>SRMA01025482.1:257146-314838 GCA_007224835.1 Danionella cerebrum | reverse complement strand
TATATATATATATATATATATATATATATATATATAATTTCCAAAATGATTCCATGTGGAAATGCGTCATTGATGCGGTTGGTCACAGTAAAAAGCCAGCTGCCTGTGTGTAGTCAGCAGGGACTCAGGAAGATAACTAGGTTTAGCAAAAGAGATAATGAGAGCAAGAAGAGAAGAAATCTCTTGACCTAAATCATCAGTCTTCCATTTGATCCATGTGCATTTAGCAAAGCAAACTCTTCACCTATAAACCTGTCCACTTCCCTGCCAGCAAAGCTTTATGGAAATTAAAGATTCTAAGGACAAAGGAAAGACAATTTGGGAAATGCAGTTGAGTGGAAGAAAGACAAGACCCCAAGGTGAATTACTGAAATGATTTCCATTCTTAACTCAGCGCCTTTTCTGCCAAATGAGTCTTGTGGTGCCAGCCATGAGGCTCTATGCAGAGATTTGTTTATCAAACGTTCATTGTTGTGCATAATTAGATAAACCTCCAGACACTCCATACAAGATGGTAATTTATTTAGCACAGAGCATATTTTGTCTCGACTGCTTTCCGTTTAGCAGTTTAAAGAAAGACATGCAAATACAATCTTAACACGAGCGAAAACACTGCACCGCACAATCTTATAGAAAAATTATAGGGTCACAAAACTTCAGTTTGGGTATTGTGTGCAGACTCTTATCATCTAACCACTATGTTAATGCTGACTGACAGGAAGAAAGATTGTTTCAAATAGTGTGAAGCAAAATGGTGCACTCTGCCGATAGAAACAGCCGATAAGTGGAAAAACCAATATACCAACAATCTGCAGCAGACAGCTTATGCAAATATATGCATATGAAAGGTTATAAACATCAAATACAATCTTCTGTTTTTGCACAAACAGGTGGTCAAGGTAAATAGTAATCAACATTATTATGAAGCATGTGAAAAATATTAAAGGTTTCACTCACCTCCAAAATATATGCCTGAAAATCTTCATATTTTTCTGAAAAACAAAAAAAAAATGTAAAAAAAGAAGTCAGTTTTTAAATCTGAAATAAACATCTGCTAAAATATGCTAATGTTTTGATTATGGACAGAGAATGTGCTAAATGAATCAAGGTGAGGGTTCTCTTATAGCAAGCTCAAACTCAAGGCCCGCGGGCCAGATGTGGCCCGCCATGTAATCTAAAGTGGCCCGCGAAGGCTTAAAAGTTGAGTGTCTAAAAAAAAAAAAACTAAAACGCGGAAAAAAACTACATTTCCCACAATGCCTTATGCGGTAGCCGCAGCTTCCGCATACATACTCATGAGTGAAACGGCAGATCTGCCGTTTCTCACACACTGAACGTAAGACTCACTCATTTGAGTGATCTCTCATGCTACATTTTAAGATGTGAAATGGACACAGCGAATAGTTTATCTGTGATCTGTTTCTGGAGCCTGATGATAAAAGATGATGATCGATATGCATCATCTTCAGTCTGTGAGGGTTTTTTTCGTTAAACAAATGACAAAAATACTATTTTTCTTTATTCACTTGGACAGTTTGATCCTTCATTAATGGAGATATGTGGGTTTTCAGAAGCTGACAAAAATAAAAAGGATTTATATTAGAACAAGCATACAATTATTTCTATGTAACTGAATTGTCACTTGAATAAGTTATAAATAATGAGTTATTTAACATTAAGGAGTAGTTACATTTATTTTACATTACTTTCGATGACATTGTTTTACATTTATAAGTTACATCTGGCCCTTTGAGGACAGCCATTATGCTAATTGGTGAAAATGAGTTTGACACCCCTGTCTTATAGCATGTACCACCAGAGTTCTGTGGCGGTAACTGTTTCTCCTCACAGGGGTTTCATTTAGCCTGCCAGAGAGGGCCCTATCTCCTCATTTAAAGCTGAAGGTGTTGCTGTGGTGACTCAGCATTGAGAAGATGTTGAAGCAGATCTAGACTTGATTTAGGCTCCAGACCTCACCATCGCTGGACAATCAATCACCAAGACAACCAGAGATTGCACCCATACCCCAATGCCATATCAGGAGGCAGGATATTCATTCACACTGCAAGATGGCGAGCGGTGGAACAGAGATGAACAGACGTGTAAATTACAATACGATTACACTTTCTGCCTCTCTTTTGTTTTAGAGCCTCAATGTTTTGAAATTCTATTTCAACGTTTTACTCAAATCTATCGTACACATCACACAGACATCTTGATTGTAATAGAAAACAGTGCATTCCTCACAATATGTATTTATGTCACAAAGAAATAGCTTAAACTGAAGAAAAACAGATGTGACCAAGATTATAACCATCTATGTCTATGGGACAATCCATAATGGGAGGAGTCAAAATTGATTGATATGAGGGTTTACTATTGGATAACCATTAATAGACAGTCAAGAAGTCACAGACTTCAGGAGCCAACAAGGAATTTCTCCCAAGAAGTCGTAACATATCTTACTATTCAATTTAGTGTTTATTATTTGACTAAATACACATTTTCTTGTTTAAAAACCTTTAGGTTTTATTCAGGCAAAATGTATTGAATGATATTTGACAAATCATATTATAATTCTTCACATTCCAATTTTTCCAATACATCAATTGCCCATGTAGATTGGAATTGTTTTGTTTTGCATTTAGTTCTTCAAGTCTAAACAAAGGTGCCAAAGAAACAATACATGGCAAATTATCAGAGTATTGTTAAAATGCTTGTTTTTTATGTAGTAAATTGCAACAACAAAATGATTTTGACTTCTTAATTTCTATTACAATGAACGGACACCTTGCTAATGATCGTGATTATTGTCACGTCAGTGTTCATTACACAACACTAAGCAAATGCATGTCTTTGCAAAAAAAAAAAAAAAAAGAGAGAGAGAGAGAGAGAGAGAGAGAGAGAGAGGGACAGACTACGTAATTTGCATGTGTTGAGCTTAATGGAAATAGCTTGTTTGAGAGTCATCTGAGACCTGGAGCTTGCTAGCTGCTTCTCATAAGCATTTATCTCTATTCCACTGTGATGCTGGATGTCGTGTGGACAGAGGTTTGTCGTATTCCTGCTCTGCTGTATTTCATTTTGGCCCAAGAACTTTTGCAAATGAACACAAGACTATGACTGAACATCTACCTTCTTTCTTCTTTTCCTTTTGGCTGTTCCCAGTTTAGGGGTCGCCACAGTGAATCATCTGTTTCCACCTAACTCTGTCCTCAGTATCCTCTACTCTTGCCCCAACCAACTTCATGTCCTCTTTCAGTACATCCATATATCTTGCCTTTGGCCTTCCTCTTGACCTCTTTCCTGGCATCTCTATCTCCAACATCCTTCTACCAGTATAACCACTTTCTGTTCTCTGCACATGTCCAAACCATCTCAACCTGGCCTCTCTGACTCCAAAACAACCAACCCAAGCTGTCCCTCTGTTGTGCTCGTTCCTAGTCTTTTCCATCCTCGTCACTCCTAAACTGAACCTCAACATTCTCATCTCTGCTACTTTCATCTCTGCCTCTTCTCTCTTCCTCACTGCCACAGTCTCCAACCCATACATCAAGGCTGCTCACTACCACTTTTGCTTTCATTGTTACTTTTGTGTGGTGAAAAGTTGTTCAAAGAAGGTCTGTGTAGTTCGTGGAACACAAAAGTAATGCCCCAAACTGATGTTTTGCTAAATAAAAAATAAAATGATTCAGACTGTTGATACAAGTATTGCCAAATTAAATATAGCAAAATTTTATAGAATCAATTTTTCCTTACACCCATAGTTTCATTAAAGCCATGTATGTCTGGGTGTACGTGTCTCTCTTGCCACCCTGTGTTAGGGTGCTTTCACAATGACCTTGTTTAGTTTTATTTATTCAAACTAGAGCTCGTTTTCCCTTTAAGTTTGGTCCATTTGAACAGATAAGAAAGCAACAACTGAACTCTAGATGGCACCAAAAGCGGATTAACAAATCAGTCCGACCTGCTCGACAATGTGGTGCCAAATGAACTCTAGAGTGGTTCGTATGTGGTGAGAACATGATCGAACTCTGATCTGAACTAAACACAAATGAAGACAACAAACACATGCATTTTGAACAAATACAGCCACCGTACAATGTGTGGCATTATGGTCATGTATGCTGTTGTTCCCCTTGGTCTGGACTCAATTTAGAGGTGTGAAAGCACCCTTTAATACTTTTGCCAAAAACATCTCTCAAAACACTGTCTGTAAATGTGAACTAGTACCCGCGGTACTTTCTAAGACGGTCAAACAGCTTGAACTTGAGATCAAATATGCTGGAAATGACCGGTCTAAATTACTGGTCTTGTAATGAGGTGTTCAAAGATAAAATGGTGAATGGTTCATTAACCTTATAAATATGGCATTAATGAACACACATCACAAAGTTGAGTAAATCAAGAGCACTCAATGAAAAAATTATTCCATACAAGTCTTTGAAAATTTTCTGTTTTTTTTTTAAAGCATTTTCACAGTATTGACTACTAAATTTGCACAAACCTCCATCGGGCCCATCCACCACTGGACCCAGGCAGACTCCACCCCAGGAGTTACCAGTCCATCCTCTCGCTCTTTTTACTTTGATCTTCCTTTGCATTTCATGTTGCTTCTTTTTGAGTTCAATCTCTTCAATCTTCATTTTTTGCTCTGCATCTCCTCTCTGTTTGGGTTTCAGGACGACGTTAGCTTGAAGAATGGGGGAATTTAAACCAGGCCACAGGAAACCAGCACGACCTAAAGGGCACAAAACACACTACTATAGTTCCAAGAAAAGAGTGTATGAGTAAACCAAAGAGATCAATGTAGTCTCCTGAGGTCTTCTTTAAGAGATAGTAAATAATACCACTCAATATTTGTGGCACATTGTGAATAATGTACACTTAGAAGGTTAGATTCCAGTGGCAGATTTCAGATATAAAGCTCTTAACTTGGGCCTTAGCTGTGATTGAAATTCATTAAATGCCATAATGGTTTGAGACGCTTTAGGTAAAAAGCTAAAGCAAAAATTGACCGCTAATAGTTACTACTGTGTAACAGAGGTCCTAAGCATGTCCAAAGCAAAACAAGGGCACTGGGACAGGAAAAAAGGCATTTCATTAGAAAAAAAAATTGACAGACCACATTAACTCCAACCTACGTACAAATAGCACACATCTAGGCTATATAAATATGGCAAGCCACTCCTATAAATCTTTTTCTAATCATTTTAACAGTAGCAACACAAGTAATTCCATTTTTTGGATAAAAATTTAACTGTAGAATCGCACATTGCCAACATTACATTAGCTATACTGAAAACATGCTAATTAGAAGCTGTATTTGGTAGTCTCTCTGGCTCTGACCAGTATATACAGGTGCTGGTCATAAGTATTTATTTATTTGAGTAGTTCCATTAAAAAAGAGAAACTTGTATGACGTATACATTTAATCCACACAGATAGATTTATTTCCTTTCATTTTGGATGATTAACTGACAACTAATTGAAATCCAGTATCTCAGGAAAATAGAATATTACTTAAGACCAATAAAAGAAAAAGCTTTAGAAACAGAAAAGTATGAATATGTACAGCGCTCAATGCTTTTCATGTCTGAATTATTGCAGCAACATGACATGCATGAAGTCGATCTGCTTTGACCTTGGGTTCTGTGCCTTTACTCTCTTCCACCAGACTCTGGGACCTGGATTTCCAAGGAAAATTGCAAATTTATTTTTGGAGTGGTCCAGTCTTTTTGTGTTTAGTCAGAGGACTCTGATGCTGTCTCTTGTCCAATAGAGTCTTGAAAGGAATCAGACAGCTGAAACCGATGTCTTGTATATGTCCATGTGTGGTGGTTCTTGAAGCACAGACTCCAGCTGCAGTCCATGACAATGACAAGAACTAACACACTCACCGGCCACTTTGTAGGTACACCTGTCCAATGGCTTGTTACCACAAATTTCCAACGACTCAATCACATCAACCTAATGCATTTAGGCAAACAGAGCACCAGAATGGGGAAGAAAGGTGATTTAAGTGACTGAGTGTTGCATGGTTTGACTGGTCTGAGTATTTCGAAAACTGCTGATCTACTAGGATTCTCATGCACAATCACCTCTAGTGTTTACAGAGAAAAAATATCCATTGAGCACCAGTTATGTTGGTGCAAATGCCTTGTTGATCAGAGAATGGTCAGATTGGTTCGAGCTGATAGAATGACAACAGAAACTCCACTCATTACAATTGAGGTATGCAGAAGAGTGCCTCTGACACATTGGAGCTTGAAGTGGAAGGCCTGCACCTGCAGAAGTCCAAACCGGGCACCACTCCTGTCAGCTAAGAACAGGAAACCGAGGCTACAATTCACACAGGCTCACCAAAATTGGGAAAAAATTGCCTGGTCTGATGAGTTTAGATTTTAAGTTAGGTACTAGGAAGGTGTACCTAAGGTGTCTGTGTGCATGTGCGTGCAATCAATGTGTACACTGTACAAGTTTCACTTTTGTAATGGAATTACCGTATTTTTCATCGTATAAGACGCACAGGCATATAAGACGCACCCAATTTGAAATGAGGAAGATCTAGAAAAAAAAGATTCTGAACCAAAAACTGTAGTAAAATGTTTTATATCAACTGTGTAAAAGTTAACAGAAGTTTAACCTCTTAAGCCCGAGAGTCCCCGGTACCGGGGACTTGCCCCCTTGTGCGTTACATTTTCGCTCATAGCTCACGAACCCTGAGAATAACCCACACATATTAAATACTGTTGTGTTCAGCGGAAACTCCTCTAAACACGTATCTAATTCAATTTCATATTCGTGAACCACAGCTCGAACGCCATGCAAATAAACAACAACATGTCCGGAGTATAATTCATGACCACGTTTTTGTTTATGTGCGATATGTATCCACAATATAAACGGAAACACCAAAACCCTGGCATAAAATGAAAGCTAACAACCAGCTGAATCCAGCGATATGCAACTCATTAACATTGCATGAAGTATTTCAGAGCAGGGAGCGAAAGTTCCACGAAAAAACGCCAGCGAAAACCAAGCAAGCATGTAAATCTTGTCTTACCTTTGCCGTTTTTTCAACAAAAAGTTATTTCCATAGCGATAAAAGTCCGTTTGTTGTTATGTCCGGTTGATAGCTTCGCGCAAACGCCATTTTTGATTATTTCTGTAGCTCTGTGGCGTCATGGCGTCACCAAATATGGAATGACTCCCCGTGCGTAAGGGGTGGTCTCTCCACGCTGCGCGTCGTGTGATTCGTCGGCGATCCCGTCAGTCTCAAAATGGTTGAGCTGATTGGTTTCCATAGAATCAGAGCTTTCCAGCGATATATAGAGCTCCCGGATTGGACAGATGGTCGGGGGGTAGGGACACGCAGAAGCTCGACGTCGAAAGCGTTTGTGAATGAAAAGTTCCCAAAAGTGCAGCAAGATGGGGTAAATGAGCTTCTACCCCCCTTTTACAGCGTTTCTTTAGGAGTTTTTTTTGCTGAAATCATGTCCCATAAGCAAGAAAAGAAGTTTATGAACGTAGCTGAAGCTTTGGACAAGATTTTTCCATATTTCAATTATTGTGCCAAATTGTGCCAAACTGTGCCAACATGGATTACGCCTGAACTTTGTTCAATCAAAACCTTTACAGAATATTAGTTTCTTGTAGTATGAACACCAAACTTGCTACAGATGTCCTTGACATGTAGTTGTTACAATTGATTGTGTTTATTTGCTTCGTTATAAGTAAAATAAGGAGATATTGGAGGAAACATGTGTTTTTTTTTTAGGCGGAGTTCATTTTTTGGCCATTCCAACATCAATTACTCTTACCCAGTGTTCTTGACTGTCAAATTAACTCATCCACACCACTCCCCAAGAACCTATCTTCATTTTGATACCAAGATTTGCAGTTTAGACCTTGTAAAAGCTGAGAAATGCCTTAAAAAGTAAAAGTATAGGATTTTCGGAAAATAGGCCTCAGGGCTTAAGAGGTTAAGAACAATTATATGCCAAACATGTAACATGAACAGTCAGTAAACAGTAAAAGTAACAAAAAAAGGCAGTAATGTTTCATACCTGCTCCTTACGATCCGCCCTATGGTAGGATCGACGAGCAGAGATGGGCGATGACGTCAGCGCGCACCGACGGCTCCGGAGTGTGATGGGAATTTTCCTATATAATACTACCATCTAGTGGTCATTTAGAGAAATCTAATTTGAGAAACGTTTAAGAGCACACATCATACTTCAGTCCCGCCCTGAGAGGCTTGAGGTTCTTCTTCCAATGCGGATAACACGTGTGTAGGAAATGCGTTAAGACTGCTAAATCTTTACAATAAATAGCCGCATTTGCTGTGTTCTCTCTCAAACGGTCTCCAGTGTTTATTATCAATTGAGAAGGTATATTTTTACCATAACAGGAGCTAGGCCGAAGCCGCGGCCTCTCTTACGCCTCTCCTACAGCCGTGACTGCCCTCCGCTCCACGGCGCTCTGCATTCGCTGTATAAGACGCACCAACTTTTCCCCCTCAGTTTTGGGGAAGAAAAAGTGCACTATTATACGGCGAAAAATACGGTACTGAAAAAAAGATGAGGTGAGGGGTTTCCTTAAGCATTTAAAGGAGCAGTTTTTAATCACAGGAGATAATAATTGTGTTAATATAAACTTAGATCGTGACAGGCATTATCTCCTATGGTCCACAAACCTCCCACTCCTGGTGAAAGGTCTGTTTCTCTTTGTTGTTTGTCGCCGACGACAGCTTTGGTGTTAAAGGGCTAACTTCTGTTGCCGACCCGGAAAAAAATGTTATTTGGGCTTCCATGTTTTGACGCGCTGATAGATTTACCAAAAAATAAATAAATAAATAAAAATTTGCCTCTTGTTTGGACTGCTTGACACAGAAAATTATAATCTATTAATGGTGTTCCCGCTCCTGCCCACTCCCATTGATTTTGATCCAGGTCCCAATCATGAGATTAATAGCAAAACTTTATCCCATCCCAACGAAATCCAAACGGGAATCACAAGACCCGCAGGAAATCTGCTTTTATTTAGATGAGGACAAACTCTACCTTCTCCGATGGGCTGGCCTCTGTTGAGATCTTTCTTGTCTTTACGTTTGACTCTCTTTCCTCTCCCCTTTCTGGACATGGGGCCTTGGTCAGCCAACACACCTTTCCAGAGCTGGTTAGCAGTCACTTTGAGAATAACACAACAAATAAATTAATCACACAGCTGCAGTCACATCACTCAATACAGATTAGCACAAACACTCCAGTAAGATAATTGTTAAAACTTCTCAAGTATATGTAATACCACTCTGTAATTGTCAAATACTTTTCCATGCACACCTGAATCCCAATCAATATATGCACTCCTGAGTGTGTTTAGAGGGTTAGTGTAAGCATCTGGGTGATTGGAAGTTTTTTTGATGTTCAGATTTAATTAAACAATAATTCAATATGACTACCAAATCAACCCCATTACACACTGCGTAATTGTTTTTTTTTTTGCTATAGCACCAGTGAAAACAAGAGTTATTGGAAAAAAAGCAATGCTTTGTGATTTAAGAGATAATTTTTTACACCATCTCCATCCATGATGTGCTTATAACCAGCTTCTGGCCTTCACTTCTTCCGGCTCATTGTAGGAGTCACTGATCTATTTTTTTTAGCAAAAAAACTAAACTGCCTCTGAGGACAAACTAAACCAACAGTAATGTTTCTCAACTTGACGGAGACCAGATCGGAATGTACCTGCTAATAGGGAAAAGCAGAGATCTAAACTAAACACCAACACCAACGCGTCGAAACTATGGATTTGCAGCAAGCTTTTTCCTCAAGAAAGCTATGAGAACTGAGGTTTGCATTTGTTTGGCGATACAGGTTCAATGCAGGAGGACTATCACACTTCAGTGCAGGCATGTGTGACTATTATTTCAACATTTGTCATCAAAAGCCAAGCCACGCCCACACCCCAACCGACTCTGTGCAATCTTGAGCTCATGAGACCTGAAAAAAGGGCTCATGGCCCTTAAAATGAACCCACATTAATAGCGTTTTTTAACAACGATGTGTTTTTTCTACAAATTGTGAGATCCCTATTAGTAGACCATAGTGACTAAAAGAAATAAACTAAATCAGTTGAAACCTAAGCTGATGATCAGAGCTTCCCCAGCCATTATCTTCAAAGGTCAGTCTACATCCTAATTTCTGGCAAAGAGACTAAAACCTCAATACCCAAAACCCAATAGGGCTGGGCAGAATCACGGTGTATATCATTACAGTGTAATGAAATATGTACTGTAAAACATTTTTTTATTCTGTTTAAACCTCAAAATATAAATAAGTGGGTGTGGCACTTTTTTATATTTAGGTTACAAAAAGACGTTCTGTCCGCATCAAGCTGACTCAAATTGTATTTACTATATTTATAAGGTCAAAAATAAAACATAAAATAATCAAATTAGATCAAGACTTTTATTTATACATCAAGCATTTATATAATATAAGCATTATCTAATGTTCGTACATTTCTGGAATGACTCCCTATATAAAAAACTACATAGGGAAAAGTATTGAAATAAAATGAAAATAAGTGAAATCAAATTTTGTCATACTGCCCAGCCCTACACACTCTCTCACACTAGTGAGCCAATGCATTCAATTTAGCTTCTTAAGAAGTGCTGCTGTTTTCTGGATTACAGACATTGCTTAACATTTGTGATGTAACCCACAGAAAGTCAGTTCTAAAAGCATCGAAATTCTGACCAATTCCCCCTGATGACTCAACAGGTTTAATGTACAGTGGTACCCCGATGTTCGAGATGCGAAAGGTCTCAGGGAAAAATTTGAGATGTGAACAACCACAAACAGTTCTGCTCCATTCATCTGCCTGTTAAGTCTGATGTCGCGCAGCCCGGGTCGTGGCGCTCCATCTCCTACTGCAAAAAGTGCAAGCTCTCTCTCCAGTACACTCGCTACTGTCTGCGTTTGTGCTTGAAATTGGGTTGGTGTTTGTCATTCGTGAAATATCTCGAGAAAGCTAACTTTCATACGTGGTGCCGTAATGTTTTCTGCCATCCGTTCCACCTCCTCAGACACATTGCTTCACTCTCAAGGTAAGGTTTTACATTTGTGTACGTATTTTGCTTGTGTTTTATTATCATTTATTACATTATCAATGTGTATATTTAAGGATTGAAGAAAGTTCTCTGATTTTTCATCTACAGTGGCTTGCAAAAGTATTCGGCCCCCTTGAACTTTTCCACATTTTGTCACATTACAGCCACAAACATGAATCATGAATTTATTGGAATTCCGGTGAGGAGACCCAATACAAAAGTGGTGTACGTGAGAGTGAGCAGAAATCATTATGATTCCAAACATTTTAACAAATAAGAACTGAAAATTAGGTGTGCATAATTATTCAGCCCCCTGAGTCAATACTTTGTAGAACCACCTTTTGCTGCAATTACAGCTGCCAGTCTTTTAGGGTATGTCTCTACCAGCTTTGCACATCTAGAGACTGAAATTCTTGCCCATTCTTCTTTGCAAAACAGCTCCAGCTCAGTCACATTAGATGGACAGCGTTTGTGAACAGCACTTTTCAGATCTTGCCACAGATTCTCAATTGGATTTAGATCTGGACTTTGACTGGGCCATTCTAACACATGGATATGTTTTGTTTTAAACCATTCCATTGTTGCCCTGGCTTTATGTTTAGGGTCGTTGTCCCGCTGGAAGGTGAACCTCCGCCCCAGTCTCAAGTCTTTGGCAGACTCCAAGAGGTTTTCTTCCAAGATTGCCCTGTATTTGGCTCCATCCATCTTCCCATCAACTCTGTCCAGCTTCCCTGTCCCTGCTAAAGAGAAGCACCCCCAGAGCATGATGCTGCCACCACCATATTTGACCGTGGGGATGGTGTGTTCAGAGTGATGTGCAGTGTTAGTTTTGCGCCACACATAGCGTTTTGCATTTTGGCCAAAAAGTTCCATTTTGGTCTCATCTGACCAGAGCACCTTCTTCCACATGTTTGCTGTGTCCCCCACATGGCTTGTGGCAAACTGCAAACGGGACTTCTTATGGTTTTCTTTTAACAATGGCTTTCTTCTTGCCACTCTTCCATAAAGGCCAACTTTGTGCAGTGCACGACTAATAGTTGTCCTATGGACAGATTCCGCCACCTGAGCTGTAGATCTCTGCAGCTCGTCCAGAGTCACCATGGGCCTCTTGGCTGCATTTCTGATCAGCGCTCTCCTTGTTCGGCCTGTGAGTTTAGGTGGACGGCCTTGTCTTGGTAGGTTTACAGTTGTGCCATACTCCTTCCAATTCTGAACGATCGCTTGAACAGTGCTCCGTGGGATGTTCAAGGCTCGGGAAATCTTTTTGTACCCTAAGCCTGCTTTAAATTTCTCTATAACTGTTTCCCTGACCTGTCTGGTGTGTTCTTTGGACTTCATGGTGTTGTTGCTCCCAATATTCTCTTAGACAACCTCTGAGGCCGTCACAGGGCAGCTGTATTTGTACTGACATTAGATTACACACAGGTGCACTCTATTTAGTCATTAGCACTCATCAGGCAATGTCTATGGGCAACTGACTGCACTCAGACCAAAGGGGGCTGAATAATTATGCACACCCCACTTTTCAGTTCTTTATTTGTTAAAAATGTTTGGAATCATGAACGATTTTCGTTCCACTTCTCACGTGTACACCACTTTGTATTGGTCTTTCACGTGGAATTCCAATAAAATTGATTCATGTTTGTGGCTGTAATGTGACAAAATGTGGAAAAGTTCAAGGGGGCCGAATACTTTTGCAAGCCACTGTACTTAGACTGTTGTTTCTGAGAGCCATTGCACAGATTAGGCGTTTTACATGCAATACTTGCTTCGAAATACTAATTGTTTGACATACGAAAGCCATCCTGGAAAGGATTAATATCGTAACTCGGGGTACCGCTGTATATTATTTGTACTGAATTAAGGCATGAATTGTTATACAAACTTGTAGCACTTTCCTGAGGTGAAACAAGAAAAGACAAAGATCCAAACAAGGCATTTTAAGACATTAGTACAGATTACATACGAAAAAAACATGATTGAAACAATGAATGAGTAAAAATAAAATAAAAAAAAAGAATAAAAGAGAGGGCAATCACTCAACTGCAATGAGGCTAAAAAAAGTGCATTATTTCAGCTTACATTTGTTGAAGAAGCTTCCATGCCTGTTCTGCTGCATAGCAACGCTGACTGGAGCATGTTGACTAGGAACAGGTATTGATAAGACGGAGAAGTGTGCAGCACCGCCTAGAGATTTCAGTGCCCCAAAACCTGTTGAATCAAAACATTTAACATTATTTAGAGTCTGATAATAAAATGACAAAAGAATGTTTGTTATGTACCAAATAGGTAACAAAAATAATAATGTTGCACAGTGGAAATGTGGATTAATATAGTATGTTTTTATCATATAGAATTCAACTTTGCATTAGGTTCGCAAAGAGTCACTGCAGCTCATGTGTTCTTTCATTACCCAGGAAAGTTTTTTTTGAGTGATAAAACTTTAAACATCTGAAAATAACACTCAGTATCAAAATATATTTTTCCCATGAGTAGTTTAATGAGTGCCCTGTAAGGTGTTAAAACAATACACCAATAAACTTGAAACTTAGTAATTAATACGCAATTGTTAAATTATTTTACTCACATATAGATGTTTGTCATAGAATTGGTATACCATGAAAATATTAATTTCAGTAATTCTACAATGTTTACATTCATTCCACAGAGACCAATATATTTAAAGAGTTTATTTCCTTTATTTCAATGATTATTATGGCTAAATGCAGTCTACCTCCAGACTCTGGAACATTGATTTCCACGGGAAATGCAAAATTTCACCAGAGAACATAACTTTGGACAACTCAGCAGCGGCCCAGTCCCTTTCGGCTTTAGCTAGATGCTTCAGACGTTGTCCCTTGCTTACGAGTGTACAAGGAATGAAACAGCTGAAACCCATGTCTTGCAAAAACTTTTTTTTTACCACATCTAGATCTTAAAGTAAACTATAGTTTAACGCAGATCTATTTCAATTATCTACATTTTTTTTCTTAACATACATAGTTATTTCTCTCTAAAAACTTTTAAGTGGTTTTTACAGTAATTTTTTTATTATTATTATTATTTTTATTTTTTGTTTATTTTGCTGGGTCAAAGATTATAATAGGTAACAAAAATTATCTTAGTTGCACTAATACAAAACTGCATGTAAAAAAAAAACTGTGTTCTTATGAACCACTAATTTATCAGATGTCAACCAACTTACGAAGGGATATAAATGGTTGTATTTGGAATAATATTTGTTTGCTACTGATGCATTATTTAACAACAATGTCGTTGTGGATGGTAAATATTCATACATCAAACACTTATATTTTTCGATTTAACTTAACGTACATGCTTACACAAGAGCATTCTACAAACCTCTCCCATTTTAATATACAAATCGATTAAATGAAACACTTGTAAAACGCAAAAATAAAATGCATTTCTTTCGTTAAGTAACACTTCAGTTAAGCAAAAACAAAAACAGTTAAGGAGCAAAAACCCACCATCAAATGACAACCGGAGGACACATCCCATCCTTGTGAGGGCCGCCATGTTTGGGTGCTACTGAGGGGTCCTTGAGTAAAGAAGCACGGTGTCCATGTATGTGCCTGAACAAAAAAGTAAACCGATACGCTGTTTGTAAATGCAGATTTGTCCATAGTCCATACAAGTCTATGGGAATAGGCTGAACTTATTTACACAACCTGTTTTTAATGATTTTCAAAAGTTATCTATAAAGTTTTGTATTTTGTAATCAATTTCTTTTATTTTTGGCAGAACTGGAAATGTAAGCTATTTGGTTCAGCATAGGAGAACAGTCCTTATAGGATGTCTGTTTTTTATTGACGTATACAGAGAGTTTGGGTGAACTGACAACTTAAATGTCTATTTGCTATCTCGTCAAATTTAAAAAAATTTCTGCAGACATTTCGAGGAGGAAAAGAAATGACCTAAGTCTGAGTTGTAAGAGTATTTTAAACCTATTTGATTTTGATATTCTATCTGGCAAGCTTTTATATAGGCAATAATTAGTAACATTGGTAATAATTAGTAACAATAAGTTATTTTAGAAGCAGAAAAGGAATGAACTAATAATAAATATTCCAAATGATTTACCAAATTCACTAAATAACAAATTAATAATTATTTAAAAATCAAAAAGGTAGGAATGAGTACTGACAAAACAGACATCCATTAGTTGTAGACAACATCCTCTTGATTGAATCATTAGTATTAAAATATTGTAAAATAAATAGATGCTAATGGGCAAAATAATCTAATAACCAATCCAAGCAATATTTCTTGATCGTTCGTTCAATAGGACAGTACCAACGCACATTCTGCATAACACTTTTGTAACACAGCTGCTAACTAAAATGGTTTCTGTTGTTTTCTCTGTTGATGACTCAATATTTGAGCAGTGATATGATGGCTAGGTGACACGGTTGCAGGGATTACTCCTTACAGCCTACACAATACACCAGTCATTGTTTGTAAATATTTCATATATGCTTCTTTGTAATAATTGGGTATTTCTGTGTTTTGTAATAAAGCAATCATTTCATCATTGTCGATCTTCCTGGATTTTTAAACAAATAAATAAACCTTTTTTTCGACCCTCTTTCAAAATATAAAATAGTAGCATGGCCACTTTTATTTCTAAGTAGAGAATAAGGCTGCTTGAAATAGCACAAGCAAAGGACCTTGAACTGAGCCTCTGAATCATGTTGATAGTCTGAATAGTTGGCCCAACTAAACTCCCACTCTTATTTTTTTAAGGAGTTAAATGGATACATCTTTTTACAAGTAATAAGTGCGTCAGTAAACTCTTAATAATAACTATGTTAATAATAATTATTTTATATATAAATATTGATAGTTTTGCGTTTGCATTTTTTTATCACATGAAATAAATGGTTGTTGAACTAATAGCCTGGATTGTTATTGTAATAGTTATTATTGTAATTTAAATAAATGCAGAAAAAGTACTAAAAGTAGTTTTAGAAATAACCCAGCGGTTGGATTATTGCAGATAATACAGTAACAAACTAGGTAAAAATTGTCACGGGTGACTGATGGCTCCCTACCACAGTATTCTGTTCAGAGTTAATGGTAACCACATTATTTAATTTACATATGTGCCAACTCGTGGGAATTTTTTTTTTCTTTTATTTTTTCAAAATGCATGGAAATGACTGACTTCTTTGCTATACTGAATGGGAGAGCAGACTGAGACATGCAATGACAGAGAAAAGCGAAGGGACAAGAAAATACAGGGTGAAGAACCACTCTGTAGAGAGAGAAAGGATGGCAGAGGATAACACACACAGAGGATATGGATGACAGGGTGGTGGCAAAGCAAGACAAAATTCACAGATAATGTGAAGAAGCAGAAGTGAAGTGACAGTCTGAAACAGACTGTCAAGGAAATCCAGCTGATAGTGAAAAGAAGTAGAAAGCAAAGTTTGGGATGGGAGGTTGCAGGGCTGCCGGGCTGATAACTGTTGTCTAAAATACTAGTGGTATTCCTGGATACCTTCAGACATAAGCTTTTTCAATTTCCAGTGTAACAGTCAGAGTTGTGCAGGAAACCGATTAAGGGAGCCTCTGGAAGGGCTCTGTCAGCATCGTGCAGATGTTTATTAATCATTTTATCCACAGAGGTAGAATAATCTTGATAGATTACGTAGGAGGCAGGAAAGGGATTGGTTGGAATATGGGTGAGTGGGCAATAATAACCCAACTTGTGGCTTTGATTGTTTTCATTACACTGTATCCATTGAGAATCTACCCACAAATAACCAGCCCATAGTTAACATTTAAATAGCACCATTATGGCCGGTCAAAGGCATTTGTGGTTTTGGATTCTCATTGCAGTCATAAATATTATTCAAGCTGCTTTTAAACATGACAAAATAAATTTAGTTTGCTTTGTGTAAATAAATAAATTTTATCACTATTAATTATGGATGTAACAATAATACGATATATACCTTGATATTATGTCTACGATATGATGTGCATCACAACAATAGTTATCACCAATTATCCTAATACAAATTATTATTATACTAAATCATTCAGAAATGCCATATATGTTATTTTGAGCCTAGAAATATTGCTTTTTTAGGTGTTTTCATAATCCTGGCCAGGAGAACTCATTCAGTGGCACTTGTGGAGAAGCTTCTCTGCAGGACCTGGCTTTGTAATCACATAAACTCTGCTGTGTCAACGAATGCAATCGGCAGCCTTTTGGCACAATAATCATCTAAGATGTAAACAGAGTGTTTTTCTTCACCTGTGGGTCCACGCAATCTCTGAAATTACCCTTTACCTGTGGGCTGCAATCAAAGCCAGGAGAGAGAAACTACAGGCCACAGAAGGTAGGGATCAAGAGTTTGTGATTTGACAGATCAAGATTCAGGCCCATGGCAACACAGTATTACTCCACAACATCCAAAGGATATCAAATCACACTAATATACACACTTCCTCATCAAGCAGATTTTTTAATAGTTCAAAATAGATAAATAGTCATGTCTGGGGACTTTTGAGCGTTTTTACTACTTTACAATTTGCTCTAATAAATTACCTTTAAAACATTTTATGGCAATACTTGATTTAATTATTTTTCATAACACAGCTTCTTTTTTTGACAAATAATACTTTCAACACATTACACTATAATTTACAAACCTTAAGTACAAAAAAATACAATTCAATTACTAGAGTATTTAGTATTAAAAGAGTATTACACTGTTTCGTTGTTTTTCTACAAAAATCTCAACTGTTGAGAAGTCCCACAAAAAGGGCGGCATGGTGGCTTTTTACTCATTCCTGTTGCCCTAACCCATCCCCCTCTGAAAAAAAAATAGTGGAATTTTCCCGACCTCAAGCATCTAAACAACCTCAATAGCACAACCTTTCCTATTCCTTATTCCAATATATGTTTAAATATTTGCGTCTGCATTTAATACAATCGTTCTAGTTTAACAATTATGTGTCTAGGATGATTTTAGCCACTTCAGGGTCTAAATTTGTCCTCAGATTTTTCTATATTTTATCAACTGAATGGCTTTTAGTGAGAAATCTTATTTTTACACATATATTGAGAAAATGCTTCAAAATAAAAAAAAAATGCATTCAAGGTAAGTGTACTACCCTTTCTAATTGTCCGACAGCCACTAAATTAAACTGCTGTAAAAATGTTACATTTTTACCTTGTCCCAACAGGAAAAACCACCATCAATCAATATTGCATGATTATTTGGTGTCATGCTTTTCGATCAAAAAAAGGTTGTTATAATGGAAGTCAATGGGGCAAAAAATACAATACAATCTGGTGCTTCACAAAAACTAAAAAACGATCATTGCCAATGTTGTTACTAATGTTTGACGTGACAAAAGATGCAAAATCAAAAAAGTTATTTTGCTTGTTTTCATCATGTAATGTCTCTGGGTTGAAAACAAAACTTGGTTTTAATTAATAAAAATAAAAGATAAAGAGGTTTGGGCAAAAATGAAAAAAGAAAAAATGATTTGATAGAATTTAACTTAGTGTCTGTTATCTAAATTATAGAAAATATCCCTAATAAATAAATAAATAAATGTTTCGATAGAACAGGCCTTCAAGCATATCTTTGAAATCCTGCCTTACAAAACGGAAAATTCACTTTAACCACGACATCAGGGACATAATCGTCCCCACCTCACCCTTAAGATTGTTTTACAATGCACTGGGGCAAGCATGGAAAGGACAATGATTCAAACTTAACAATTACCTTCTTTGTAAAACTTAGGGCTTTTCCGTTTGGAACCAGCATCAAATAACAAATAATGGCTTTTCAACAAAACAAACCTATTTTTATACAATTTCATCTTGACTTTAATGCTTCAGTTAAACAAACATGAAATGAACAATAGCAACAATACCCCAAAATAGTCCAGAGCTGTAAATAATTCAAAAAAGGGTTTGAGAAAACTGCAGAAGGCCCATGAATAATGAACCAGATTCCATGTCAGATAAAACATTTAAGAGTTCAGAACTACTGTAACTTTAATTGATGGGAGTTTTAAACCGAATACTTGACCTCCAAAGTGATAACCTGAAACGAAAGTTGAAGGAGTAGATTAGTAGATTTAATTGATCACAGCCTGCAATTAAAGTAAAATTTAACTCATCCATTTCCTTTGATTACATGAATCTATATTTGTTTAACGAGAAAATTTAAATTAGACTTTACACTAGTCTCCTATTGCAGAGATATAGGAAAAAACAGAAGCAGCAGAGCAGAGGGACGCAAATAAAAGTAGACATGGAGTTTCAGGGCAGACAGGTGGACACGAGGTGACCCTTGTATAGAACAAATGAGGGAGCAAAGACACAAGACAATTACACTAACACAAGATTTGAAATGACATCGAGAAGAGCTCAGATAAATGAGACCGGAGAGAAGGTGACCCCGCAGAGCTCTGTCTTCACTGTGTTTGTGTTTCTGTCAAAGCAGGAGCTTTACATTGACTGTCTTTGACTGAAGTAGTAAAAAAACGTCCTTTCTTCCAAACGAGTTATTTCCTACCAAGACCATACAGTTTGTCAATACAGGACTGTGAAGGGAAAGTGTTGCTTGTATGCATTTAAAATAACCTCAAATACAGAAATAATTTACAGATAAGTTTAGCAAGCTTCTTGGTAAATATAACTATGGAAATATAAGATAAGCAGCGCAATAAATGAGAAGGAACTGGAAATCTTGAATTATCCTTTCCTATACGTCAATCTCCCTCCAACTTCAGCACCTATTATTTTTACAGTAAGGGTCCGTTTAAGCTTTTGGGAACCCTTTAAACACCACAATGAATTATTGATTTTCTTTACAGACATTACTCCTCCCCAAGTTCTTCCTCTGAACATGTGATTATAGATTTTGCTGAAACTAATGGGGAAAAAAGGGGTGGAGAAAACATAAAGAGAGAGAGAGAGAGAGAGAGAGAGAGAGATACATTGTCAAAAAATCTGAACAATTCTGCATGTGAAAATTAAACCTGGAGCAAATGAGTCTCTTCTTCATCCTTTGCCCTCACTTCATTCACCTCCTTCTCTTTCTCAACCTCCTTCTTCTCCTTAATCTTCTTCTCCTCTGTTTCAACCTCCTTCTCCTCCTTGTTCTTCGTCTCTTTCTTCATCTCCTTTTTTCAACCTCTTGCTCCTCCTAATTCTTATTTTTCTCATTCTCCTTATTCTTCTTCTCTTTCTTAACCTCCCTCTCCTCCTCATTCTTCTCACTTTCTCAACCTCCCTCTCCTCCTCATTCTTCTCTCTTTCTCAACCTCCTTCTACTCCTCATTTCTTAACCTCCCTCTCCTCCTCATTCTTCTCACTTTCTCAACCTCCCTCTCCTCCTCATTCTTCTTCTCTTTCTAAACCTCTTTCTTCATCTCCTTTTTTCAACCTCTCGCTCATCCTAATTCTTCTTTTTCCTTTGCTCATTCTCCTCCTTATTCTTCTTCTCTTTCTTAATCTCCCTCTCCTCCTCATTCTTCTTCTTCTCTTTCTCAACCTCCCTCTGCTCCTCATTCTTCTTCTCTTTCTCAACCTCCTTCTACTCCTCATTCTTCTTCTCTTTCTCAACCTCCTACACAGTAAAATCCTAAGAGTTAAATTAACTCTACTCGGAGTATATTTGGTCCCACTCTATATAGAGTTAAACCGACTCTGAGAAAGAGTAATTTAATAATCTATTTTCTTCATGTTTTTCAAATCTGCATGGAAAATGCAAACTAAATATTGACTATTCAGAGAGGGACCAAGTCCACTCCAGAAAGAGTAAAAACAGACAAAAATAGACTGTTTAGTTCAAATAGACTTATTTAAATAACTCTCCTTCAGAGTTGGTTTAACTCTATATAGAGTGGGACCAAATACACTCTGAGTAGAGTTAATTTAACTCTTAGGATTTTACTGTGATAAACTCCTCATTCTTCTTCTCTTTCTCAATCTCTTTCTCCTCCTCATTCTTCTTCTCTTTCTCAACCTCCTACTCCTCATTCTTCTTCTCTTTCTCAATCTCTTTCTCCTCCTCAATCTTCTTCTCTTTCTCAACATCCTTCTCCTCGTAGTTCTTTTTTCTCCATCTCAACATCCTTCTCCTCATCCTTTACATCTTTCACATCATTCTCCTCATTTTCCTTTATTTCTCAAGCGGTCTTCTTCTTCTCATTCTTCTTTTTTCTCAACATCTTTCTCCTCCTCTTTCTCAAAATCTTTCTTAACATCATGTTCAGAAAGAGATTATTTTTCTTCACTTTTTCGATGTCTTTCTTTTACTCATTTTATTTTCCTCTTCATTCTCCTCCTTTTCTTCTCCCTTTCCACCATTCTCTGCATCTCCCCTTTCTCCTCCTGCTTCTTCTTGTCTTCTTATTCTCAATGTCCCTCCTTCTCACATTTCTTGTCATCATCCTAATTCTTCTCCTTGAACTCCTTATTTTTTCCTCTTCCTTCTTCTCATTTACCTTTCCCTCTAATTCTCATTTTTTCCACTTCTATCCCCATCCCTCCCCAATCCTCTCCTACATCCTCTTCACTGATTTCCCCCTAATCATTGCCATCATCTGCCAGAATTCATAAAGGATTTGTGGATTCCACCAACATCTGGATTCAGGCAAATCCCAGCAGTCACATCAGTTCTGTGGTCTCAGTTTGTTAACTTAGCAGGAGCTTTTGTTAAATTACAGAAGCTTTTAATACCAACAGATCAGGAGACCAGCTAATTTTGATGTTAAGTTTGTGCTTCTGCAGATGGCACAATGTCACGTACATAAGTAGAAGTATATTGAGGAAGTGCCATGTGTCTGAATTGTTGTTTGCACAGAAATAACTTTTAACAGGATAAGCTAAAAATGAGACATAATTAAAAAAAAAAAAACCTATCTGTATATTTTTAAACTGAGGACTAGCCACAGTACTTAAAATGTGACTAAAACAATTCCCTTTCCATTATTCAACCTTGCATTCCCAGATTATTATGTTCTATAAATTATTAATGAGCCTTAATAATTTAGCTCCACATAAAAATGATTCACACGGAGCACAATTAGCTGCATAAGGCTAAGTAAAGATCCCACAAAAGCTCCTCTGAGATTAAATGTGTGTTTGTATGTTTTTGAGAGACTTTATGACCGAATCTGCATAGCAATGAGACAGAAAGCCACATGGTTATGTGGTGTGAAATTGTGTGTAGGAGATATGGGAGAGAATTTTGGGCACAAATCAGTTTGAATATGCATCATTGTAATCATTTAAATGCATTATCTGGAAAGTGACTGTGTTGTTTCTTTTTCTGAGTTCCTACACTATGTGAAATATTTACTTGCTTATTCAGCACATCTACCAAGCAGCTGAATACAATGCATGCATTATTCAACAGTCATTACTGCCTTAAAGTGAATTTAAATACATTAAGCCAGATAATATTATCCTGATGTAAATATTGTACGGAAGCTATCAATTCTTCACGTAATGCATTTTAATACATTACCTACCCAGTCTCTAATTGCTCATGCCAGTGAATGAATGCTAATGGGAGCACATTTTTTATTTTTACTCCGTACAAATGTCATGAATAGAGAGATTTATTACGGTTGATTCCTGGACATATACAGGTTACTGTAGGATTAATGTCAGCATTATGAGCTGGAGAAATTCATTTGTTTCTTGGCCTGCTCTATATATGATGGTCAAATGTGAATTAAAAAATAACTTATTTTGCTACTTAGTCTATAAATCATAATTGATAATGGGCATGCTTTGCTTGTAAATGTGAAACTGTTTTGCAAGTACATCTGAGGTGTGCTTGGTCAACCACCTGAGCTACTTCAAATGAATGAAGTGTGAATGGCAATGAATCTATATAGTTTCTATTGTTTCTCTCTGTTAAAGGAAATATTAGTCAGGTGTTCTCTAAGGAACAGGCTGTCAGTGATTCTGTGTGCCCAGACGCACCAGAAATTAAGATCGCCTCCATGAATACAAGTTAAAACTCAACAAATCAGAGTGAACTACGGTTCACACTTCCTGACTCTCCATGATCGCTTCCTGGCTTTTTGGATTCCTCTGGGTTTCAACCATAATTCCATTTATTCCTGTGGTTTTCTCTAGTTTCCTACTCATCTTCCTACTCATCTCACTGTTCTAGGATACGTTGAGTATCGCAGGTGAGTCTCCAGTCCCCAGGTGAGTGCCCAACCCAGAGATCGCACACCAACAAGAACACTCCAAGATGAGTCTTCTGGATCTGAAGAACAAGCACAGCACAGATGAGTAGCAGAGGTAAGTTAACTAAAAGAGCAGTTGATGAAAAAAGCCAGAGAGGGAGTCCAGGAAGTAACATAGGGGTAACAAGATTGAGGTTCACTTAAATTTTTAAACACATTATGAGCATATAGCTTCTTGTGCATTGTATGCCTGCATGCTGTTAAAATGCTATTAATCAGGGTGGCCATCACATACCAAAGCCATTTTTTTTGGAGCAAGTCCAGAATAAACTTTTGTTGAAAGTGAGCTCATTGGCGGAGGAGCGCATTGACCGTTTTCAGACGGAGCATTCGCCCCATTATGATTCCCCATAATGCCTTGCGCGTAGGCAGTTTCCAGTTTTCAAAAATAAATGGCAGAAAAGAAGTCCCTACTAATTTTACTAATTTTCTTTACAAATCGTAAATTTTCACCAGTTCAGACGTGTGTGAAATTCTGGGACTTTCACAATCAATCACAATAAGACTCTACTCATCTTTGGTGCTTGAGCCTGAAAAATAGGTTTAAGACAGAAAATGCGGCATTTATGCTTTTCATGTAGCAGATAAAGGTTTTGAAGGACATACTAAAGTTTTAGGAAACCCTCTATTATTTCTTTGCTGAAAATACAATTGCCGTTCCGTGAGTAGTTTGAAGGTACTGTGCTGAAAGTGCACTCTGTGGGAGGTGCTAGCTTTAAGATCTGCTCTTTTCCCACAAATAAGCTACAACTTGAAGCCATTCAGTATTGTGAGATTTGCTAAGTCCTGGAGAATTCATCTTTGCTTTACAGACTTGCTAGATAATATTATAAAGATTTTTGCTGCCTCTCTTACATAAATGCTAAAACGATCTTCGAGTAAGAGTTGAACTGAAGTGACAGGTGATGGATGAGCGCTTCACTATGTGAATTGGCTTTTAGTGATTTAGTATTTAACCCTGCATCCATCACAATGGACTTCACATTTCTACTTGGCTTTTATATTTTTCACTCAGTTTAAAGCCTGTTCTACATTGTTTCATCAAAAAAAGGCACGTCATTAAATGTTTATAAAACAGTTATGACAAAAAATGGCATAATGCATTGTAGCCTGACTTAATTATTGTTTAGATAAGTTACTTATTGTTCAGATATAAATTTTCGTTTCACAAAAAACATGACTTATGTCAAACTCCAGTGGCAGAGGTTTTTAGGAAGTGTTACCAAAATATTGTAATAATCCATTATTATGAAGAGGCTGGAAGCAAGGTTGACGAATGTTAATCAGAAATGTCTGTTTACTATATTTAAATCACTTAGAATAGCTAACAAGCTGCACTGAGAAAGAAGGATAAAGGAGTAAGGAGAGGAGGGGGAAAGAATATTCCTAAGAGAACAGCCTGCTGCATGTCTCTCCCACAGGATAAACAGGAAAAGAGCAGATGGAAGTCAGTAATCTTCATTTAAAAAGCCTGAAACCCTGTTTGTGATGCAACTTCCTGTTCTATTCCAGTACAATAAGATTCAAATAATATTTTTCTGTTACAAAAGCTCGACTTATTCAAGGCGACCTGGCTTCGAGTTCCAAATTTGTTGTAATTTCCCAGCCTTTCCTTTCTCTCTCACCCCACTTCTCCTCCTGTCTACGAACTGTCCTTTCTGCTAAAAAAACATGCCCCAAAAAATGATAAAACAATTAAAGGCAACATGACTTAGCACGCCCATCCTTGTCCAAGACACACAAACTTGAAATTTCTAAAATTTTTGTATCATCTTTTTGCAAGCCATTTCCTAACATTCATAACATGATACAGCTCTGAAGGGATTAAAAGAGAATACAACAGACACTAAAATGTATGTGCTGAGAAACAAAATCAATGTAGTTTAGCTGCAATTTAACAATGGTTACAACGCCGAACAAAGAGGAGAAAGAAAAAAGATTTTCTGTCAAAAAATGTTGTTTTCTAGTCATAGGAATAGAACAAAGGAGTTCTCCAGGGTGCGCCGCTCAAAGAAACATCAATGATATTGAATCATGGTAAATCTCACTGACAAGTTTTGCCTTAAATATATATTTGTCTTCTCTCCTGTTATCAGAGAAGCATTTTTCTGCCAAAAGAAATAGAAGAATGATATTGCGAGAATATATGCATCATTTACTGATGTCCGAATCAAAAAACATGAAATTCTAAGTTTCTAGAAGCCAACATTTACTTGTATTTATTTTGACATGTTATAAGTTATGCTTATCAACTGTTAGACTGTCTTGCCTTCGAATCTGCCCGTGTTTGTTTTTTTCTGTACTGTTTCATAGCACTTCTCCATCACTCCAAAAATGGACTGATAAAAGATCTTTTGAAGAATGCAAATCAATTCCAGGTCCAAAAAGAGTGCTAATAATATGAATTTATAATAATAAAATATTAATAATTTAACTTGTTGGGAGTAGTGTTGCATTGTAGTTTGGTGAGTTTTTAAAAAAAAAAAATCTTAAACTGTCCAATAAGCATCCTTGAACTTAAGGTTGCACAAATATGTTTGTACATACAATAAGCTGAACGCAATAATCAATATTTTGATCCTTTAAAAAAAATATTAAGTTTCTTAGGGTGGTGGCAGCAGTTTGAAAATAAGTGCCAGGCCAAAATAAGTGTCACGGAGATCATTTATACATCAAAATGATGTTTAAATGATGTTTTTTTTTTTTGTAAAACTACATGACACCAAATTGAATATTTGGGAACGTAATTATCGCCTTTAAAAACAGTGATGAGGTAGAGCCAAATTGCTGTATATATATTTTTTAAAACTAACCTTCCTTTTCACAAAGTAAAAGTAAACCCTTCTTTATTGCAGTGTACACTCACCTGACACTTTAACGCAAATTTCTAATCATCCAGTCACAGGCAGCGACGCAATGCATTTTGGCATGCAGACATGTCCAAGACTTATCTGCTGCATCAGAATGGGGAAAGAAGTTGATTTTAGTGACTGACATGGCACATTTTTTTATTTATTTATTTATTTATTTTTTCAGACACTGCTGATCTTCTAGGATTTTCACTGACAACCATCTCTAGGGTTTCCAGAGAAAAGAGAAAATATCTAGTGAGCAGCAGTTCTTTGGGTGTGAATGTCTTGTTGATCCCAAAGGTCAGTGGAGAATGGCCAGTTTGAGTAATGCAACAGAAACTCCATCCCTTTATGCCCACAATGTACCCATCTTTTAATGGGCTACTTTTAGGAGGATAACGTACCATGTCAAAAAGCATGAATCATCTCAGACTGGTTTCTTGAACATGACAATGAGTTCACTATACTCAAATTGCCTCCAATATCACCAAATCTCAATCCAATAAAGCACCTATATCGAACGGAAGATTCAAAATATCAGGTCAATACTTACCAAACTCTCTGAGGAATGTTTCCAGGATCTTGTTGAATCTATGCCAGGAAGTTTTAAAACAGTTCTGGAGGCAAAAGGGGGTCAAACCCAGTACTGGCAAGTTGTACACAAGAAAAAGTGTATATTTAGATGATAAAATGCCACTGTATTATGTGTTCTATACTGCCCCTAATCTTTAAAAAAAGTTCAGTTTCTTTTTCTAATAGATGACCAGTGATTGAGTCATGTATGGCATGGTTACATGGGGAGCTGAGCACCCCCACTGCACTGATGCTAGAATCCCTCCTGGACAGAAGTAAAACAACATGGGATGATAATTTCCATCGTTTTTTCTTTTTCTTCACTTCTCATTTATCCTGTCCTCCTTGTTGCTGCGGGAAACCCTTGACCAGCCTTTGTTGAGACATCCTGCTGAGAGAAAGATGAGTGTCTACACTGAATGAGAGAAAGAGAGACACTTTGATATATTTTGGTTTAAGAGGAAACACTTAACATTTTCTAGTCCTCTCATTTCTGAAAGCTGTGACTGGCAGCTCATTCTTTTCAAATCTGTATTCAAGCTGAATTTTCCACCATAACCTTTGCTCCCGTGGGGCACTTTGAATGTGTTAGAGCCTACCCATGCATTCTGAGGTGCTGATTAGCAATGCGGCAAACTTAAAGGGATTAGACATGCTTCAAAATTCATCTTCAGGTGGAAAGAGCTTTGACTTATAATCTATAGATCACTTAGCAACCATTAACATATGTTTTACTTTTACACTACACAAGCTTCTTCAAAACATTATTGCATCTAAAATACAAACACTGTAAAACTGCGTTTCCCATCAGTGGTATTGTTTAGTTCTGTTTGTGTTTAATATAAAATTAATTTAGATTTGTGAAAAATATTCCATGAAAATGATAGAAAACAGATTCACCGATAACCCTTAGAAGTCTCTGCATGCACTGGTGCATTTGCCAATCACAGCGTCGATTTTGAATAAAGTAGGAACGACCCAACCCAGTAATTGTTGAATTTTAATTTTAAATATAAGGTGTAGGTTTCAAAAAGGTTATTAGATTTGATATTTTTGCTTTTAAACAAACATTACAAGAGTCATGACACATAATTTGCAGGGTAATTCAAATTAAAATGGAAGAAAATGCGCGATTTTCTTCCAGATTTGAAATCAGTGCCATCTAGTGGTGAAAATATGGGACGACCCTTGGAAGTATAATGCCTGTGATTTTGCTTGTGTTTTTCAAAGTTCTTGGACAAAACAAAGCACAAAAAGTGCTTGAAACTTTTTCGAAGGTTCCCTTGTCTGGTGTGGTGTTTCCTCCTCTGGATGGAAGCCATGAATTTATGTGATTATTTTTTATTTATTTTCCCATGGACCAGTTCTCATTATTTACATCAGGACAGGAGGGTGTTAAAGTGGTGGGGTGAGGGGGGAAGATTCAGGAGTAGGAAGATCAGTTTGTTACAGATGGTGCAGTACAGTTTTTGCAGTTTGTACATACCTACACACATACATGTATAAAAATACATACACACAGTTAATGATCTCCACCACAGTCACTTGACCTGGGATTACATGGATAACAAAAGCAAGGTAAGTGTTTTTGTAAATGTTCTTAATGCAATATAATCATCTACCATGTCTCCCCCACGACTGAGGGAACTGTCTCTCCCCCTCCAAAGCTGAGACAGAGATATGGCAAATTGGTTGCTATGGTAAACAGTTTGGTTGCTATGGAGGGGTCAGTGACATCATAGAATGTCCCCTGTTTCACTTTAAGTGAAATAAGTCACTATAATTTTCCTAAAGTGAGTGTTGTCATTTGTCAATATTTATCCCCCTCTTGAGCTTAAGGTTCAAATAGTTTTGCACAGTGACTGGTATTTTTTTTACACAGACTTATAACCTTCACAAGTTTGGTCAGTTTGAAGTTTCTCCGAGCTTCTGTTTGAGTAACAGTTTCATAAAGTTTGACCAATGCAAAATTACCTAGAATTCTCAGCAATTTTCCAAAATTCCTTTAGTGGTTCCAGTCTGAAAAGATATAGCAATGTGAGCCAGACCAGCTTGGATCTCTTAAAAAACGTTTGGTGGCTGTACCTCAAATGGTCTAGGAAGGGATACGTTTAGATTTTTTATGCGGAAAAAAGACAAATAACAATATGTTGGCGTGCAAACTTCCCAATTAAACTTACTTCAGAAGTATATTTAAAGTAAGTTTAATGTTGGTCATTGAAATATTTGAAATTCGATGTAGGTTTTTACAATAAAATACATTTCATTGGTGCGTGTGGAGTGCGCTTGTACATCTATTATTGCATCTATTTTTAATTACCTGTCAAATAGATGAGTACAAAATGAAATGAGGTGTGCCCAATCAATCAGAATCTGGTAAAAGGGAGCCGAAACTGAAAAAAAAATGCTCCATGCTTAATCTCCTGGGCCCACATTTTCTCATATCAATCCTACCGAGAGTGTTTCTATAATAACTGTGCGAGACATGCTCTTAGATTGAATGATTTTCATATTTAGTGATGATTCATCTTATTTAATGGTGCCTCAAACCTGGTGCATTGGTTGCATGTTAAAAAATGCCTGTAATTTAGAAAGATTAAACTTTTGAAAAGATTTGAGGACAAAGTTATCCAAGTAGCATACAGTGGAATGTATTGTGAAACACCATGAAACACTACCAGGATCACAGATTATTGAAGTATTCATTGTATTTATATTCAGTAGTAGTATATCACATAATGCCACTCACGTCTGAAGCAGACACCCCGTCCGGCTGACCTATCGAAAATGCCATCTATGGCCAATCGTAGTATTAATGCTGCACTTCTCTTCTTGATGATCTCGCAGTGTCTCTGGTGTTGAGTTGCATTGATTTCTGTTTCCTGTTGTATTGCTGTAGACTGCGTTATTTGATGTTGAATATTGGATTTGGGATGTAGTCAATACACTGCACACAGTTTCCGTTTCATCTGATATCAAATGAAGCCCTTAAATTCAAACTTTAAGCCTAACCGCACAAAAATAATCTTTTTAGATTAGATTGTGATTTCATAATGAGCCGTCTGATCTTGAGTTATGGTTTAAAAATAAAAGCATGGTTTTATATTGATAAGGAAAACCGTTTCTACTGAGGATGACTGATGGTCTTGTTTTGAGATAGAGTTCAGATATTTGCTAGATGCACTTCCCATACACATCTCTTTCCTGCTTTCCCTCGCTCTGCTGTTCACAGTGCTTGGTAAATAGACTCATTTATCACTTGTATTTGGGGCTTGAACACACCTGATAAGGAAACCTACTGAGAATAAACTTGAGGGCCAGGTGTCAGGGATAATTTTAATGGTCGGATCAAGTTCATATACAAGCATAACCCAACAGTTGAGGATTTTTAGATGAAATACCAGATTTTGGTCAATAGTTAGGGCTTGTGCATCGAAGGTGTTCAGAGATTTGTTGTTTCGCAGCTTTTTGTGGGCCCAAATTTGAATTTCGCACACAAATCAGAACAAATAAGAATTTGTTGTCTGATTGTGGTTTGAAACGTTTCAAAAAAATGAAATTCTGGGGTACCAAGACTTAAAAATAATTAATATGAAACACATTTCCAAACGGTTATTTGGCAAAGAGCTCTAAAAATTAACACTTTCGCTTGTCTCAAAACTTCAACAACAAACTCATCCTAGAAATTGTATCTGTTTATCTCAAAACTCCATCTCACTTCAAGGCAATCGGGACGTTAAACTGTGTACGCAAGACGGCTGTCGAAATTCAAAATTTCACCATAAACAGGAAGTTGTTAATTACTCAGCCATGCACTGTTCAATGTGACTCAAGTTTACAATACATGCATGTTCAGAGTCCATCCCTGCAGTGTCAGTTATAGCGCCACCAGGTGGCCACAGGAACTACAGCATTTGACACTGATATTTAACAAGGTGTTTTTTCACAAAGTTTTACATTGTCCAATTTAATAATAGAACAATCTTCGTTCACATTCAGAGTGCCACATGGTCATTTGATGATTTATTTTGTGGATTATTTAATTCACCCATTTTTTTTCTTCCTGAAATTTAAGATTTTTAAATTTGTTTAAAATCGAATTGATCAATGAAAAAATCCTTAAGATGAAGGAGACATGTTTATGTTAATCATAATAGTAACTTTTATCACATCACTGACAACTGTCTATCAACAAACTGTTCACCCTAGCAACAAAAGAACTCAACTCTAGTAAATGATAGAGACATGAGGTTTGGTTTATGTTTCAAACATTATTTTATGTCTCTCACTCCCCTCTACTATAGCAATCAAATGAGGATATCTGTATCACAGCTTATGAAAATCTTAGTAACTTTTTTAAAAATACTTTTAAACAGCACTTTTATGAGCCAACATCAAACTTTACCCTTTCAGTTTGAACTGAACTCGCTCTTTTCACTGAATGAAACGCATCATGTACTGTGTGCTTATGTCAGAGAGCAAACAAAATCATGTTTGAAGGCAACACATGTAGCATCTGGACAGACTCGCATTGCTCATCAAGCTTAAACACACACATGTGCTCACTCTCATTCACACGCATGCACACACACACACACGCACACGCACACACACTGCGTGTCCTATGCTTCATTGTCAAGTGTTTTCTGCACGAATGCCTGCAGTGAATGTTCTGAAAAAACACACAGACAGGCATTTGTAATGCAAAGATGAAACCCTGTGTGACACAGACAGCCATGGGCTGTCAAAATATTTCATCCTATAAGAAGCCATGTGTGTGAAAGAAATATCTCTGCTGCAGCTCTTCATAATCAAGGTCAGATCTGAAGCACTGCCGGATTATTATTAGTGATTCTGGCCACCCTCATAGATCATCATTTTTACAGGATGATAATGTTTTAAATATACTGATTACTGATAAAAGGTGGTTTGGCCAATAATGCTGAGCCACCAGGAGATTATGCTGCTCACCAACATACAATTTCATTACATGAAAATTAATAAAATTCATTCCAGTGCAAAACAAATTTAGATTTCCATCAGTTATGTCACCATTAATATAATAATTCTCGCAAAACAGAAACTTTTTTTTTTCAGTTTCAGTTGTGGCAGATGATGGCAGAGAGACACCTGCTCATGCAGACCAACTATTAGAAGACGGATCAGTTAATCCTGCCTCCATGTGAGAAAAGTGTCAAAACTAAAAACTGAACAGTGGAACTTTGACAAAATGAACTGAAACTGAAAAAAAAAAAAGTTTTTAAAAGCATCGGTCGGTTAAAAGGTTGATTAAAATCAGTTAAAATCAAAGCTTTTAAATTCAATAATTTTTGTTCAAGCTCCCTTGTATCCATTAAGAGTTTAGGCAAAAATCTCATTCCAAACATCACAACACTCAGAAGAGTGTCTGAGTTTTATTTTCATGTAGATACTGGTGGTAGATTTTTTTGTTTATTATTAATAATAATTACCGGTAGTATTATTAAGATGTAATTGCATTTCTACAGGAATTCATTTAATGTCTTTGAATTAGTTCTTTAAAATAACTCTGGTGCTGTAAACACAAATAAAATGGCATTATTCAAAAACTATTTAATGTAATAAATTTTTTAACTTTTACATTTGATATTTCTAAGCAGCGGGGACAAGGTGGCCTTCAAGTAATAAGGTTGCTGGTTCAAGGCTCGTTGGTGACCCTGATTCAAAGGCTGCCGGCCTTGAACCAGCAAACTTTTCACTGAAATGCCACAGTGCTACCAACTGTGCCACAAAATTATTTTTGTGAAAACAAAAAACATCAGCGCAAAACAATGATAGAAAACCATTAACATTAGTTTCAGTTAACTTTGTGGAGCTAAATGCTTTTCTGTCATGCAGCACTTTTAACATGTTCTGATCACTCTTTGCTCTTACCATCTATCAATAGGAATATATAGGTTAAAATAAGGCTTAAAGGTTCAGAGGATTGGTAAAAAGATGACTTACCCAACAACACGAAGTGAAAACTTGGTAACAAATGAGCACGCGGGTAAGACAGAGTGAGAAGGATAGACTGGACAAATTTGCAAATAATGTATCTTAAAAATGTTATTTTGGGTTGATTAAAAGTGAAACCGTGCTAAAACTCACAATTATAAAAAAAAATTGAAAATTCTCAATAAAATGAATCTAAATAAACTCTAAAAAAAGAATAAAAAGTTAAATAAAAATCCGTCAATTAAATACAGCAGTGGGGTTTACAGTGTATGGATGAGTTAAAATTGAAATCCACCCAAGATTCTCAAATATAAACTCTCCAATTTTAATGTGTGTAGACATTCCTCATTATTCTCTTAGAAGAACCCGGTAACTTTCAGGTCAAATACTCTCCCAAAGTTGTTTATTCCACACATTGTTAACCTTTTGGGTTGACCAGTTCTGGACATCTCAAGCACTCCTTACCCTGATCATCTGATGTCATACTCAGACACTATATCATGTTTTAATCCATGTTTTCACTGATAAACTGTGTGTGTCTGTGTGAGTGTGTATGATCAGTATCTATCCTATTTTCATGGCTGTGCAACCTCAATGCCTCAGTGGCTTTAATGAAACCAGCCCTCTAGGCCTTACAGCCAGAAACGAACAACAGCCTTCACATATCTCAGCTGTCACACCCCAGGAGTATACCACACATCCCCTCCCAGCTTCCTCTCTTTCTCACCCTTCATTTATTTCTCTTATGCTCCTTTCATTCCATTACAGACTTCATAGCTTTTTTATACTCCCCTCACGAATGAGGCAAAGTGCAGCCATCCCCATCAGACCTTCATTTACAGAGTCCACGGCACAAACGTTGAGGAAAAATCTCTTCCCGAGGCGCCATTACAACACGCAGGTGTATTCAGTGCTAGGTTATTTTAATAGCTTGATATTATAGTGAGTGGTAGTTAAAAACAAATTAATTAAAAATCCTCATGAATGAAGAAACCAGCTCCCCTGTTTTACATCATCAAAGATGTCAACTGGGGTCAGTAAATGGTGTGGTTGGCACTGCTGCTTCTCAGTGAGGAGGTTCCTGGCTTGAAATACAGTTCTGGTTTGACATGCACAGACTTTAAATTAAAAATATTGTTTTTATATATACTATATTATGAATTATGAATATAATATATTCAGCTAGATAACATTGTTTCTTTGAGTAAACCAGAAGAAACAAAGGCCGTTTTCACTTATCGTTTAAATCTGCCTGAAACAGAACTTGACAAATTAACCAAAAGCATATGAAATATAGATGAATGAGTTCAAGTCATTTTTTTGAACGAAAAATTTATTAATTGGTTTCTCTCATGCACCGCAGTGAATTCACAAAGTGATGCATTGTCTTCACTTGCTACACCGAGTCATAGCTTTGCCAGAATTCTCAACAAAAGGCTTTTCTAAACTTGGTTTGAGTTGGTTCTTATTTGGATGTTTCCATTTGTGAATTGTTTTGCCACACTCAGTTACTATTATTACCCACACACACACACACACACACACACACGCACACACACACACGCACTCAGGATTCTGCATAGTGGAGTCTGTTTGTATGCAACACACACACACACACATCTCCTGCAGTTAGAAAAACAATTTCCTGTGGTGGGCTTCACCAGGAAGGAAATAACTGGAAGTGGAAGTTCTGTACCTCATTGCAGCATCCTGTGGTTTTGTGCAAAGCTTTTGATCAATAAAGCTACACAGCAAATTTCTCACAAATCATACTTATAAAAACTGTGCCAGTCTTAAATCAGATTTAAAGGTTCTAACTCAAAAATGTGTTTTTATTTTTCACTTTAAAAGTCTGGTATGTGTATTGAGAGCAGGTGTAAATGCAATACCGTTTACCAGCATAGTTTTTGTACATTGTTTTCTGGAATAGTCTACAAATTAGTTTATAAAAAGTAATCTACGGAGACAACTCTCTTCATGACTGCGCCCCACAGAGCCTGAGCCCAACCGGAGCCTGTGCACCAATTATATGTAAAAATCCCAAACCCAACCAGATTTGTCAGGTCTCAACACGGCAAAGATCTTTATAGTCCCAAAATAACTTTGAGAATAGATTAACGGTGATATTTTTTAATCGCTCAATAAGAGTCTCACGTTAATGCACCACGTTAACGGCGATAACAACCTAAGTAGTGATGGGATTTATGGCTCTTTGGAGGGAGCCGGATCTTTGGGATCCATTCACTTTAAAGAGCCGTTCAAAAAAGTGCCTCATTTGGCTCCAATTTTATATTTTTGGACTTTTAAGAAACCAGCTTGGGGTTAAATTATTTTATCCTGGAAAAATCACAGGACTTATGGGCTGATATTTTTTACAAATATTTGATTATTGCTTCATTTGACTCATGTGAACAAGATTTTAAAGTCTGACATAGATTCTTTATAAATATTCCACTGCTGTATTACTGAGATGACAGTGAGATCACTATTTAACGTTTGTATAAAATGTATCTGTGTAAAACCACTTTGTCTTGTTATTTAATGCAACACCTAAATACTTATAAAAACATTCGAATTGAGAAAAACTGCTGTGGGGTTGCCACTGTACCAGCTACCTGTTCATAGAAGTATACGTTTATCCCCCTCCCCCCAGAGGAGAACGGCTCCCCAAAAGATTTGATTCGTTCGTGAACGTCACAACACTAGACCCAACACTAGTTTAATATAAATAGCTTACTAAACTCAAACTGGGATCCTTGACGGTATGTTTTCTATCCCTGAAGGTCATTGTTCTACACCAATAAAAATAGCTTAAAATAATGAATCATCATTAATTAATGCATGCATTAATAATTACTTAGCTATAAGTTGATGGTTAATTATGAGCTAACACATGTATCAATCAAATATTGATTGATTCTTTGATTGATTAATTGATTGATTGATTGATTGATTGATTGATTGATTGATTGATTGATTGATTGATTGATTGATTGATTGATTGATTGATTGATTGATTGATTGATTGATGTAGAATGGGACTTTCATTATTAACTCATCATTAATGGATTTCTAGGATCAGAGAGTTGACTGTAGAATATTTTAGTAGAGTTACCATGCTGTAACTCCTGAGAGCCACCCGCTCTTTCACCAATGCAGTCTGCATGACCAATATTTTGGAGATTTTAAAGAAATTATTTGATTGGTTGATCTAATGCTTTTGACAGCTTTATAATGTAGATTGTAATTTTTGTGTACTGCATAGGGTTTTGTAAATACCAAAGAGAAATTATTTGGGTTGTTTCAACAGATCTGTGTGTCACTTATTGTAACAGTGTTTCCTGACTAACATTGGTGTTTGGCCAGGTCCCAATGCCAAATAACAGACTAACAGGTCAGATGGATGTGAATGTGAGACTCTGGGAAGCATGTAGCTCTTCTAGAGATACAGTGTAAGAGATTTACAGGTATCTATAGTCACAAGTAGATTACCATTTAACCCCAGTCACACCACAAAATGTGATCACACCAATTATCCTCTTAGCCAATTTCCAAAATCATCCCAATTCACCTCCATATTTACTCAGCATCCCCTTCACTCAATCTCTGGTGTACCTCTCACCACAACAACATCCAATTCTACTAAGCTCACCCGTGGATCTTCTCCTGGTTCTTACTGGTTGTCCCGTGAATTTTCAACTCAGGGTTTTTCTTGGATCTCCACTGAAAACTGCTCTCCTCCTGGGTGAATGCTTACTGCTACTGCTACATCCTCTGCCACTAGCTGCTGGTTCCTGTTCCTAGTGCAGATCTCCTCCGCTGGATGTAGAGTAACATAATTCTCTTATGTGAAGGAACAGGATTGTTTCTTCCTGCAAATAACCCCAAGGCTTTTCAGTTTCTTCCCTGTAGCCTGACAAGCTGCACATCTCTATGTGAATAAAACTACATTTAGGATTTTAATAAGCCAAAGGGAATTTAAAGTTTCATGAGATAAGTGCATATTTCTGTTCGGTTTGGTACCACACTGTATTTAAACCATTTACATTTCCTGCAATAATTCCAATTTAATCCAATATTTAATCCTTTCATGTCTCATGTCTGTATACTAACTTGATTTCTCTAGGGTGAAAATTTTATTAAAAGCACTGCTGCTCAGAAAAGAGAATGTTAATTGGTTTTGTAAATGTTGTAAAGTGTAAACTATATCTGAAAATGGGGTCTGTAAAGTTTTGTTGCATACATTGCATTGCACTTATTTTAAGGTTTATTGCATACATGGAATTCAAGGGGTCTTCATTTTTATATGGTGGTTTCTTACAGGATTTTACAGAACAATTTACCCAAAATGTAGAATTTTCTTTGTAGTTGTTTTAACATACACAAATGAGACAAATAAAAAGTACATAAAAAAGAATATCTACAAACCCAAAGTATATATGCAAATATATATATGTTTGGGAAGAAATGCAGACATCTAGAGAAAGTGCTCACCATGGTAAATAAAAGGCATGTTTTTGTGTGGGTGAGAATAAATGCATGGTTGCGCTGTTCAAAGTGACTCGCACAGTTCTGCTTTCTGGCTGCAGGCTCTGGAAACTGACAGCGGACGTCAATCAGCCAGGAGGAAGAGAGAGAGAAAAAGCTGAAGACTGAGCGGAAGAGAGATGCAGAGGGTGAGAGAGTCCTTCTCACAGAAGATACTCAACTATTAACTGCTATTTAGAGTGGCAAACAGACAGACTCTCATTTGCGTACCGCGTCGCTAATAAGCGAGTCATTATAGCTGGGAGGACATTGTTACAGCGATGTCATTTCTCAGCAGCTAATGAAGATTTGACACAAGACTCTGTGTGCACCAGAAACTAAAGTTACTAAGACTAGAAATGGTTAAGTCCAGTTAAGAATGTGAACTAATGTGACCCTCCAGGAGACTGGTAACCATAGCATACCTGACATTTTACCCCAATGAGAGCAGGAGATGTGCACCGATGTGAACCTGACAGGAATAAATTGGTAAAGAAAATTAGTTAATCTCATTTTATCATGGGGACTAACAGGGAACAGCTCTTGTGGCATTGGTAATAAATCAAAGCTGGGAGGGCAAATACTCTTCAATAATAACATATCTTCAAATATATTTTTTTTATTTTATGTGCCAGTTTGCATTTTTGCTGATGTTATTTCTTAGAATACCTTTGAAAAGTTTCTTTAAATGTTAAGACTTGCCTACTAGAAGTTTAGCACAAATTCCTCAGTGTACAGAGCTGCCAGGCCGACATAACTATTGTAAATCCAGCAGATTTAATGCTACTGTTAAATCTGTAAATGGCAACTTTTCGCTCATATGTTTATACAGAGCTGTTGTCTCCACAGGAGCATGTCACAGAGAGTGACTGTTAAATCCCTCACGTGAAGAGCTTGAGCTCTTAAGATTGATAGAGATGGTGTGATAGAGTCTAAATGAAAGGGGAGGAGAGGCTGAGTGGAAAGGGAGAACATCAGCGGGAGAGGAAATGAAATCAGAGAAGCATAGTCTGTGGTACCCACCTCCCACTCCCACCCCCAGCTCATCTAGTGTGTCTTATCAAGGTGTAGTTGTTGTATATATCTAGTGCTACACTAATGATTCACAAAACCAAATGAGAATGTGTATTTGAGAATTCTTTTTTTTCCTAAACAGAATCCTATATGAATTGTGACAATACTAGAACAGTAGAAGTCTGTATAATATTTCATAGCCATACATAAGCCGATGACTCTGGGGTTATTTGTATCTGTACAGAGTGTGTATGCACGTAAGAGTTGGAGTTTAAGTGTAATAATTAAATATTGATTTCCAGGACTGTTTCACCTTTATAAAATTGATCTTGAGCCATCATCTGGCTGTCCTCAGACATTTTTTCAGATATTTTAAGAATACAATCAATAATTTGTAAACTAATATTTAAAACATTGATATTGTAATAAGGGCTACCGCACCGAAGGTCATAGAACCCTATTTGCTCAAACTATTATTGTGGAACTGGTAAAATTTACATCTGATTGGGGTTTAAAGAAAGGCGAAAGAAATTCGGCACATATGTGTAGAGTACCAAAACTTGACTATAAGTAATAAAAATTACTTTATCAAACTTAGCCGGAAGTCTTTTGCTTGTGCCATACTTTGGTGAACTATCTGTTCATCTCCAAACTACAGTCTTATTTTAAGGCATTAATCGTGAAGCTTTTTTAACTTAAACTTTGTGCCTTCGCAATTCTGTCATAAACAGGAAATTATTAATAACTCAGCCACGCAACGCCTGATCTGGTTCAATCTTGCCATGCGTCATAAGAGCCTATGTCTGAATGACTCCATATAGCAACCGACAGCGTCAGTAATTTCACCACTTAGAGTCAGCATAAAATATCCATTTTTCTTTTGCTATTTCAGACCGTGTTTGAAGATTATGTTTGAAATTTGGTACACTTATCTAAGGGACCAAGTCCTACAAAAAAGTCAATTGGTGTAAGTTTACGAAACCAAAAGGAAGTCAGTTATTTTGTAGAAAACTAAAAGTTTTGGTACTTTTTCACATCTCTGTTGTCTCTTTGTCATTTCATTTCAGTCTCTAACTCGTTTCATTCAGCTGTTTAGTGTTTGATTGGAAGCCAGCTGCCCTTACACCCCTCGCACTCTCTTCCCCTGTGTCAGACTGTTCTCACCAACTCTCAGAGAAATCACTGAATCCTTCATTTCAGTACGAGTCTTACCCTCTTTGGAGTGCATGTATCTGTGTGTCACTCCCCAGCTGTGAGTTAAAATTCTCTATTCATTTGTTGAGGGTGGTTGTCAGGAACTGGAAGGCTCTCCACAGACCCACTGGCATTGCTGCCTTCAAGTATGTGCTACCCATTCAAGAGTGTTACACAATACCATCCTTGAGTTTATTGGGCCACTGTCTTTCTCTGAGGGTTGAAAAAAATCTGTGTATTTTGCATTTGGGTCCTCTGTGCTTATTTTGCACTTAACAGTCTCATACTTCAACTGAAATCTCTTAGAGATTGTATCTGTTCACCTCCAAACTCCTGCAGTCGTGTCTAGAAGCATTTATGATGAAAGCTTTTATGATTTCGTTTACCTAGGTACACATGGGGGCCATTGAAAAATAAATGATAACAGTTCTGACAAAGTTATAAATCATAAGGCAATAGTTAACTCTGCCATATAATGTCAGAAAGAGATCAAAATTACCATTTACTGTATTTTTCGGCTCATAAGACGCACCGGCACATAAGACGCACCCAATTTTAATGAGGAAGATCTAGAAAAAAAAGATTCTGAACCAAATACTGTTGTAAAATATTTTATATCAACTGTGTAAAATTAACAGCCAAACATGTAACATGAACAGACAGTAAACAGTAAAAGTAACAAAAAAAAGGCTGTAATGTCACTACATTACTAATAATAGCTAGTAAGATTGCCCCCACATTAGTAATAATACAGTGGTTCTCAAACTTTTTTGGTCGAGCCCTCTTTAAACCTTTAAAAGAATCTGGGCACCCCCAGATGTAAAATAATAATTATTTAATAATTAATTAACAATTGTTTTAATGTAAAATAAATGTAACTACTCCTTAATGTAAGTGTAACGTCCACTGCTAGGTATATGTACCACATTGTATATGTATGTATGTTGCCCTTTAAGAGCTCCGCCCCAAACCCTCAGTGTGTGCGAGGAGAGGGAGAGACGGAGAGGGAGAGACGAGTGTGTGCGCTGCTCTTCCCCTGGGACCGCTTCCCTGCTGTTTATTGTTTACTTTTGTTTTGTGATGCTGTAGGAGGCTAAAAATAAAGGTTTGAGTTTGGGATGATGTGCTCGTCTTGAAGCTCCTTCTTTTTCCACTGGCTTTCCGGCACAAGCGTCACATCAGGCTCAAGAAACATCGCAGATAAACTAATAGCTGTGCCCATTTCACATCTTGAAATGTATTTTAGCGTGAGAAATCGGGTTTGTAGCGTGAGAGATCACTCAAATGCGAAAGTCTTACATTCAATGTGTGAGAAACCGTAGCTGAGCTCTGTAGTTTCGCTCGTGAGTATGGATGCGGAAGCCAAAGGCATTGTGGGAAATGTAGTTTTCCCCCGTTTTCGTTACGACCGCGCTACGGCAGAGATGGGCGATGACGTCAGCGCGCAGCGCCGGGTGTACAAATATGGCCGCAGCTTCGGCCTAGCTCTGGAGCTCTTACGCCTCTCATACGGCCGTGACCGGACTTCGTGGCACTCTGCATTCGCTCGATAAGACGCACCAACTTTTCCCCCTCAGTTTTGGGGAAGAAAAAGTGCATCTTATGAGCCGAAAAATACGGTATGTTTAGAGATCATGCCTATAGTATATAGCAACCTACAGTATCAAATATATATATTTAATAATCATAATAATTTATATTTAATTTAATTAGCCTCTTTTGCTTCTGTTAACAATTCCATACATATCCAAAATAAAGACTGGTCATTGTGCATGGTGCAAAAAACAGTCCACTGAAACGCTAATGGGCTTGAGGTGCAAGAGCCCTTTGATTGCTGCTTACATCTCTAATTCTTATTGTTACTCTAAACATTGATCATGTTGAGCTCTTCATTTACAATAACATCGGCAAAGTATCTTCAACCTCATTTTTCTTAGAACCATTCTTACTTAAATCTTTGAATAAAATACAAATGGCAGTGTTTCTCTCAAGAGAGCATTGCCCTCATGCCCTGGCACTCATTCATGTTGGCACTCTTGCAGGAAAAGCAGCCAGCTGCTGTGATTTCATGGCTGAGGTGAGCAGGCACAATGCACCAATGCAGAGTGGCAGCGGAAGGCAACATATCATGACTCGGGGGTAGAAACACAAAGGCTTACTTTAATTATTGACCTTATTGTGGAGCTGTTGTGTTAGCAAGCCTACAGTTGCATCCGACGGACTGCAGTAGCATATTTCACTGCAGTATTTGTGCATTGTTATGCTGAGGCACTGTGGTGCTGGGCTTGTTATTAAATAACCAAGCCTGCAACATTGAGATCTCAACGACTATAATACAATTGTGAAACTGTTCCATTTCATTCATTCTTCACCTGCTTCTTCCTTTTCTGGGTCACAGGGTTCTGCTAGTGCTCATTTCCAACGTACTTCGGGTGAAAGGCAGGGTACACCCTGGACAGATGGACAGTGCGTACTACAGGCCAACTCACAAGGTCATACACTAAAGGGAAATTAGAGAATTAAATGATCCTGACGCATGTTTTTAGAATTGTGGGAAAAACCCATGCAAACAGACGGTTGCAAACCTACCCAGAAAGGCCAACGACAGTCCCTAACCAGTGGCCTCCTTGCTGACAGGCTACAGGGATACCAACTGTGCCACACTGTGTTACAACTGTGCATCAATGAAGTAAAACTGAAGAGTTAAAGTTTACTGTCACTTCGGTTAAATAAGGAAAAAAAAGGAAGCTAAGTGTTATTCTCAGACCCCACATTTATTTATAACCAGTGCTTAATTTGTAAATTTGAAGTTACTGGAACACAACAGGACTGGGGTGACGGACAGGGGGGCTGGCCCAAAACAGTTGCTGGAACACAAACAGAACGCAATGGTTCAGTGTCTAACATGCCTATTTTTAAGCAGCAGGACTTACATACATCATTTACAACATAATTTAAGACATATACACACAAAAAACCTTTAGATTACTTTCAACACAATTTATCTTAATCTTCAATATCATGTTAAATGGCCATTTAACATGATAGACTTGAGTCTTCGTTTCTTTTAAAAAACGAAAGCAAACTTGATTGTCTTTTAGACATGTTAGCACGAAGGAGTCAGGACACTTTTTGTTTTGGCCAAATGCCGCCTAAAAATAAGTTACGTACAGGACGTAAATTACCCAGCAGCAGCCTTTTCAGACTTGCTAGTAGTGCATTTTATTTGTTATTATTTTTTTTACATTATACAATGCACAATAAAGAAAACACACTAACACAATAATTATTAATTATTTTATTTTATTTTATAATATTTTTATCTAATCGCTAATTTCCACATAATACGGGCCGGCCTGCCGACTGCAGGGGACAGCACAAGTGATGGGAAGTTCGGATCATTTTACGGATTCGGTTCTTTGAGTCTCGTTCAGTAAAATGAACGGATCTTTTTTCGAGTCATTTCGTTCATTTTACTAAAATATCAATAAATGTTGTGTGTACTTCCACATCTACTAGCGTTTTATACACAAACGCGAATCACACTACAAATAAGACAAAACTATAATGCTAAATTTAAAATGAATATAAATATATTACTAAAGCCTACCTGGGTCTTTTAGTCTGGTTTACCCAAACTCTGATCTGTCTTCTTTAGATTTAAATCTCTTTTGTTCGACACAAAATTACTTCACTCTGATGTTAACGTGTGCAGTCCGAGCACTCAGTCCGGACTTCTTTGTCACGTGACCGCTACAGTGCCGGGATCCGAAAAGATTCGTTCTTTTTGCGAGTCCGGGTCCTTTCGGTCTTTTCTCTTTCCGGCTCATGCTGCATTGGTTAACATTACGGAGCGGCCATGAGCCGGAAACAGAAAAGATTAGTTCATCTTTCGAGTCATTCGGGTCTTTTCGGTCTTCTGTCATTGATGATGAACGGGTTACGCTCGGAAAACCACAAGAATGATGCGCATGCGCCAATGAACGAATCCCTCTCCAACACGACTCGTTCATACGGAGTCACATTAAAGATTCGTTCAAAAAGAACGAATCGTTCTTGAACGACACATCACTAGACAGCACCAGCCTACGACGAAGGCAGCCTGGCACAGCATAGGCGAGTGCTCTGTATATTCTTGAGTCGGGGGAATGCATTGTAGTACAGTAGAGTGAAAAAGGTGGGCGGAATTGGGTAGATAAAGACAAATGGGGTCAGATAATTACCGGATCCCAGAATAAAAGTTTCCGGATCCTTGGAAGCCAGAAATTGAGAGAAAACGGATTGCGTTCCGGCAAACGGCGGAACAAATTAAGCACTGTTTATAACGTAAGGGTGCCTGACTGTTGTATAGGTGCCAAAATAATGCAAAAAGTAGAACATAAAAAATGTACAAATACCTAAATTACTATATGCAATATTTTTATTAAAGGTAACATTTTTTTACAAAGTTAGGGCACATGATAGATCGAGTTAAAGGAGCCATATTATGCAAAATTTACTTTTGTGGCATTCCTAGAACCTTTTAGGGTTGTTCCCTCCTCAAAAACATGCCTCAAGTTATATTCAGAATCTATGATGCATGTTTGTGTAATCTTATATTCCTTTTTTTGTGAGCTGAAAACATCTTGATGATCGTAGCACCACCCAAAATGGCATATTACGGCAGCTTAAAAATAGTGGAAAAAATGTTACATATACAATAACAAATACAAAATTCTAATAAGACATTGAGGTCTTCGGCAGTTCGACACATATGCAGCAAAGAGTGACCAGAAAAAAGGTTTGAATGCCAGCTCATGGATCATTCATTTAACTCTGTTAGAAGTGTCTGCATGCAATACGTGTGTGCTAATCACACTGGCTGTTTTGAAATAAGTAGGAATGACACGACCCACCTATTGTTTAAATTTGATTTCAATGTGTTGTAATATGTGTTGGTTTTAAAAAGGTTATTACTTTGATATTTTTTGCTTTAAACAAACGTCACAAGAGTTCCGACACATGATTTGCCAGGTAACGCGAATTAAAAGGAGAATATCATCTTTCAGTTTCATTTTACAAACCCCAAAATCGTTACCACCAGTGCCATCTAGTAGTGAAAAGAAGGGAAGAACAAAACCTGTGATATTGCTTTTGTTTTTCAAAGTTCGGGCGCAAAAAGGCACAATGGTACAAAAAGTGTTTGGAATAGTGTATAAGGTTAAGGGGTTTTTTGCCTGGTTTTAACAAAATTTTCACATTGGTTTGACCTTGCCTTTGCTTTTTTGGGGGGATTTATGAATTTTATTTTATCTCAACACCTTTCATTTTTGTTATTAAATTTTTGATAATGGAATATATTATAAATGGAATATATTATAACTGCTAATGCTGAAATTGTTCACAGTGGAAATCTTTTGAAAATAAAAAATATTTTGCTTTTGTACCTTAGGCTATAAACCCTGTGATGGCTTTTCCTTTTATGCCATTTTTAAGGAATGGCAGCAATATCTAAAACTCATCAGATGTTCAAACCCAGCTGTACTTTTGTTGGATGTATTTTTTTATTTTAGGAGCATGTTCTGCATGGTGAAATGTTGCAGATTTAATCCCAGCAGGGGGCATTGTGTATTGGATCTTTCCTTTTAGCTAGGTATTTTATTCTTGAAAGCTTGAGGCTGGTCCTGCATCTGGCACTCTGCGATACTAAGATGGGAGACATGCATTTTCTAAATGCCATAGAAGCCTATTGTTCTCAGCAAACTGCTTGACATTAAACAGCCTGCAGAGGTCATTGTGAAAATCTAAATATACGATCGCTGCTGTAAACTGTTGGTTCATCAATATTATTAGGACACATCTCAACATTGTCCCTCATTTCCTGCCACTAATTAAAAGCGTTGGCAAACGGTGGCCAATAGCTCTCATTTCTCTTCTTTGATTCCCCCAGACCATTTCTCTGGCAAACCCCTCCTCTCCCTGTCTCCAAGGTGACCTCGGCATTAAAGCAGTCACTGTGGGATGTGAGAACACCTAGCCATGGTTCTCTTCAAGGCTAGGACAATTGCTCCCCGTCACCATCCACTAAGAGCCCTGCCAAAGCCCAGTAAAGCACCGTCACCCAGATTCAGGATGATGGATGGGACCTATGTAGAGACTGTCAGAGGGAAGAGGAAGGAAAGCAAGGATTAAGCAGAGGGATGGGATGAGCGAACTGATGGAAGGAAAGCTTTAGAGGATAGAATGAATGAGGAAATGCAAAGTCAGTGTGAGCAGAACCAGCCTAAAACAGAGGAGACGTTTAATATCGGCTCAGAGGACATCTCTTTCCCCCAGGTCTCAGAGATTCTAGCTATTGTTTGGAAGAACCCCCACCCCCCCTCTCTCTTTCTCTCCATCTCTGCTGTTCTTCCTTTGAAACCTGTAATGTAGTAGACATTTCAGACATCTGAGAAGCTCCATAAATCATTCGCCGAACACAGAAAGACCTGCTTGTCGACGATCTGGCATTGCGAATTCTAGTTTGAGGAAGCAGTCGGGTGTTTCTGATTTCCACGGGGTTCGATATAAGGAGATAACACAGGATCGATCAAGCACCTCAGCGGTCTAAAGTAATTGAAGAATAGAGAGACTGGCAGATGGCAGTGACGATGTTATTGAAGGCTGCTGAATCTCAGATACAGACGGTGCTTCTTTGATTTTGTAGCTTACGGCGACACATATAATGGGGTTTAAAGATCAGACCGGTCCGGAGGCCTGCCAGAACTCACTGAAACTTGGATTCTGCTGCAGTCATCAGAAAACCTGAAAAGCAGGGAGAGCAAAATAGACTTAGCTCAAGAGAAACTCCTCAGTGCCCTACTTAAAGAAAAGGGACGAAGAGATTGAGTATAGGTTTAAAGCATTACAACTACACCTGAACAACCAACATAAAAAGGGTTCTCACATCGTCCTATAAAGAAGGCGTTGCTCTTTTATTTAGGCTGAATCTAATTGAACTATTGTTTTATTCAGAACGAAACATTTTACTGAATACAGTTTGGCTCAGAAGTTTGAGAAATCTCAGGACATGGATGAAAGAGGCAAGGGTCTATCAAGAGCACAGAAACCTTTTATGCACAAACATTGATAACAAGCAATCTCCAACAAGCAATTACAAAGTTATGTAAATTATCGATCATGGTCATTTGGTAAGTTTCCGTTGTGAAAAAGAGTAAATTCGGCTTTCTGAAATAGGTTAATGGCTTCACCCAAACACAAGCTACGAGAGGAATTTTTTTTGTGTGTGTTTTCATCCATATTTTCTGAACTTTTTCATATATTTTTGTCAGGATATGTATAATTATTAGCACAACTGTATGCCTATTTAAATACTAGAGTATCTGGAGAAAAACTGTGAGGTACAAATATTGACTGACATATCACAAGGTGTATTAAATGCCATTTTAAATAAATTAATCTGCATTAAAATTGATATATGCATTAAAAGAGACAACTGATTTCTGCATAGTTTATTTTTCTTTAACTGATGTTTATTTCGCATTGTATTTAGCATGTGTTTAGCATACACGGTAACTTTTAGTGCACAAATCTTAGATTTGGCTCCTCTTCAGCACTCTGAGGGGTCAAGGCAAGTCAAGTTTATTCGTACAGCATGTGTCACTCGCATTCAAAGTGCTTTACAGAAACACTGTGAAAGCAGAATTTTCAGAAATTATTATCTACATAAAAATAAAATTAATTAAATAATATTGTGATGAAAGCATTGCTGTGAAACCTTGCTTTCCAACCCATAGTTCATCCCCTAATAATTAAATCCCTTTGATTATTTTTGCTTCCATTCACAAGCATGCAATCCTTCATTAATTAAATTCATAAGCACAACTCTGTTATGTATCACCGCAAATATAAATCTATTTTCTGTGCATGTACTCCTCAAGAATAATTCATGTGCAAACAAGAAATCGCATCTCTGTTCTTGACTGAATATCGTTCATGTTAGACCTTTGTTAAACATTTCCCCATAAAGAAGCAAGTGATACACAATTACTCCCCATGTATTTGTCGGGGATTCTGTGTGCCACAGCCAACGATTAAGATCACCTCCATGAATACATCTCCACAATCACCCCAAGCAAACAACCAACAAAACGGAGCATCCATCCAATCCATCTCCCAGGAGTTGAAAGGATCATCCACAAATCTCCTTGGTTGTCAGATCTACAGTTCACGCCCCCTGACTCTTCATGATCTCTTCCTGCCCTCTGAATTCAATAGAGTGGTTAGCTGTGTCTCCTCTGGGTCAACATCATTATCATCTACTCCTATATTTTGCTTCGGGTTTCATTCCTGTACAACACTGAAGACATCAAGCGTTCCTGGATTCCTAGCTTTGTTTTCTTTAAAATCCTCACCTTTACTATGACATACAGTTTTAAAACCCGTAACCCTCTCACTCCAGAGTAGAGTACAGGCAGTCTTCATCTTTTTCAGTATGGCCCCTAGCAAATGTTTTTTTTCTGCACAGGCTTTAGGAGCGGCTGATGATACCCATGCATGCCATTCCTCTGCAGTGTGCACTGCACGGTGTCACTGGAAATGCTCTCTCAAGATTGGCTTTTACTGCTTTAGCTAACTGTAGTGAACTTGCATGCCGAATTTCTTCAACCCTACTCATCAGAGGACTCTTCTGTCAAGATGTTACAGCCTAGACGTCTCTATAAGAAGGTTGCACCTCCATCTGTTTTAAACTTTGGAAAACATTTGTTAAATTATTTTGACTAAAATGTAAAGCTTTGTTGATCTTGTACAGAAATTTTTTTCCATTCTCAGACTTTGCGACTTTTTTCATCCATGGGGAGCTATTTTTGGAAAGAATGGAATTGGACCTTTTTTTTGTTCTTTTACAGCCACCACGTCTGCTGGACACCTCTTAAATAAATGTTTAGGGTCACCTGTGGTTGACTGCATGTTAATTAAGTGTGGTTTTTCACCTAAGATTATAATTGGGGTATACTTATTTTTGCAACATGGGCTTGAATGAATATATATATATATATATATATATATATATATATATATATATATATATATATATATATATATATATATATATATATATATATATATATATATATATATATATATAGCTCACTCTCTCTCTATCTCAGTTCTGTCTCTCTTCCTCCTCAATCATTTCCTGTCCTGTCTTGTGTAAAACAGCATGAGCAGGAGAATGCCTGGGTGAATGCAGAAGAGGTGGATTTCTAATGGATTTAATGTAAAGCAGTGGAGAGCTGAGCTGGCATCAGGCCAGGTTGCTAAAGCAGCTAAATACATCAGCTACTGTAGTGCAGTCAGAACAATGTTGCTGCAGGTCTCGGATAACCAGTGGTACTTCGAATGATTGCAGAATGCTTCAGGCATTCAGAAATCAGTGGCAATTTCTAGTGAAGTTTACTGGGTGCATGTATTTTTTTTTTTAATTCTCATTCCTGTCCTTCAAAGATACAATTACTTAGTTTAGATCCTGGGTGCGGCTCTGGGTGTCATTTCGTTGTATTCAATCTTATTACAAGTAACTGAAATCACTTCTCGGCAAAAAAGGTGCCAAATTCATCTTTCTTCGACCTAGACTTTCATTTACATTCATTTAAAGGTGAGAGCGGGTCTGTAAGCAGCGATGTGAGAGTGGAATGGTTTGTTTGTCACATCTAATGGTGATGGGAAAGGGGAAAATTCATTGATGCTTCTCCTAGGCTTGTGTGTGTTTGCGTGCGCATGGATGTGTGTGTATTTTAAGGTCAGATTACTCTTGAGATTTGTTCTGATAACAAAAGCATGTAAAGCAGAAAACGAGTTGAATCTTGGCTCATGAAAGTTTTATGAAGCATCGGGCCCCTGACTCGTTATGGATCAGTTCCATAATGTTTTTGTTGCTACAGCTGCAATGAGACAGAAGGTCAAGAATCGAGGCAGAGTAGAACAATTGAATACATAAACAAACACGCTCGAACAGACACTGTGCTTGGTATAAGGCACATTGTCTTTGGTGTTACCTTTTATCTGGCAGTAGATTAGGAATTCAGCGGCAGAATTTTTTTTTTTTTTTTTTTTAAAGAAAGATCAAAGCCCATAATATATGTTTATAACTATGTATATTTCTAGGTATTTTAACTAGGGGTGTAAAAATATATTGTGGCACAATATATCACAATACAAAATTATCTCAATTTGCATTATAGATCTACTGGAAGACATCGTCTAGGAGCTGAGGTCTATTTGCTTTTTTGTTTGATTGTGTTTCTAGTTACTTCTGAAACTTCTTTACATTCTTGTGTCATGTAATGTTTACTGGAAGAAAGGATCCTTTACTCATATTTTAGACAAGAAAGATTATAAAATTAGCTCTCCTGATCACTTAGAGTAAAAACGATGACTTAATGCAAACATTTACAGTGCCCCCTAGTGGAAGGATGATTTTAAATGCTCTCATATAAATCAAACTACACCCTAGCATCCTCAGCTTTGTGGTCTCAAAATGTTTTGAATTCCATTTTTTGAATGTTGTTTCGCTATATAAACAGTTTCGATAGTTAAAAAGTGTTGTAAAATACTGTGATGCATAATATCGAGGTATGTATCACATTGTGAGCAGCTTGTATCATTACACCCCTAGTATTTATCTACCGTACATTTTTTTACCTATGTCTACATCTTTATCTTTATCAGAAGATATCTACCTTTATCTGTTTTTCTATAGCTATATCTATATCCAGTAAAAGAATATGTGTACTTAATATCATTCATTCATTCATTCATTTTCCAACCCGTTTATTCCCTTTTTGGGGTCACAGGGGTCTGCCGGTGTCTATCTCCAGTGCACATTGGGCGAGAGGCGGGGGTACACCCTGGACAGGTCGCCAGTCCTGTCCAGCACTTAATATCATCTGCAGTTGATCTGGGCAGCCTGCTGGCGCAGTGGGTAGCACTGTGGCCTTCCAATTGAAGGTTGTCAGTTCGAGGCTTGCTGGTGACTTTCCTGGAAGGAGTTTGCATGTTCTCCCTGTGCTTGCGTGGGTTTTCTCTGGGTACTCCGGTTTCTCCCACAATCCCAAAAACATGCATCAGGTTAATTGAATGAATTAATATGTGTGAAACTTTTTGCGTTCTACCAGTCAGAGACACCAGTGATCACCGGTTTTCATTAGCTGATCAGTGCTGTTACGTCTCATTTTCCAAATGGAATCTTTGAGTTGCACTTAACAAGATTGTCTGCATTACATACCCTGCAGCACTGACATCAAAACCCTCTCACTCACACCGGATCAGAAGCCCAATAGGCCACATGTGAGACTCCCTGCAGAGTCATTTGTCTGACCACTTGTCGCTAGACACACACGAACACATCCATATATATATATATATATATATATATATATGTATATATATATATATATATATATATATATATATATATATATATATATATATATGTGTGTGTGTGTGTGTGTGTGTGTTCATGTTATATATTATAATGTTTATGTTAATTATATATCGTGAAACGGCGATCGGTCATCAGCTTCCTCTGTGTAACACTAGCCCATTCCAGGTTTCTGTTCCTCTTTTATTCTGGCACACTGAGTGGAGTCAGGTGTGCCTGGGCAGCACTGATTATATCTCCCAGGTCTTCGAGTGGAAGAGCTCTGATTGGAATGGACACCATCACAATATATACACAAATACAACATCAAAGGTTATTAGAGGCCTACATCAAAGTGTGTGTAAACTTTAGCCATCTAGTTGAGCATTAAAATCTTATTTTGCATAACCTACATTACTAATAAGCCTCACTCCAGTTCAATTGTTCAAGTATTCTATCTTTTCTTCCAGCCCTGACACTATTTAGCATAATTTAGCAAAAATGTTGTACATTTAAAACAGTATTAAACAGTTAATGCAGTGCTATGCAAATGTATGTTTTGGAAAATCAGACAGTATAGATAAAATATTATTATGTGCATTGCATTTATTCTATTTGTTCTGCAATATACACTTGTATAGAATTGATCATTGTATACTCATAACATTTCATAATATGGTGTTGTAGCAAACTCCCCTTCCTCTTTTTAAATGGATTGCATCCAGCTCAGCTTAAACATAGTCTGTATCTATTAATAACAGTAGTACGCTGCCCTAGATGCACATTATTTTAATGTGACTTATAATGAAGACTTAAAGAGCTTTCAAGAAATATTAATGACTGGCTTCAAATAAACAAAACCCTTTATCCTTGAAATCAAATAAAGACCCGCCATTTCTAATTACACATAGCATTCCCAGGTGCAGCAACAGTCAGTTACTGCTCCCCGAGCTCTGAATTCCAAACACCAAAGGTCCATATAGTCTGTAGCAATCCCATCATGGAGGTAAATCAGTTCCTATTCTCAAAGGAATGACTCTTTAAACTTCACAATAGTCACCTCTGGCCTTTTCAGCAGACTGACTGGGGTGGTCAGACCGGGAAGAATTGAGTCTAGTGATGTGAAACCTGACTATGTCCCTGTGCTGTCTCCCGGTGATGCCAGTTCTCCCCCTAAGGGCTAGTGATCTGGAAGTGTGAAAATGTACTGGTGTTCAGGCTCTGTGAGCAACCACAACCACAACAGTTTTATCTCCCACAACCACAAAGATGGCTGTAGACACTGTTCCTGTAGTATGGCTTATGATGATGATGATGATGATGATGATGATGATTGTTAGGGGAAGAGACTCTCTAATTGGTTTGTAACAGAATGAGACTAATTTATGGCATGTGGATTTGAGGTATTTACTTTACAACAACGAATGTTAAAAATGTAATATCATTTTAGAAATAAGCTGTAAATTTAGGCATCTTTTTTAGACAAATGTTAAAAAATATTACAGTTGCTGTATAACATATACAGTCATGTTTCATATAAAAAAAATCATATAATGATTGTTTCTTTTTATATCTGTACAAAATGCAGAGTGAGGAAACTGGAGGAGAATCTAAATCAAATGAATTTTGATGCCACTGCCTTCAAACTGGGATTTTAGGTGTAAGATTTTACCAAACAGGTGCTAATGATCTTCATTGTCACGCAGAGAATTAAAGCCAGTTAGGATCTGAAATAGAAACAGCTGTGTAAGAGGATTTAAACTGGGTAAGGAACAACCAAAATTCTCCGAGGCAACATTGAGGATTCAGTGGTCAGCCAAGTAACCCATAAGTGCCATCAGCTGAGAACTGGCAGAAACCAGTGGAACCCAGGTAGTGCCATCTACTGTCTTGCGAAGTTATTTTTGCGTTCCTTCAAAAACTTGGTGCCCATACAGGAACCACTGCGGTTTAAGGGGGGGTCACACCACATATTGATTTGATTTTGATTTATCTTTTGTTCATTCACTAAATTTTGTTAATTGATGAAAATAAATAATGAAACCATTCGGCAAGTTTTTCACACTTACCTAAAACTTGTACACAGTTCTATATGTTTTACCAATAAATTTCTTTTAGAGGATAAATAAGTCCATTTACAGTGCTCAGCAAAAATGGGTACACCCTACTACATTTGTCAGAAAACCTTTCCTTTTAGAATTACCATTTCTATGAGATATTGCACATGCTACAAATTATTACAAATGTGGGCCATTGAGTGTAATCAAGATTTATTAATTTGAACTAAAAAGTGATTTCACAAACAAATTCATTTAAGCCCATGTTGCAAAAATGACTACACCCCTAATTATAGTCTTAGAAAATGACAAAACTGTAATTAACAGGCATTCAGCTAAAGGTGAGTCAAATTATTCATTTAAGATGTGTCCAGCAGGCAGGGGAATATAAAATGGGGCATTACTTAACAAAGAAAAGCCCTTCCCGTTTCATGCTCTCAGCAACGGCTCCCCATGGAAGAGAAATGTCACAAAATTTGAGAAAGGAAATAATTTCTTTACACAAAAGGTGAGCACTACAAGTAAAAAGCCAAAATTACTGTGTCTGTGGACACCATACGGTGCACACTGAAGGAATGGCATGTATGGGTATCGCCCATGAAGAAGCCTCACCTGAAGCCCATGCACAACAAAAGTCTAGAATTTGCTAGGGCCCATGCTGAAAAAGATGAAAACTACAGGGACGCTATACTCCGGAGCAATTAGACAACGATCACTGTTTCTGGAACTAATAAAGGTGAGGATTTTAAAGAAAATGCCTGCTGCTTACAGTTAAACATGGTGGTGGCAGTGTCTTTATGTGGGGCTGCATGAATGCTGCTGGTGTTGGGCAGCTGGGGAATCATGAACTCAACAATGTACTGCTCTATACTGAAGGAGAAGATGCTTCCATCACTCTGTGCTGCAATATAACAATGATCCAAAACACACATCTAACGCTATTGCTGCATTTCTGAAAAAGAACAGGGGGTAGGTGATTGAATGGCCAAGTGTCTCCTTATCTGAATCCTGAAGCATCACTCTCCATCCAGCATCCATGCTCTAAAAGAGGTTAATCTTAAGGAATGGAAAAAGATGTTGCAATATTTCGCCAACGTGTTCATTCCGTGCCTAGAAGACTTTGTGCTGTCCTGGCGCTCATACAAAATACTAAATGTAGTAGTTTTTGTTGCGGCTTGTATTGATTTTTGAGTAAAACTAAATTTTTTTTGATGCAACTAAATAACTGCAAGTTACGGAGTCAAAGGAGGTTTAGCCATTTATGCTGAGCACTGTAAGTGAAACCTGCAATCAGATGTGGTCTAGTCCTTATATGCCTCCCTCCAGGTGGCAGTAGAGAGACGATCCATTGGTTTTGAACGAAGGCTGATGCGCTGTCAATAAATTGTGTCTTTGCTTTAAGCATGCTGTCAGTTCACAAGCTTATCCACAGAGAGAGAGGGTCTGTGCTCAGCTTTTAATGAGTGCAGGCAGCTGTTGAAACAGCTGGATGTGTACTGGAAAATATCTCTGTCACACATTCACTCAAATCAAGGATCATTCACGCTCTTATAACTATACTCCACTAATTCCTAGAATGATCAAACATAAATATTACAGCATTTATATTTTTGGAATATCACTATTTGTAATACTGCGGAGGCTTGGAAGGATGACAATAGGATTCTCATCTGACTTGGAGAAACCCTACAGCTGTGAAATGTTAAGTGAGTGCTGAAATCTAGGCATGTGTGAGCAGAATGACCCCATTACCTGCTGATCTGTCCTGTTGTTCATTTGGTGAGCACCCTCTTTAAATCAAGTTAATAAAACCCTTGTTACACCCTGACCCCCATTTCATTAAAGCTCAGTCGAGCCATTTTTGCAGCAATAGCATCATTAAATGAACTAGAAAGTTCATGTTGGGATGCATGGAGTCCCTGCCATTGGCCAATGAGGCACTTCTTTGACTGCAGGAGGTGCAATGAATGGATGATTTGACTGATGGATGAAAAAAAGGATGAAAGCAGGTTTATCCAAACACTCCCATGGTTTAACACGCAGATGGTCCTGTACGTAACACATGGGTGGCTTAGCAAATGTTTCTTTTGGAATGGTTTTAAATCACGATTGAGAGGTTTTTTAATTTTTTCAGGGGTGCTTACAGGCTTTTTGTTTATGTAATACAGTATTTGGGAGTGTTTTGCTATCGAAAACATACAAATTTATAGATATTTGTATAACCAAGTGTTCAATTTCTACAGAATTTGGACAGCTAACTTTAAACTCTGGTGAAGTGCTGTAGGTTTTGGGACAGTTGATCAATTGTCAGAGTGCAGGTTGTAATTTAAACCAAAACAGCAGCCAGCACAAGGAAAAAATATTCAGCTCCCAATGGACTGAATCATGGGCTGATCCCCAGACAGTTTCACATATTAGCCTGAATCAGGTAAATATTTGGACTTCTCAGTCATATTGTCAGCATCATTCCTCCAATTCAGATTTTTTGTATTTGATGATTTTGGACACAGTTCTCTGCTTGTGTACACCATTAAAGTTGTTAAACATTGTGGTTGTTTTATATGGAAATATGGCTTGAGCAATGGAGGTGCGCAGAAGCTTATTGAAATTGTTCAGACTATTGTTGGTTTGTGGCTTTTGACATGTTTTTTAGGGTCTAAACATGCTCGATAAGTGTAATTTCACTCACTTCAGAACTGGAGAAAATTTCCATCTTATTGGTGTTCAAAAAGTGGGTGTAGCAAAATAGCTCTATAGCGCCATCTTACACGTTTTAGCTTGAGGTGCGCTGACATTTTGTCATCAGCAGTCAGGTTTAGGGTACCAGGACTTAAATATTAGTAAAATGGATCACGTTTCCAAAATTAACAGGAAGTTTGGTTATTTTACAAAAACCTCAAAAATGGCCACTTTTGCTCATGTCAAGAACTCCTAGAGATTTTATTTGTTAATCTACAAGCTTTTAAACTTTGTTAAACTATGTGTGCATTACAGATATCGAAAAACCAAATGTCACCATATACAGGAAGTTGCTAATAACTCAGCACTAGAGTGTCCGGTTGGGATCAAACTTGCCACATTTGTAAAGAAAGCGCGCCCTACAGTAACATTCATAACGTACTTCCAGCATCCATTTAATGATTGTGATAAGAACATTGTCTAATACAATAACATAACAATACATTTATTTCCAGTCTTAGCCCCACCTGGTGGCAACTTAACAATTTATTTTGTTTTTTTTTTCTTTCTTTATTTGTCCATTTTTCTTGAAAATAGAAAAGATCTCACTTGAATATATCACCTAAAAAAAGACTGATCTTATTGCATGGTGAAAAACTTTCCACTGAGTAGTGATGGCCCCTGAAATGCTCTTCCCCTTTGATTGCTGCTTGCAGCTTTAATAATATAGTTATGTTCTGTTTGAACAAGGCCAGGTAGGAGCCTTGTAGGGTCATGTAAGGTCTATGAGAAATGCACCAAAGGACATAAAAGTAGTATTTAGCATTTTATTGAGTCAGATGGAACTTTATAATTGGTTGATTTTTGGAACTATTTGCATTTCACCAGAGCAACAGAACTTACTAAATATCGAGGATTTTTGAGAGATACGGAACGGAAGGTAAAGAGATTTGAACATGTAGGTCTTCAGTGTATACGTTCAAAGGTTCAAATATAGACCAAACTATTTGCTGTCAAACGAGAGCCTGCACCAAACTACTACTAAACTGTTATACTTAAAATCAGCCACATCGCTGCTTTTGTATATGTTTATTACCAAATTGCTTATTTCTAATTCAGCACCTGATTGTATTTACTGGGAGTGTGGGTATGAGTGGCTGAAATCCATTCTTTACCTTCAAATCTCGGTAATTAGATTCAATAATTAATGCCAGGGCCATTTCACGAGAGAGGGATGTGAGAGAATTTGATGGTGACGAAAGAGCAATCAAACATTTATCAGCTAAGCGTAAAGACTTCAGGGCTGTAAATTATAAATGACCACAGATTGAATTTTTGCCGCTGGTTTAAAGTCATTGTTGATGTTTGTTTTTGCTGCATAAAGGCATTTAAAAATACTGCACTGGAGAGAGACGTTTTTGGTGAAAACTGCTATTTTCAATCATTGGCAGATTCTAAATGATTAATTATATACTAAAAAAGCAAGGGCGTACAAACAAGAAGTTTTTTGGGATAGTTTAAATGGGGAAAAATTGCTAAAACATTAGATATTTAATGTGTATAAAAATATATACTTTATTTTTATTTAAAGAAATTGATTCCAGTTTCCACTGGAATCACTGATTTCCACTGATTGCCTGAGAGTTTTGAATATTCACAGTTAACTCCAAAACAGCAGCCACCCTACACATTTGAGGAATAAACTTTCCCCACGTACTGGAACGTCTAGGTTACTTGCGTAACCCCACGTTCCCTGAATAGGGAACGGAGACGTTAGTCGGGATTAGACCGACTGAATGGGAGCGAATCACCGTGAGAGCGACTGACGAACATATTAACGGGCAAATTAATTTGCAGGCGAAGGTGATTGATTAGCAATCAGCCGGGTATAAAGCCGGGCGTGCCTAAGCCTCAGTATGGAATTTTCCGAGGAGCTGGACCTACTTACCTCCCAGCTTACCTCAGATCCATGACTTCCAGGGCATGGCGAAGGGTAACGTCTCCGTTCCCTATTCAGGGAACGTGGGGTTACGCAAGTA
>SRMA01025482.1:50000-257136 GCA_007224835.1 Danionella cerebrum | reverse complement strand
GAAAGGGAGCGCCAGAGAGGGACTCCCAGATCTGTACCCTAGTTCTGCGGGGACCAGGCCGGAGCAAAGCCACCACACGGAACCTGGCAGCCCTGACTGCTCCGCTCAGTCAGATGCCGAAGGGGGGAGGATGGGAGAGCCGCCCGAAGGGGGAGCGCTTAGAAAGGTGTACTTCTCCTGATGACGAGGAGAGTACTGCAAGCTTACACCTGCTCCGTCCCCTAAGGGTGACTGCCACCACTCAGGACCGCAAAGGGAACAGAGCCTACATCAAGGTTGTAGAACCTGATGAACGTATTAGGTGTAGACCAGCCCGCAGCTCTACATATGTCGGAGAGTGAGGCCCCTCTAGCCAACGCCCACGAGGCAGCCATGCCGCGAGTGGAGTGGGCCCTCAGATGGAGAGGGCAGGGAACCTCACACACCTCATAAGCAAGGCGAATGGCCTCCACTAGCCAGTGGGCAAGCCGTTGCTTGGAGACCGCGGAACCCTTACGCTGGCCTCCGAAACATATGAAGAGCTGCTGGGAGCTGCGAAGCTCCCGGGTTCTGTCCAAGTAGATCCGAAGAGCTCGCACAGGACATAACGAACCCTGGGCTGGTTCTGCCTCCTCCCGGGGCAGAGCTTGCAGGGTCACCACCTGGTCCCGGAAGGGGACGGATGGGACCTTGGGGATGAATCCGGGCCTGGGTCTGATGGTAACCAGAGAATCACCAGGGCCGAATTCCAGGCAGGATTCGTCGGCGGACAGTGCCTGGAGATCTCCCACCCTCTTAATTGAGGCCAAGCAAGCAGGACTGCGGTCCTCAATGAGAGGACACGCAGCTCCGCAGAGTGCACGGGCTCAAAGGAGACTTCCGCAGCCCAGACAGGGCGACGGAGAGGTCCCAAGAGGGAACAGAGGGGGTCTAGGCGGCCTGAGACGCCTAGCTCCCTTGAGAAATCTCACCGTCAGTTCGTGGCTGCCCACTGATTTCCCTTCGACCCGAAGGTGAAAGGCAGCAATAGCGGCGGCGTAGACCTTGAGGGACGAAGGGGACAGCCCCCGATCGAACCTCTCCTGGAGAAAGGTCAACACCACTCTGATGGGGCACGACCCGGGGTCTTCCTGGCGGTAAGAACACAACTCGACGAACCGACCCCATTTACCAGCGTAGCATGCTCGAGTAGAGGGTGCTAACGCGTGGTCCAAAGTTCTCACCACGGAGGTGGTAGAGGCTCGGGGTCCACCGCGGACAGATATGCCATACATGTAGGGCCCAGAGGTCTGGCCGCGGGTGCCTGTATCCCCCCCCCCTGAGTAAGGAGGTCTGGACTCAGAGGGATCGGCCAGGGGGGGCTGTCACGAGCGCGATGAGGTCTGGGAACCACGCTCTGTTCGGCCAAAAGGGGGCGATCAGAAGCAGTTCGTGCTCGTCCTCCCTGACCTGCACAGTAACTGTGCTAGAAGGCTCACTGGGGGAAACGCATATAAGCGTTTGTTCCTGGGCCAGCAGTGTGCCAGCGCATCTGTCCCGAGAGGAGCCAGGGAGTAGAAAAGCCGGCAATGGGTGTTCTGGCGGGAGGCAAACAGATCTATGTGTGCCTCGCCGAAGGTGTCCCATATCTGCTGAACAGCCCGAGGATGGAGTCGCCATTCTCCTGCCGTGGGGTGGAACCTGGACAGCGAATCCGCGATCCGGTTGCACTCTCCGGGGATATAACAGGCTTTGAGCGACAAAAGTCTGCTCTGACTCCAGAGGAGCAGTCGCTGGGCGAGGTAGTGCAGAGCACGGGAGCGCACACCGCCCTGGCGGTTGATGTACGCTACTACCGCAGTGCTGTCGGTCCTGACCAGCACGTGCTGCCCCCGAAGGAGCGGGCAGAAGCGCCGTAGCGCTAGAATGACTGCAACTAGCTCGAGACGGTTTATGTGCCAGCGAGAGCGTCTTCCGGTCCAGGCACCGGATTCTCGGGGGGAACCGCACACAGCGCCCCAACCGGTCTTGGAGGCATCGGTGGTGACCACCACACGGTTGGGGTGGCTCGAAGAGGCACCCCAGACCTCAGAAAGCACTCCGTCTTCCAGACCTTCAGGTAAGGGAGCGCGTCTGCCGTAGGCAGACGTAAGGCTCCCCGACGCCATGCCCAACTCGGAACTCGTGAGAGAAGCCATAGCTGCAGTGGTCGCATATGCAGGAGCCCGAGTCGGATGACTGGGGCTGCGGCTGCCATATGCCCCAGGAGCCTCTGAAATAACTTCAGTCTGACCACTGGTCGAGAAGACACCGCGAAAAGGGCGGTCAGCAAGGCCCTGGCGCGATCTACAGATAGTTGCGCCAGCATGCTCTCGGAGTTCAGCTCCATCCCGAGAAAAGAGATGGTCCTCACTGGAGTGAGGCGGCTCTTTTCCCAGTTGACCTTCAGACCCAAACGGTTTAAGTGCGAAAGCACCCTGCCCTGGTGTCGGATCAACTGGTCTCTGGACGAGGCTATGAGAAGCCAGTCGTCGAGGTAATCCAGGATCCGAATGCCTGCCCGGCGGAGCTGGGCTAGCGCGGCCCTGACAACCTTCGTAAAGGTGCGAGGGGATAGGGCAAGACCGAAGGGTAGGACCTTGTACTGGTAAGCATGGCCCTAGAAACAGAACCTTAGAAAGGGTCTGTGTCTCGGTACCACTTCTACCTGAAAGTACGCGTCCTTCAGGTCGATTGTTGCGAACCAATCTCCAGGACGGATGCACGGTAGAATGCAGCGGACCGTCAGCATCTTGAACCGGTACTTGGCCAGGTGCCGGTTTAGACGCCTCAGATCCAAGATTGGTCGCAGCCCGCCTGATTTCTTGGGGACCAGGAAGTATGGGCTGTAAAACCCTCGCTCCATATCGGCTGGGGGTACCGGCTCGATCGCACCTTTTGTTAAAAGGGCATCGATCTCCTCTCGCAGGAGTGAGGCGCCTGTTCGTGGAACAGGAGTGTGAAACACACCTCGAAACCTGGGGGCGGACACGAACTGAATCGTGTAGCCCTGCCGGATTGTCCGGACCACCCACTGTGAGACCCCGGGAAGCTTCCGCCAGGCTCCCAGGTAAGCTGACAGGGGTCGTGGTCGGGACGTGCCGATGGTCCCCATGGCGGGGCCGCCCGGAGGCGGACTTGTGGGCGGAATCACCAGGGAGGACCCTGGGAGATGGTCAGATGAGGGCAGGGGTGGTGTGCCCCCGCGCTCTCTGCCATGGCCAGCGGGGCTCGGGCCCATGTCGGGGTCTTCGTCGGAGACCGAGGAAGAGGAACCCCAGACCGTCGGGCATGCGAGACCGCTATTCTCGGGTAGGAAGTGAGTTCTATCTTTGACACAATAGGTGCCGCCGTCCCGGAGGACGGCAGCGAGGAGTGTGTGGTGGACTCCCCCGCCCCCCTGGGGGAGCTGGGTCGATGACCAGACCCAAAGACGAGCTCATTTCCTCCCGAGTCGCCAACCTCAGGGGCGCTTCTTCGTGGAAGCCCTCGTCTGCCGTCGAGAACCCTCTGAGGTTGATTGCGACTTTCGTCGTGTGGGGGTCTTCCTCGGACCAGAGGTCGAAGGATGAGACCGTGACGAGAGTCGCTCTCTTTGGCGTCGCACAGGCGGAGAGGGGTCCGGCACAGAAGTGGCAGGAGCCCGCCGCTTCCGACGCGGGACCATGAGCTCACCCAGACCCTCCGCCTGTTTCCTGATCGTGGAGACCTTTGACGAAAAATCATCCACGGCGATGCCAAAGAGGCCATCTTGGGAGACAGGTGCATCCAGAAACCGGTTTCGGTCATCGGGAAGCATAGAGGCCTGCTCCAACCAAAGATGGCGCTCCTGTACCACAAGTGTGGCCATCGTGCGACCGATGTTCAGGGCTGCTGATTTTGTAGCACGAAGCGCAAAATCAGTGGCTGAACGTAAGTCCATTATGGACTGTTGGTCGCCACCACCCTGGTGCATGTCACGGAGGACCTTGGCCTGAAAGACCTGTAAGGTCGCCATGGCATGCAGCGCTGCAGCAGCTTGACCCGCAGCCGAATAAGCTTTCGCCATCAGGGCAGACGAAACTTTTCCGGCTTTGGAGGGCACACTCGTACGAGATCGCCAAGCGGCAGCACTGCCGGGGCACAGGTGCACCGCGACAGCCTGCTCCACCTGGGGAATCGAGGAGTATCCCCCAGCTGCTGCACCATCCAGAGCGGTGAAGGGGGAGGAGCTAGAAGCCCTGGCAGACAGGGGAGCCCGCCAGAATCTTGTAAGCTCCTCGTGCACCTCCGGGAAGAAAGGGACCGCAGGAGCGCGGGGGACGGAGCCCCGGCGCTCACCCAGGAACCAGTCATCCAGCCGCGACGGCGCTGAGCTAGAGGGCGTAGGCACCTCAAGCCCAATTGCGGCCGCTGCTTTGGAGAGCACCGCGTGAGCATCGAGCTCCGGCTCGGCCGAGACCCCGGAGGGTGGCAGCGCTGAGCTGGAAGAACTCGAAGATCGCGCCCCTTCCGATGCTGCGATGGATAGCAGATCGTCATCAGGATCACACGAGGGGCCGGGTAACGCCGAAGCGCTCTCCGACTCATTCGCGGACCAGCCGGGGAGCACGCTCGGCGTTTGGGGATGGTGCGAGGAGTCACCTGACACCGCTCTACCCAAAACATCCGGTGAGCGTACAGCCAGCTCGCCCCGAGTCGTAGGAGTGCCTGAAGCCGAAGCTTCGGCGTCCTCTTCCTCGAAGAAAGACCGTCTGTATCTCAGCGTGCGGGCCGGCAGAGCGTTGCAGTGCACACACTCTCGCCTCACAAACGCTGCGCAGGCCTGTTGGAAGCCCAAACACTCCACACAGCGCTCATGACCGTCTTTCGACGAGATAAATCCACCGCAGTTAGGAGTAATGCACGTTTTGCTCATCGTGTCGTGAAAAACGGACAGGATTTATGAGAAAACGGCTGAAACACTGGACAGGCTTGCCTGAGAGATCTTCGAGGTGCTGGCGTTTTGGTGGCGTGCTATTCTGGGCTAGCAGAGGTCAACACCAAGTATGCCGAGAGGTAAGCAACCTACTGATCTTTCAAGCGAAAAGAGAGCGTCAAAGTTCAGGAGAGAGAGTCTCACTCAGTCAGCTCCGAAGGAAAATTGCATACTGAGGCTTAGGCACGCCCGGCTTTATACCCGGCTGATTGCTAATCAATCACCTTCGCCTGCAAATTAATTTGCCCGTTAATATGTTCGTCAGTCGCTCTCACGGTGATTCGCTCACATTCAGTCGGTCTAATCCCGACTAACGTCTCCGGGACCGACTGAAAGGGAACGTTAAGTCCCAGTAACCACCAGAAGTTGTTCACAGACGTCTTTATCTTCAAATAGATTTTAACCTTTTCCCTTTGACTTTTCAGTGTCTGTATTTATGCCTCTCTCCTCATGTCTCACTGCTCTTGCCCCTCCCATCCTGATTCTCTCTTCACTCATCCGTCTCATTCCTGACTACTGTACACCTGTGTCTCATTTAGTTTTGTGACTTCTGTCTCTTTACATTCCTTGTGTTTTCTGTGTTGGTTAGGGCTTCATGAGTCTGGTTGTGAAAAACATGCGGTTACGTTAATTGAATAACTTAAATTCCCCTTAGGTGTAAATGTTGCCCTGCAATGGACTGGCGACCTGTCCAGGGTAAGCTCCGGCAGACCCCCGTGACCCCAAAAGGGAATAAGCGAGTTGGAAAATGAATGAATGAATGAGTGAGTACTGTTTTCCCTCTAATCACCCAACATTGTGACAGATCTGTTCCCCATGTTACGGGAAGATCTGTTAGTGCTGACTGCATCCCTCTTGAAACGAAAGTGAGAAATTAAAATTTTGATTCAGTTTGTTATTGAAGCCATTGAATTGAGTGCTTTTATGGGATTTTTTTATTTGACTCCTGCAAAATGAAGTGTCAACATGCAGCTATTAACAAACACTTTTTCATTTTTTTTTATTGGATTTCTGCAAAGAAAAAAAGTTTTTTTTTTAAACATTCAGGGTTTTTAATAGTTTATCTAGTTTTTCTGCCAGAAGAAACAGCGCAAATGTGGAATTCTAAGTTCAATACTGTTTTGCAGGTCAATGAGTAATTCACACAATTACGAAAATAACACAGAGAGGAAACAGCAACACACCGGAGAGACTTCATCAATGCATTTGTAATGTACAGAATTTCATTTTCGTAGTATGTTACCAGTTATTCTTTTAGATTAATACTAAAAAGACATCTTAATATTTAATAACAGCTATGGTACTTTTTGGACTGACTACAACTGTCCATCACTAGACAGATTCATGAGCCAAAATTCAAAAGAAACCCACTGAGGCTCTGCATTTATATTCCTCCTGAAGCACTCTAGCTGTAACAGTCTCGTTATGGAGCTGGAACCCTTCCAGTTCACCTTCAGCCATCCAGCATTAAACTAGAGTGGATTAAACCACCTCTCAATTCAACCAGACAGCTACCGCTCCAGCCTTCTAATGCGCTTCATGTGCTTTCCAATCCTTCTCCAGAGAAACCAGCTCCTACTGCCACAGAAAGGACTGAACAGCCTGTTTAAAAGTGGCTGACTCATTCTGAACTTTTATTTCCAATGTTCAGGTTCAGCTTCTAAATGAGATGTCAGTGGTTATGGAAAAGAGAGGGTTCTTTTCCTCTTTAAATACCTGTAGAAATCAGTAACTGCCTCAACTATCACCCTGGATCGATGGCTTTATATTAAAAATAAAAAAAACACATCATTCGGTCTCACTGCTCACCAATGTAATGCAGGTTTTGCAGAAGAAGGTTGTTTATAGTAATTCCAACAGAATTAATCTAACATAAAAACTGAGCTGGTAGACTTCTTTATCACAAGTTTTTAACACTTATAAAAGTGATGTTTTTACACTAGCAGAGAGTTATTTTTAAAACTCTGATTCAAGATGAGATTCAAAGATTCAAAATGTACACAGTAGGAAACCTAGCCTTCAAATGAATTTATTCAAGCAAATACACCGTTTGAGATTTACAGTTCTCAAAACAGCCCCAAAACATCACTGACGCTCCTCCATATTTCACAGTGGGGATGATGTTCCGTCACAGGCTTTGTTGAGTCAATTTAGCTTTTATAAAAGTGGCCAAAAAGTTAAAGTTTGGTCTCATTGCTCCAAATAAGTTTTGTCCAGAAGTTCGGAGGCTTGTCTGTGAGCGTTTTAGCGTATTCTGGGCGAGGCTACTTTGAGGGATTTGTGTAGTGACGGTTTTCATCTGGCAACTCGACCATGTTTCTCAGTGAAACAGCCACACAAACTATTTTCACAGAGCCCTGTATTTCAACTGAAAGTATCTGTTGGTTTTCTTTTGCATCCCTGACAAATTTTTCTGGCAATTGTAGTAGAAATGTCTTTGGTTTCAATAATCCCTCACTTTTCTCTTCATAATCAGAGTTTGAACACTTGGCATTCCCAATTCCTTGGATATCTATTTGTATCACTTTCGTGTTTTTTACAGTTCAACTACCTTTACCAGCCACTCAAAGCCCTTTGTGTTGGTTTTTGTTCATGTTATGAGGTCAAAATCATCAGGATGTGTAAACTTTTGATCAGGGCCATTTGGAGAGTTTCTATTGTCATTATACTGGAAGGTGAGGATCTTAAGTTTTATATGTTCCATAAAAATGGAATTAAAGAAACTTAGCTCAAACAAAAACAAGCACGGGGTCAAAAACGTGTGTGGTTTTCCCAAACTCCACTGTGAGAGATTGCACTCAGTTCAATATTTTTCATAAATCAGCATAAAAACAAAACTGTAATTGTGATTTCACCCAACACTAAGAACTTAACACTGGCATATTTGCTGCGTATGGAAAGTGCTATGCAAATAGAAACCCATTCTAATCATCCACTGTTCATTTCAGCAGATTGGAACTACTGATGAGTCCTGTTGGAAACATCTCATGTATCACACAGATGATGGAAACTCTGCAAATGTTCCATCTGCCCTTGCATTATCACAGTCATGTGAGTGAAATGTGAGCTGCAGGTGAATCTCAGCATGCTAGAAATAAAAACTGTGCTGCTTCTCAAAATCATGTAGCTGCCTGCGAAACAGTGTCAATGTTTTTTGATGCCAATTTTTTCACTTCATATCTCTCAAGGGTCTCAGGTTGCTCAGTCGTAGGAATTTCATAATAACAACACTGAATTAACGTATACCAAAGTAGGGAATCAAATAACTGTGAAAAGAAAGGTTTGCATTAAGCAAACCAGCGTTAAATCAACAATGTTACATGAACAATGTAAAGTTGGGAAACAAATATTCAAAATGGATTATGAAAGTGAAATCGATCGGTTCTTTATGGATCAAATTGATTTATCTTTTAAATGTTCTGTACTTTTTATTATAGTGCTATCAATTTGATTCATGCAGTGAAATAGTACAAGGAGACTTCAGTCTAGTGTTTCAGAGTCTCTAGTGTCTCATACTGACTAAACTGCTGGGTAAACCATGTCAAAATTCAAAGTGGGACATCACTATACTGATTAATGAATGCTGTAGATCCCCACTGAGTTTCTCCTCCTAAATGCATCATTAAGAGACCTAAACTTAACATATGAAGAATGGCTGTCGTTCATATAGATTGGTATGTCTGTGTGGAAGAGACAGTGAGAAGAATTTGTTGCCTAAAAAATTAAGTCTTAATTTTGTGCCAAACTGTTACTATTTATCGTTCTGTAGTGAACAGTATGCTGCCGTTTGTCTATTTGGCTTTTGATTCTTCTGGTGATGGGGGAAATGGAGTGCCTAAACTTTTAAGACTCAGTCATAAAATTGTTTACATAAAAAACAGGTCAAGATAAAATGTTGAAATTTGGGCCTCCCACTTATAAATAAATAGCTAAATTGTAAAATTTGTTTACTTTAAAAGCTTTTCTTTACGTTTTACAAAAAAAAAAAAAAAAGACTTAACAATGGATAGCGAAGGAGCAGCTCTTAGGAGCAGCCACTGAGAAGATGTGTTCTGGGGAGCACTTATAGGCTTTGGTGAGACGATTGCAAAGATGATTATAGTTAAATGAAAAACAAAAAAAAACAAAACGCTTTTTCTAAGCATTTTTGCCATTCTTGCAAATGCAAATGTGGTCCAGGGTCAGTTTTTCAAAAGCCCAAGCCATTTGTAAAGTCTCGTGCCAGGGTAAGGATTTCCAGGAATTCCAGTTTTACCATTGTCATGCAGACAAAACCAGCCCTTGCCTTGTCTTTGAAGTGGGAAATCTCTTTTTGAGGCTTCTGATTATCTAAGATGGACTTGATTTAAGAATACATCACCTCTCTTTGGATAGCTGAGCTTTGATTCTGCATTATAGGATCTTTTTAAAGAGAGTTTTTGTAGGATACAAACTTGTTATATATGTGTCAGATGAAGGAGTATGAGTTTTACACAGGAAGGAAACAGTGCTTTATATGATAAAGCTTGACAATGGTTAGTTTAAGCTTCTAAAGCTGTGGCTTATCCTGCCGTTCTGAACCGCTGACTCACAAACTGATTTATATGAAGGTTTCTACTCTGCATGGACCATAAAAGACTGAGTTAAAGCTTTTGTGTGCAGGACCGTCCTTGATATCAATGGGTATATATTTTTATAGCTATTTATTTGCCTCCTGTTCTGTGTTCCATCAATCCATCACTGTGTCCTCAGATAGGGAGGTCTGGTCCATCTGTGGTCTGGTCTGGTCTGACATCTTCAGCACTGTAATATAGCATTTGAGGAAACAGCATTTGCATTATCCAGTTACATGAGTGCGCAAACCAATAAAGAGCTGACTTAAAGAGACCCGTGTGTTGTCCTTGAGGGAATTTCACTGTTTACACAGCAAACAGCTTTCCACTGTGCTGTGTGTTCTGTGACTCGACTGCTAACTTTATGTTCCGGAGCGGAATCGTAGAGTGACTGCAGCATTTCTTGCTTTGTGCTGTTTCCCCAAAGTGAAGAGCTGTGCTTCTAAGGTCCCACCAAACCCTAATCCTATAGTACCAATCAGGCCATTCATTTCCAGGATAATCCCCACCTGTTTTTGTTTTTTTTTTTGTTAGGGTTTCTGATTCTTCCCTGGGGTATTATTCCAGTTTTGAAGCAGTCTGGACCTGTTTACTACCTGGATTACAGCTGTTTATACCAACCTTTATTTTACTTATTTTGGGGTTTATCCTCAATAAAGCAACAAAAACTGCAGCTGATTTGAATCAGATGAATCTACCTATAGAGTAATGTTCACGATAATTGTGCTAATGTTATGAGATAGCTCTCTAAGGTATATTTTTGGGGTCTAAATTAAACTATTGAAGCATTTCAACTTTGCTTTTGAGTTTGAATTAAGAGACTATAAGAAAAGAAGTGGACGCTCCTACAAACACAACTAATACTGTATTGATAATCAGTTCAGATGATTATGGGTGATTAATCCACTTTTTAAAATAAAAAATATATGAATTAAGTAAAAGTTAATTGAATTTGAATGGAGAAAGTGCATACATTTTCCCCTGGGACCACAAGCTTTTTGGTGATGTAATTTGTCAAGCGGCTCATGGCCCTTGCTGATCCCATCACTCCCTATCAATCAAGCGATAAGCTTTAAACAAGATTCCAGTGTGAAGTCTAAAACAGAGTTTTAGTATGTAGCTTTAATCATGGTTCTGAGTTTTGGAAGTCTGTCCCCAAGCAGCATCTGTTCCTAGCATGATGCAGTCACTGATCTCTAGGCAAGGCAAGAAGAAGCTGAATAGATGTGTTCACATACACACAAGCTCGTGCGCAGTCGAGAAGAATCTTAACATCACCCTCCAGTCTTCAGTCATGGTCTGCAGCTTTCAGACAAGTCCTCAGTGTCTGATCTGAGCTGACAGCCAAGCCACAACATGGCAGATGATGAGCCCATTTGCTGTGGAAAACCTCCAAGATTTGCAAGTGTGGCTGCATGGAAAATGCTGACGAGGAAGATCTGGAGAGGATGCAAAGCACTGTATGAGAAGCAGAGACGGAATTGGAGATGAAAGATGGGACCTGCTGCAGAACCCCCTTCTTCCTGCAAGAACAAAAACTCAACCATCAAAAGGCAAAATCCTTTAAGCTCTATAAAAAAAGAATAATTATATATATAGAGAGGAATTATAGAATTATATATAGAGTGAAAAGTGTGTAAGCATCATTTTTACACTTGGGCTGGCCAATACAGACTAAAGAGACCATTGAGAATCTGTGGGATGTGCTGAAGAAGGCTTTGTGCAGTGGTCAGACTACCATCGTCAATGCAATATCTTAGAAGAAATTGAATACTGGATGGAAATAGACCTTGTGACATTGCAGAAGCTAATTAATTTAATACATTTATCAGTAGTGTACACACTTGAAAACAAAAAAACCCACTTCAGAATATATTTTCATCTTTTGTTTTGCCCAAAAGCACACTGAATATGAATGAAGAATGGGTATAGAACTCTGTCAAACCTTCAGATGTGAATACATTTGTAAAGAGGATTGACGTAAGAGCAGCTGAAGTGGAGATTAATGGCCCAGAGCAGGAGAAAACCTCATTTAAAGAAAAATGGCTTCACAAATAGTTGATGCATCAGAACGCTGCACATAAAAACTAAAGTAAAAAAGTATTTAAAGAATTTTTTTTTTGTTTCAAACTGACAGTCATCCAAAAGCCCCAACTCTTATAGTCTAGCCATGCCTAGTGTCGTGAGCAGGATTGCCTGGTACAAATGTATCAGGCAAGTTGTCTGGGAACAGCCAGAGATCTACGACTTATATCTCTCCAAATGTGGTGAAGAGGTCGGGGTAGCTTTAACAGCATCAAAGGTTCACTTGTTGATTGGGTTTATACTGTATAGGAGAGTGGTGATGAGCTTAACTGGTGATGGCTGAAGCTCCTCCCGAAACTCGTTATTCAAATGTCATTAATATCAGTTAACACGGTTAACTGTTTGTTTTTTCCACACCAGATTGAATGTTATAGTGGGTGAATAAATTAATATATTCTGTTTATGGATTGTATATCTTTGCATCAATTGTGTCTAGTTTAATCTGAGGAAATTTTGCCACTCTTTTCAACATGTATTATGGGCTTGAGGAAAAATGGATTTTGTTGGGTTTGTCAAACAAAAATAATGTTTGTGACCCTTAGAAGTCTCTGCACGAAGCGATGCATTTGCGGATTATACTTTTGGTTTTAAACAAACATTACAAGAGTTTGCGCATAGTGTGCAAGGTAGTTCAATTTAAAATGTGACAAAGTGCACGTATTTTAGTTTCATTTTCCAGACCCATAATCGGCACCATCAGTGCCATCTAGTGGTGAAAAGAAGAGTTATCTCTTAGAAGTGGAGGACCTGTGATATGGTATGTGTTTTTCAAAGTTCTGGCACAAAAAAAGCACAATTTTTTAACATTGTTTTGTTCCATTTTTTTTTGGGGGGGGGGGGGGATTTATGAACCTTTATTTTGTCTCAACACTTTTGGTTTTTGTTATAAAACATTAAAACTGTTCCTTGTCATTTTGTTTTTAATTTTTGTAGTAAACAAAGACAAAATTTGCTGTTTGGAATAGTGTTTTTTCTACACTTTCAGGCCTGCTGTGGAACTATTGTGTAATGTAATGACATACGCTGTTTTTTTTTTAATATATTTTAAAAGATAATTGATTAGAGCAAATTGTAATGTAGTACAAAAAAAAAACATTTGTAAGGTTTAAAAAGTAGAGCATTGACCGGAGAAAAATATGCAAACTGTACTGTCAGCAATAAACTTGTTGTTGCTTTTAAACCCCCCTTTAAAACTTGAATAAACATAATGGAAAATGCTCTTTATTTTTTTTTTTTGAATGCTTCATGAAAAACCACACAATTATGTAAATATGTTTAAATGGTTGTATTTCATGTTATTGTATGCAGGATGTACTGTAAGCAAACTGGAGGGGTTTCCCCATCATTTCCTTTTATAGATTGCAGTGTTTTCCATTCAAAACTGATTAACGGTGTCGAGTTCTGATGTGGGAAAGTCGTAAATCTGTCCTGCATATATCTCTTTCTTTCTTTTCTCTTTGTCTTCTGCAGCAGAAGTAGCACTGCAGTGGCCTTAATGGTGAAGATCACACACACACACACACACGCACGCAGACCATACCACGATTCATCATTCCTCATGATAAGTTAAAGAGATCGATTTAACCCCCCTCACCCCCACCCTCACTCCTGGAGCACCATGCTTCTTTATCACTCCTGACTCCTGCAGGATTCTACATTACAGTGAGCTAGATGCCAGGATTGCCATTAAGCTCATGGGATCAAGGTGTAGCTTGAAGGTGTGTGTCTTTGTATGTTTGACACAGGGGAACATAGGCCTGAAATGTAAAGAACAGAAGAAATAGTTGAACCATCAGAAACTAACCAGGTTCCACCTACAGGAGAGTAGGAGGTGAGGCCAGACACTTCAATTCCTGAGTGTTTATCTCTCCTACACACACATTCTTTACAGAAACCATTACAGGTAATGTCACCACTTGATCCTGGGCACCCTTCGACAGCTGCATACGTGCTTTAGGACACTCTGTGTGTGTACCCATTATCACCTTCCATTTATTGCCTTTCCCAGATGTAATTTTCCTTGTGTCTTTACTTTTCCTTGCACCACAAGTCAGAGGGGATTCTGTCCATTCAGGCACCGAATGAAGAACAAGCTCCGAGACTCAAACGTATTACAAGCTCAGTCAACTTTGCAAAGCAATTACCAAGAGTAGCATAATCTTCTGTTGTGGTCAGAAAGTCGAATAGAATGAAATGCAGTAGTGATGAATGAAAGAGCACGAACTGATAAAACATCCTCATTAGGCTGGAAATGGCCTGTTTACATCTGTGGCATTGCAATCAGGAATAAAATTTGGAACCCCATATTACCATAATTATGTGATTCTTCTATAAATACGCCTTCACTCTGCACAATATTTTAAAATTCCTCTCTTTCCCTCTTTCAAAGGCAATGTGGCTCAAAGAATTATTTCTCTGTTATCCCATTGGACCTTTGGAGTGAAATCCGTTTAGATCACTGCTCAACGTACAGCAAAGCTCTGCAGTAATTGCTGTAGGTCCCAAGACAAAGTTGTCATGGATGAAAATATCAAGCCATAATGAAGGAGATTCACATGCGCCCACGCAAGACAGAACAGCTTTCTTTCTCAAAGCTGATTGCAGCAGACGTTTATGCAAACCAACGAAAAGATGGAGAGAGCCTTGAATGCTTTGATTATTCGCAGCTCCACACCTTCATGAACACTTGGAGAAGGGAATCGATATAACCCTCTGCTCTCCAGGGGAAACAGCCAGAGATCCGTAGAAACAATATTTGCCATAGCCGTATCTAAGTTTATTGAATTAGCTTTAAAATCTGCCATGCTGCTTCTCCCCGACTCTTGCTGGGATCCATAGATCAAACAAGTAATGTTTTTATGAAAGCTCTTCATTTCTCCTTGTGAGCATTTTATTGAAAGTTCAAGCAAAACACTCTCTTGCATAACAGTCAGAATGTGCTAATTACAGTGGAATGCAAAAGTTTAGGCGCCCCTGAAAATTATTATGGAATTTATTTATAAATCATTGATTGTCAGGAAATGTCAGCTAAATACAACATATAATGAGACAAACGCAGTGATTTCTGAGAAGAGAAATAAAGTTTATGTGATTTATGGAGAGTGTGCAAGAATTATTGGAGCAAAATTTGCCATGTGCACCACGGAAGAAAAATTTACATTAATTTTGTGCATCCGCCTTAAGCAGAAATAACCACTTCAAAATTATTTCTATAGCTTTTAATCACAGTCTAGATTCTGAAGGCATTTTGGACCATTGTTCTTTACAAAACATCTCCAGTTCAGTCAGGTTTGATGGTTTCTGAGCATGAGCAGCTGCTTTAAATCAAGTCTGGTGACTGAGATGGCCATTCCAGAACATTGTACTTGTTCCTCTGCATGATTGCCGTGGTAGATTTTGTAGCAGTGTTTAAGATCATTGTCTTGTTGAAAGATACAGCCCCAGTGCAACTTTTGTCACTAAATCCCTCAACTTTCCATCTGCAGCAAGATGATGTTGCAGGTCTTTAGAGCTGGTCTGTGGGTTGACTGTGACTGCTCTTTAGAGAAGATGCAAAGAAGAGAAACACTTGTAATTGGCTTCCTTTAAATTCTTTCTCCTGATTGGACTCACCTGAGTATGGAGGTCAAGGGTCACAGAGGTTACCGAACAAAATTTGAGTTCTAATAATTACTGCTAAAGGCACAGAAATCAATAAAATCAGAAGGGTGCTTAAATTTTTGCACATGCCTAATAATTCTTGCCCATTTTCCACGAATCATACAAACATTATTTCACTTCCCAAATATCACAGTGTTTGTCTTCCATTTGATAAATTTAAGATAATTACTTATCAAGACAATTAAATCATTTATAAAAGAAAACCATTCAAATGTACAGGGGTTCCTAAGCTTTCAAAGATTTGATTATTATGGTGCATTTTTACCAACAAAGTTATGCAGACAAATCTTGTTTGATGAGCTAAATAGAGCTTCACATAGCAGTAAACTTTGTGAACTTTGTGTAAATTATGTATTAACTGTTTAAACGGTATAAAACATAATGATACAAAAGGGTCTCTCCCTAGAATTAGCAGGGATGGTTTCAAATTAAAATTCAAGTCATTGCATCCTGTTCTACAGGGTTTCTAAGTAGAGTCTAAGACGGCATGTTAAACATACACGCGTTTACTCCCATAACCGTGTAATTGTCAGATGAGGATAAAGAGTTCAGGTTAAACAAACACAAACAATTACCAAAAAAGTTCAAGGAGGCAAAGGATATCACAAAGAACAGGTGAGGTGGAAAAGAAAAGAAGAACACTTTAAAGGACTAGAGGTGATGAGGTGCACGGGTGAATAGGATCCTGAATGTTGGCTGCCATCCAGTAGTTATCACAATTAGCAGGTAGCTCTGTCAAAATTATGTGAGGGAGATTGGTGGAGGTAAAGAATAGATGACACTCTATTACTGGAGGTGATGAGGTGTACAGGTGAATACTTGAGATTAGAAGATACGGAAACGATGCACGACAAATATAGTTCATTACAATTTAACAGTTTGAAAGTCTTTCTGCTCACTCTTTGTCAATAGACATAAAATCCATGCGCATGCATTAGATATTTGAATCATTTTAACAATTCTGGAAATCTTGTCATTTTAACGGTTGATTTAAAGTCTACGTACAGATGGTCAATACATTTTGGCATTAGAATGGATCAACACGCATCAGTATTCTGTGGCTGATTTGATGTTTTTTAATCAATACAATTTTTCTGTTTAGAGCCATAAATTAACTGAAAATAAGAGAATAATATGGTTAATGAGAGAATTTAGAGTTCATGTCCTAGCTGACGCCTTGAGGAGTTTCCAAGACGTCTGTGACAAAAAGGATAAGGATTAAAAATGAGGAATTTAATGGCACCAGTTTAATAAGAGTACACCTCACTACAAAAATGCATTCCCGTGACTCAAACTGAAATAGATCACATTTTCTATAGCTCATAATTCCCTTGCAGATTGTCAATTGTAATCCTTGCTCTGAATAAACTCTAAGCAGGGGGTGTGGTCTCCTAATCTGATGGTCATCAAACGTGACATGGTGTTCTTAATAATGCCTGTATTTATAAATAATGAGCCCTCACTCAGTGAGTAATAGAAGTGCATGATCAAGCTTCTCATTAGTGAGATGAATTTCAGTGTTGGCTGTTTCTGGCAGATGCTGGAACTGTCATAGAGTAAGTATCTACTCCACCAGGCATCGAGGCATGTTCTTCTCCATGCTGCTTTCACTGTTAACATTGTGCTCTACTGGTCTCTCTAATGAACAGCGGAGGAGAGGAGAAAACTAGTTTGCAAAATTACACTGAATCAATGGAAACGATGTATCGAGTGGGTCATGCTTTAATGCTTTTACATTCATCATGTGTTCCATTTTCACACCTCTCACTTAGTTATTTTAATTCCTTACAATAATAAAATATTCATATAACTACATACAAACTGTATAATATGCTCTAATTTAAGACAACACACATTTATTTATGTGGCACATTTCACTAAGCATTATTATTAAACTGCTTGGATGCATAATATTTTTTATTTAGAGCACAGACTGTAAAAATCACTGCCTTCTGATACTGTGCCAAAAACCAGAAGCAAGTCCACCTCCTCAACTCAGCAGTCTAGAACTTTGTCTATAATATAGAGAATCATTGACTTAAGGCCTCTACACACCGATCTGAATTTTCGTCCTGACGTTTTGTACATCTCGATCGACAACCAGAAATCACACATCTGACCCAATGAACGAAAAACAGTAATTGAAGAGTTTAGGATATTTTTAGACACTGTCATGAGACAGTACGTCAAACACATTGGGATGTTCTACTCAGCTAACATTCCGGAGTGTAGGCCTTCCCTAAACTCCTTTTCTTTCAGTTGACACGAGGCTTGTCCCATATGATGTTCTTACCTCTGTGCTCTCCACAGCTGGTGGAAGCACCCTATGGAACCAGTTGCTTTCTCCCTTTGTCTGCTTAACAATAAATATTAATTATAGTTAAAGAAAAGGTTTAAAACGAAGTTGCTCACATATGGAACAGTCACAGGATCAGCACCATCTTACCATTCCACCTTCATATCCCCTGCCTCAAGAAATCAAAGGTGGTTCATTCTCAGAGAGGAAATAAATCAATCTTCTCTCAATCTTCTTCTGATTTGTAATTTGCTTTGAATAAATGCAAATATAAATGGAATGTTTCTGTCGATTTGTGCACCAGGTGATTGGCAGGTGGAGCTACAGAAATAATTGCTTGGATTTGCCTTCTATCTTAACCCTGACTAAGGTCTTTGTTTTGCGAGGTCATGAAATCCTGTTAGAGCAGTGGCCATGTCACCCTCAGTAAAGCTCATGCTCTCTTTATGAGGCCTGTAACACAAGAGCTGACCTCCAGGCCCTGAAAGTGCTTGGTGCTATCAAGTTTAACATGGAGTTATTCCAGGACATCGCAGATCTTTCTACGGGGCATCTGATGTGAGTCACACAAGGGTGAAGATAAAGATACAGTGCTGTAGGATGGCTGTGCCGTGCCGACACAAACATGTTTAGATGCACGCGTGGGTGTATGAAGTAATGTAGCCCTGAAACCATGATAATTCTTCAGGAGGTGACAAAAGCTTGTCCTGTTTCTTCATGGTTATTTCTATGTCATTTCTCAAATCTGAGTGTCACATAGAGATGGCAGACCCCTTAGTCACTAAGTCTCCCTAGTCAAAAACTGCTGCATACGCACACGTGCATCAGAGGATGAGTAAATGAGGGTGCATGTGCATTTGTCCGTGTGACTATATGGGACACAGCTGGCAGAACATATTATTCTAGCCCCATTTCCTGCCGATTGTGCTGCATCATCTGATGAAATATATGAGTTACTGGTTCATTGATGCTTTGATTCATGTTCACCTTTTTAACAACCCGGCTACATTTGCGTTCAGATAATGCTGTGTATAAAAGACTGGATATCATCTAAATAAACTAATAATTGAGAAATAATTTAATGAAATGTATCAAAATAGTTAAATATTAAATTACAGATATACATAGTCCTGCTGCTTATTAATTAGATGGTTGCCTGTATGAGGTCAGGTGGCTTAGTGGAGTTTTCACGTTCTCCCTGTTCTTGCATGCATTTCCTCCAGGTATTCTGTTTATCTTCCACAGTTCATTGGTGATTGCATTAGTAGTGATGTACCTGGTGTGACATGTCAAGGCTGTACCCTGACTTTTTCTCAAAGTGAAAATCGGCATTCAGCCTTGAACCAATGTCTGAGATTCAACTGGTCTGCAAAATAATTATCTATTAAACTTATTAGTACCACTAAGTATCCAATAAGTTATTTTTCTATCTCCGCGGAAATGTATACCTCTGGGTCCAGGCTGCTTACCTGCATGAGGGGTCCTCTGGTTCCTTGCTGCTTGCCAGCAGGAGTTGTCCCCTGGTAGCGGATGCTTACCTCCACAAGTTCAATGCTGCTTACTTGCAGGAGTGGTACCCTGCTTCCAGGCTGCACGCTTGCACAAGTGTTCTTCGGTTCTAGGTGCTTACCTACACAAGTGGTCTTATGGTTACAGGCTGTTTACCTCCACAAATGGTACTTTGGTTCCAGCTGCTTATCTCCAAAAGTGGTCCTATGGTTACAGGCTGCTTACCTGCAGGAGTGGTCCACTGGTTGTGGATGCTTACCTTCACAAGTATCCTTTTTTGTTCCATCTTGCTTACCTGCAGACGTGGTACCCTATTTCCGGGCAGCTCGCTTGCAAAAGTGTTCTTGGGTTCTGGGTGCTTACCTCCACAAGTGGTACACTGGTTCCAGCTGCTTATCTCCAAAAGTGGTTCTATGGTTACAGGCTGCTTACCTGCAGGAGTGGTTCACTGGTTGGACCAACAACCAGGTTCTAAATGTCCACTCTTTTCTAAATTTTTAGTTTTGAAAAATCCATACATCAGACCATGAGGAATTTCTAAATATATACACCATTGCTCATTTGAGAAAAACAACTTTACAAACAAACTTTTGTAATTTCTCATTTTTCTCCATACCCACAAGGGCAACCTTCTTGTATTAGACCTTTACAATTGTAACTTAGGACTTTTTGTCAAGTTTGAGGATTCTTTTAGAGTATATAATGTGTTGTCAACATAGACTAGTCTACTGTACATAGCAGATACAGACCTAAGGCTAATTTGAAAAGGTGTACCAGCATACGTTTTTACACCCAATGTGCATTGATACAGATGTTTGTACGAGCAAAGTTCATTTCTCACATTGCTAGGCCACATTGCAGCCTACTTTTAGAGCTTACAGGTCAACACACATTTAGCTGCTACATTACCACCATAATTAGTTAATTATGTTGTACGCCAAGGTAATTGTTCTGGTTAGAGTCTTCATTAACATCAACCATGAACTCAACACCATTAGTTGCAATGTTGACTAATCAGAATAATGCAGTTGTAATGAACACTTGTTAACCCAGCCATGTAATTGTTTTACTGACAATGAGGGTTAAAAAAATGTTTTGGGTTTCAAGCTGATGTAAACATTCTATGTTTTGGAGTGCGTTTAAAAAGATGTTTTGCAGCGATATTGTTTATGTAAGTCTGATACTTGAGAACACATGGAGCCAAAACAATGACTACATGTTTCATCTGGCATTGTGAAAACAAAAATTGGAATTAAAAAAAAATATTTTGCGCTATTTTGGCAAATACAGCATTAGCTTTGTATATCCTATAATTTAAAAACATTTTTTCAGCGATTAAACATTACGTTTTATTTCAATGCCAAAAGAATGGCAAAAGCTTTCAGTTTAAACTTCCTGTCATCTACTTTGTGTATGATGGTAGGGTTTGGGAGGAGGGGCTAGAAGAGAATCATTTACATACAACACTATAAGAGTTATATTTACATTTATGCATTTGGCAGAAGCTTTTATCCAAAGTGACTTACCTTTTTGAAAGAATGAACACCTTTTTTTGCCAGTTCTTGCTTTCCCTGGGATTTGAACCCACGACCTTTGCGTTAAAAGGTTGCCATTCAGTTAATACAGATAACTGCAATCTTGGACAAAAGAGCTGTCCGTACCCAAGTTTGAGACTGAATTAGCAGACATCACAACAGCACAACCTCATTGCTATGATTTCTGTACTTATTTCAAGGACAGTTCTCTAGAGTTCTCTGATTGTTCAAGTACATTAAAGAAAGTGTCTTTTCTGTGTCAGCGATGGACGCATTGTACTTGTAAACTCTGATCGTACGCATTGATGGATGCTCACGAGGTCGATCTGGAGCAGTATATGTGTGTGTGGAATCACTCTTAAAGGTTTTAGGGATGAAGAGGTACATTGCTTTTATTTGTATGTCATCGTTTCTTTTATTGGTTTTAAAAGGATTAGTCTTACAAAATTTGTCGCAGCTCAATGGTCAGTGTATTTGTAGTAGTGCGGTCAACCGATTAAAAAATGTACTTATTAATTGCACAATTCTTTGCAATTAATCACAATTAAAAGACTAAAACCTTTGGATATTTATGTAGATAAGTAAGTAATTAACTAAAGACAAAGAAACTATTTACATACAAAATCTGATTGTTTGTTACATTTTTTAACTTGTAACACAGATTTACTCATATACATAACATGCCTGCAATAAACCATCAATAGCCTCCAAATAAACTGTTGTCTGTAAAGCCACATTATAGTGTATTGATCACAGTTTATTGATCACAAAAACAAGTAATAAAAACACAAATCGAAACATAAAAGACCCTCATAGGGAAAACCTGAACAACAAAAGGCTTCAAAAGGAGGAGGAATAAACAAAATGAACGAATAACCTGGCATTGTTTGCAAACTCACAGGGAAGGCTTGGGTTATGAGGAAACTGAATAAGTGATCATGTGACAAAACTCTGGTCACATGACCAAAGCGAAAGTTAAGAGTGGAAAACTATATAAAAAATTGAAAACAAAGCCATTATTATAACGTCTTAAACAAAAAATCCACCTACAACAAAAAACTGCAAAAGCGTTAATTGCCTTAATTTTTTTCCTAATTACTATGAAATTAAGAGGAGGTTTATGTTAAATTGTGAAATTTTAATTGGAAACAACATTATGTTTAATATTCCATCGAAACATGAGGAATTTTGAACTCCAGTATTTTGTGGTTTGATTAAGTTAAAATCTCAAAATGATTAAATTAAATTTGAACTCCATAAAACTGCTTTTGCTTTATCTTGACACGCAGCAGATTCTCAGGGTTTATTTACATAATTACATTTTTCCCATGCTACATTAGCCCTAAAGCCTTGGGCAAGTCATGCCCTTCCTATGGGAGTCAGCAGCTGGCACGGTGGTCACCTGACCAACTGAGGGAGTTCACTTGGAAGAATCGGTGCTCAGTGTAGAGCTCACGCTTATTCTCTCACTCTTAGTTTATTATTTTTGTGTGAGGTTGTCATTTGTACTCACAAAGCACTGAAGCATGTTTGCAAACACACGATCTGCATATAAGCTCATTTGTAAATGCGCCGGGGTCTCTGATGAGCAGAGCTGTGACGGTGACCTGGTTAACAGAAATATGTTCATGTCACTCCCACATTTGAGCTACAGTAATGTGAAAATATAAGAGTTGTTGGGGTGAGGAGTTTCATTTACAGAGATTTGATTTAGTTCATTTGGTCTGTGTAATAGAAGGACGGAAACATTCTGAGATGGCACAGAAGTTCACTTACTGTTAGGCAAATTTGAACTCGAAATGCATCGTCTGCTTAGTGCTGTCAGGATATAGTTAAATTCAAGATCAAATTTTTTTGGGAAAATACTGGAGAGTTGTTTGAAATTGTTCATTTATTTCTGATTCTAATTTGAGAGCTGATGTAAATAAATCTTTTTTTACTTATATTTGACTGTATGCTAGGCGGCATGGTGGGCAGTGGGTTGCACTGTGGCCTTCGGTTAGAAGGTTGTTGGTTCGAGGCTTGCCGGTGACCTTCCTGGAAGGAGTTTGCATGTTCTCCCCATGCTTGGATGGCTCCGGGTTCTCTGGTTTCCCCCCTCAAACCCAAAAACATGCGGTTTGATTTATTGAATATGATCTAAATTCCCCTTAGGTGTGAATGTTGCCCTTCAATGGACTGGTGACCTGTCCAGGGTGTACCCCAGCCTCTCGCCCAAAGTGCGCTGGGGACCAGCAGAGCCCCGTGACTCCAAAAACGGGAATAAAAGGGTTGGAAAATGAATGAATTTTGAAATTAGCAAGACCAGTCCATACAAGGGATTTTTGCAAATGACAACATTAAGCTCTGAAAACTACAACACTGTGATGTCATAGGCCATGTGATGCCACCCACTCGTTCCCAAACCACCCTCGTTACCTCTGAGTCTCTTTTTTTACTGGGTCTGTCTGTTAGCTTATGTTGGTTTCCACCTTCACGTATTTATTCAAAAAATTCTCATCTTGAAAACCTTAAGTGCATCTCTGATGAGTGAATCTGAGAACTCATGTTTTTTTTGTAAACTGTATTTAACAGTAAGTTCAAGACACTGCAGTTAAAATAGTTGTTGCCGTGGAGGTCTGTGGTAAACCAGTGCAATTACCAGTATTCTTCTGCCGTTCTCATGGGTCAGAAAGAACTCAAAGATGTTTAAAAGCTTTGTCTTCATTTTCTAAACCCACAGTTCCCTGTTTGACTTTAAGACAGAAGAGACATGAAAGAGAAGGGGAGCTCTTCTTTTTAAGGAAGACCTGATCAATATGGCAGACAAGACCGCTTTGCTTTGAAGAAAGTGTCATGGTGCACTTGCAGGAAGGTGGTGGGGGTGTGTGGGGGTACCGATGAAAGTGTGTCATTATGCGTGGAATGAGCAGGCAGCAGGAGAGCGGTGACAGACTGAACCGTTGTCGTGGCTGATGACCTACTGCCCATCTGAAATTCAAATCAGCCGACCGCTGAGAATCTTTCAGTGCCTTAGAGCAGAGTTACTCCTTTCCAACCTATCACAGATCACAGCAAATAATTAGTGGTTCTTGCTGACACCAGCATAATTGTTTCCATTTCCCATAGATGCAATTTGGACTTTTTAGATAATTATGAACCATATTCCAGAGGTTAATAGTTTCCCTCAAGTTAAAGTAAAAAGTATTTGATGAAAAATGTGCACACTTCTGATATGAACAATTATAATGAGTAGCGCAGATGAAATTCCAGGTGTTTGAACAGAAATCAGGCTGGTGTGTGTGTGTGTGTGTGTGTGCGTGTGTGTGTGCGTGTGCGTGTGTGTGGGATTATAACTCAGCAAACATTTATTGAGCCAAAGGTGTCCAGAAGAAAATGTTTTAATTGCATATGAACCAACCAAGAGAGTAGAAATGCATCTCTCTGACATTCTCTACACATGGAATGATCATGTTCCATTTAGGGGATTTCTGTTAATCCCAAAATAATCTTTAATACCCTCTAAAAATAGCAGATCTGATAATGTTTAACTGTTGTGTCATAGGTCACATGATCCCACCCACTAATTACGTTCACTCATCTATTCATCTTCTTACCCACTTGGTCCATTTCAGTGTCACATTGGGTCTGCTCTCACATTTCGGATGACAGGTAGGGGTACACCCTGGACACCAATGCCTCCTTCGATGGCAGTGTCACCAATACTCTGGAACGTTTGTCATTAAAAAAAACATTCTTGAAAAATTTGCAATTGTCAGAGCAATGTCTTGGTTCAAGACAAAGCATTTTGGAAGTCTGCATGGCTCAGTGGGTTTAAATATTTACATGGAATTACATGGAATTATTACAAATCCAGCAAAGTTAAATTCTTTGCTCAAAAAATGTGTCTGTGTGTTCACTGTGGGTTGCATTACAAATGCAGCGCTTTTATGTATTCTGTATTTGCGATCGAAGTGTCAAAATCTGCTAATTTACTGTTTAATTAGATCTGTAGTCTCGCATGTCTTCTCATCACAGTAGTTAATATTTTGTCTCCCTGAAGAATTCCTAAAGTGAGAGCTCACTGACCATCTCTGTGTATCACCTCTGTACAATACTGTGAATGCCTTTTTAAACGTGGAAACTTTTAGAGTTTCAGAAAGAAGCTAAAGCTATTTCATGTCTCTTATCTTAAATAAAAGGCATATTTTGTGTGGAAAAGAAAACATTAAATCAGTAGAATCAGTAGAAAAGTTTATTTTCTGTTCAGTTTTTTAAATCTGAAATTTACTGCTGCTATGTTTATTTTTTTTCCTCATGGTCATTCGTTATCATGTGACACTGTTTAGAATGGACAGAAGCTAGAATAGACTGAATGCTCAGAGATGTGGTTTGAGTGAATAGTTTCTCCCTGACCTCTAAAACACATCGTAAAATGGTAAACTTGGACTGCTATGGGTTTTTCAAAAAATGTTTTGTGTAAATTATTGTTTCAGAATGTGGTTCTTTCCGAAATAAAAAAAAAAATCTGTGAATGAATGAAATCAATGAATCAATAGATCATTCTACTAGGATTTGTTTGGTATGGCCCACAGAAGCTCAAATTGGGCACGACGTGGCACCCAAGCTGAGGTGAGTTTGACACCCCTGCTCTGTGGGTTACATTTCAAACAGAAAAGAGGAACAAGGAAGCACCTCAAAGAAGAAAGTATTTCTACCTCACAGAATTACTTAATTTATTATATTAATATTTATTATAAAAGAGTCAGACGCCATCTCTATATCTTTAAATCAAACGACTTAAAAATCGATCGGGACACCAGTATGAAAGTAGGAATAGTTAGATGTACTTTTAAAGCAACAGGAAACATTTTCAACATCTTTTCAATATCATTTAAAAACTCACCTCACTCTAAAACTCACTGAAATTTGATAAAAACATCCTGGACAAAGTTTCTACATCCTGAAATATCTTTGATGTTTGTGCAAACATTTGATATCTGTGACTGTGGATTGCATCACATTGATGAGGGCTATCCTGCATGTCTAAAATGATGGAAATAATCATTTTAATCAATAATCAAGTTTTTAAAAGCTACCAGTCATCAGGGTATTGAAAAACAATCTTGAATAATTGTTATACCAGTGCAAAATCTGTCAAATATAATGAGATCGGGAACCATTGGGATTGTTCAAATTATCTTTAACCTTTAGTGATGTTATAAAAGAAAATCTGCTCTTTAGACGCATTGTGGCAAAGATTTGCTTTGATGCTCTTCTATTCACAGCAAAACTATGACTGTGATTTGTAGATACCAGATGCCAAAAGGCGATAATAAGCACCCAAGGCCCATTATTACCCAGAAGGCCAGAGCTAAAGGCGAAACATGATGTCTGCCTTAATGGATGTCAATGTTTCCAGAGAAACTGCACATACACGAATAAGATTTAAAAGTTGCACATTTTCTCTGAAGTCCTTTGTGTTGCTTGAGATAAAATACCAGCAGCATCAACATGTATTTGAGTCTAATGCACACTGTGAAAAAGAAACATGATCTAGCCCATAACACACTTTTTGCAGATAATAAAATTTTATGAGAATTAAAAAAAATGCACTTTTCAGCATCTAGCTCCTGACTTTCCTTTATAAACTTTCAGAAAAAAAGTACCAACCTTTGCCAAAAATATTCAAATACTTGTATATTGCAATTGTCTTGGGCAAGTCATAATAATTATCTAATTGTCTCAGAACCACTGTGAATGTGATTTGGCACTGGAGTTATCAAATGGACCAATCTTTTTTAAACGTAGATATCTTATAACTGTCTTTTCATAGAGATCAGTTCATAGAGTTTACCCTGACAAGTGCTCTTTGAAAATACACAAAATGCTTTTATTGCTCCGATGAACCTGAAACATATGTTCATTTGTTTTGGAATTGCAGCTATACAGATCCTTTCTGGTGTGATTTTCTTGATTTTATTAAGTTGTTTTATTGTATTGTGTACAATAGTAGATCCCATCCCATGCGTGGGTTTCCTCCGGGTGCTCCGGTTTCCCCCACATCCCAAAAACAGTTCCCCCACAATCCCAAAAACCCCGTAGGTGTGAATGTGTAAGTGAATCAGCACACATGTGTAGAGTACCAAGACTTAAATATAAGTAACAAAGATTGCGTTTCCAAACTCGTCAGGAAGTCGCTTATTTTTCGAAAACTTGAATGACAACTTTTGCTTGTCTCATCCCTATAGATTTGACCTGTTTAACTTCATCAATCTTTTCTTAAGGCATATGGGCTGCTAAATTATGAACATTTTTTGACCTCGTTAAACTATGTGCACACAGAGGCCACCGAAAGCCAACATTTTTGCATAAACAAGAAGTGACCCATGTCTAATCAGTCCCAAATTTACCAACTGTGTTTACAGTCCATGCCTAAACACTTGAAGAATTCTTGGGTATAGCGCCAGCAGGTGGCCACAGGAAATACAACATTTAACATTCATAAGGTACTTATTTTAAAAAAAAATTGACATATGTGACAAAAAAAAAAAACAATTTTCCTGTTTTATTCTGTAATTTTAGCAATTCTCTGTGAGTACATCTCCTAAAAAAGGATTGGTGGCATTATACAGTGCAACAAACTGGCCACGATGGGTGAGGACGCCAGAAGGGAAAGAACTTTAGATCACTGCTCGCAGCTTTAATGAATGAAGAATCACAAGCAGAAAACAGAAGATAAGGAGAATTCAAAAGTGGAATTATGGCTATGTTCACACCGTAGTGCTCAATTACAGATTTGATTAAAATTTGATAAATTACCAATGAGAAAGCGCGTCTGAATGGGGATTAGTGATAGAAAAGTCAGATACGTCTGACTTGGCCGTTTAGACACAGGTCCGTTTTGAAAAAAAAAAAAAAAATGTATTCAATCTTGGAACACATTTGGAAGCAGAATTCAGGCGTTCAGACTGTCATGATCAATTCGATACAGCTCGCTTATGCACAAAAAATATTGGATTTGGTCACCATTGCCTGAAATCTAAATGTTTGAAATGGCTCAAAAGTCAGAGTTGCAATCTTGTCCCTCGTATTACAGCCCTGCATAGCTTCAACCGTAAGGAACCAACCTGATCACGTTAATCACATCAGACCTTTTTGTTGCCCAAGGCTGCTTGATCTGGGTTAAACATTGCCATACCATGGTTTAATGCCCTTTTGAATATTGTTTTTTTTCTGAAACATTGATTTCTTTTGTGTTTTCAAAAAAAAATCCATTTCATGACAAATACACTTGGTGAATATTCTTTAAATAATTATAAGAATTTAATCGTCAAACACATGCTTGGAGCCGATAGACTGTGACTGAGTCAAAAATAATACGGAGAGAAAACAGGAGTGAGTCACAGAGAGAGAAATGGGGAGATGGAGAGGAAGTCGCGGGAGTAAGAGAAGGAGAGAGTTGAGTGATTTATGATGCCCGTTGCTGGGAGACTGAATCCTGTGTAGATGGAGTGCATGTGAATTGATGGAGAGGCACGCTGAGTGATGTGGGCTGACACCTGCGTGTGTGTATTTGTGCATATGCATGCTTTTGTATCTGTGGCCAAGCCTGTTTCTTTCCCTGGCAAACCTAAGTGTGCAGATCTATACCAGCGACGAAGAGCACTGATGACATCCCCTATGGAATAACAAAGAGGTCCACCAGTTTGATTAGAAAATGCCAACTTCTAGCATCTAGATAAATGCTGCTCCTTACCATTTTTAAAAACGACACGCCATGGAAAGTGTTTTATTCCTATGAGGGCAAGAGTTTTACAGGTTTACAAATAGCTGAGCTCTCAAAATCTCAAAGCGATCTGATATAAAACACATCTGAGGGAGGACTGAGTCCCTGTGAAAACACAGCATCTAGCACTAGATGAGTACGCTTGTACCTCAGAGAAAAGCCAAATATTGAGAAAGCAAATAATTCTCCTTGATTTTTTTTCTGCACTGCTGGTGACCAGTTCAGAGGAACTTGGAGAGTGGATTTCTTTGAAACTGAATTATTTAGATTGGCTGAATAATTTACATTCCGAGCTGCATTTAGATTGACATTTTTAATGTATTTAATTTTTCACGTGAATGAGAGGAGTTGTATTACTTGAAATCAGCTTTTATTTACGTTGCAATTATAATTTTTGAACAAATAATATGCAATGCCAATATGTGAAAGCAAAAAAACATCAACTTATTTCTCTGAACTTGTGTCACTTGGATAATCCAGGTAGTGACCCAATAAAAGATGACAAATTTTAACCCACCAGCAGTTTTTCCTTTGTTAAACTCCAAATCCACAGAGACTACTTAACTGCCTGCATGGGTCCTAGTGATGGCGTTTTTTTTTCAGTTCGGTGACTCTGTTCTTTTAATAGAGTTCGCTAAACAAATCGTTCAAATCTTTGAATGATTTGTTCTTTTCATTCATCCATAAATAATTATTTCCTAAATTCCCTAACCAGATTATTGCAAACAGTTATAAACTAACAGGTAACATAACCAAACGGGGAAATTAAACTAGCGTACCTATATCTTTTGATTATCAACACAAACTAAACAGTTCCAAAACATAAAGATTGGGTCTTTTGTTTCCATGAGATCCATAACATTCTCCCCATATACAGTGAAAATTTTTCTTTAGTGTTAATTTCTGCAAAACACAAGAATACCCACAATACCATGTGAAATACTATACCATGTGAACGAGTGATTCAAATGAACTTCTTATCTAAACATCTGGGTTCTGTGTCCATTAAAAATCATAGAGAATAAAATGAATGTTTTGAAGAGCGACTCAGAAGAAAGGCTCTTTTCCATATCCGGCTCAAGGTGGGATGTCGCATGATGAATGAGATGCCGAGATAGAATCGGTCACTCTCTGGAGTCACTATAAAGATTCATTCTTTTTGACACATCACTATTGGGCTCATCTGCACCACTGTGTATAGTTCATTGATCATCTACTAAATGATTCTATGCTTTAAAAAAACTCACATACTTTTGGTTTATGATTATAGAAAGGATAAACAGTGAGGAAACAAAATCGGATCACCTGTTGATTTTGAACCTTTGTGATTGGGATTTTGAACATTGTTTTTGAACATACATTTAATGGACGTTTCACTTCAACACTGAGACTGAGACACTGTGAATTACCAGAGACCTGATGTCTCTAAAAAATGTTTATTTAAGAATTCAGATTTTCCTTTGCGTATGTAGTAGTCCACAGGAGAACGCCAAAGGATAAGACTGGAAACTGTGATTCAGGTAAATTTATTAATCCAGAGATCAGAATTTAGGAGTAGGTGCAGTATGGCTAAGGTAGGTACTTCCAGAAAGGAGATAAAAGGAAGGAGTCAGAATTGCATAAAGCTTAGTTCAGACTGCACGGAAACAACTGCTCGAAGTCGTGAGCAAATTTGTGCTCATGAATGTGAATGACAATCGCAGTGTGAATATCAGATAACAGCAACATCAACAAGGATTTCAGTTCAAAAAGGGCCTTTTCTCTTTATATTTTGACCAAAGCAATGAAAAAAATAATTCTAATTCTAATATCCTGCATTCTGAAATCCCGTCTGTGCAATTCACTGTGCTGTATGAATTCAGCAATGACTGGATGCTGCCCCAGATAGTCATGCAGTGTGAAAGGATCTGTGACATGACTACTCTGAAAACTATGCGTAAGCTGTAGACCAGACAAGGAACTGGAGTGACATGAGTGATGATTAGAGCATGGTGGGTGGTGATTGGTGAAGAAGTGATTGGCATCAGGTGCAGTGTTTGTGAAGAGTTCCAATGAGCTTATACACTGATTTGCACTCACATGCGTAGTAAAATTTTTCCCCCAATTGGGTTCCAAATGGCGTAGTGGTGGAGATGGTCGCCCTATAACCTAAGTGTTGGCCTTTTGATCCCTGTTAGGCCCATTCTGCAGTTGTGGGCTTGGGCAAGCCACTTCATCTGCATTGCCCTGTATGAATGTGGTGGGGTGTGTTTGGTGGTAGGCAGGAGGCACTAGGCATGAAATGGCAGCAACGTTTGGTTGGACTGCACCAGGTGTGTGAATGAAAGAATGATGTGAATGAAAAGTTCTCTGAAAATTTAACTTTGAGTGTTATATAAATTTGAATCAAAAGCATTATTATTAATAATTGAGGTCTGGTTATATCTGGTGTCTTTTATAGGGAAGTAGCGGCTCCATGTAAAGGGCGTGTATCACCTCATTATTTGTTTGATGCCGCTTCATCACAGTTTGAAATGGATATTTACGGTTCAGTTTTGCTAGGATTACACATTAACATCTCTTCAGTGCAGATGAGGAATAAACCTCATCAAGGTAGTTTGCGCTGCCTCCATCATGATCGCCCTAGATCTGGTCCTTTGTGATGGGAAGGTCTGTACCTCCTTGTTTGACTACAGATTAAACTGTCCTCTCCATCAGTTTTCAACACTAGGGGTGTTGCATTCATGTGGCCAATCAGTGATCTACATGTTTTCTGCATCTACTCTGATCAGTCAGAAAATAGTCCCAGCTTAGCCGAGTTGTAGAAGATTATTTTGAAACACGTGCCAAAAATGTATCAGTACCAAGGACAGAAAGCAGTGCAAAAGCCCTCAAAGGCATGTCAAACCAAGGCATACCCTGTGGTATTATGCCGCAGAAAAGCACCAAAAGAGACAGATATATAGAAGCAACCAATCAAGCAAACATGGACAAGAACAAAGAGCAGTCCAAGGATGTCAAAGACATGATTATACACCTACACATGCCAGAACATCTGCATTAGCTTTAAGGTAACTATCCATTCAGTGATCATGAGATCAACAGTTAGGAAGCAACCCAGTGATAAAAAAAGGAAGCAACCCAGTGCTAAATATGTTTTTTTTAACTTTTGTATATAATACCATAGACAACAAGAAAATTTTTATTTTGTTATTCCCCTGACTCTCTCTGTTGAGAAAAAAAAAAGTCACTAAATGTATGCATTGATCTTTTTTTTTTTACTTTCAGAAACAACAGGAGTTATTTTTGGTTTCAAATAACACAGGTTTGGGTGAGACAAATGTGATACAGTATAATTGCGTAGGAAAAATGGAAAAAAATCCTCATTTCCTGCAGCATGTTGCATAATTGCTTATGCGTGTGTGTACACATTTGAGTGTATAGCAAGCATTATGTCTGGATAATGTACTTTTAATGTCGACATGTGATCCTGTTGGTCACAGTTCTTTGTCCGCTTGAGATATTGTGACGTTCCCAGAAAGCGCATGGCTCATAAATCCTTTAAATTTAGCAGCACTGTTTCCGCTGAGCATACATATGAAAATGCTTCTGTTCATTTTCCCAGTTTAAATCGAGCCAGAGGCCTGTCGAGAAAAGCAGTGTGAAACAACAACAGGAAAAAAGAGGAAGCAGGAAAGGAAAGTGGGAAGAGCTGAAGGGAGAGTGAAAGGAAAACTGCATCAAAATCAATCGTAGCATCCACACCCTTTGATGTTTTAATGTTTAGGAGTGAGAGCTGGAATGCTCTGTTTTTTACAGAATGCTCTTTTTTTCATAAATTTTTATTTCATAAATCATATATGAACGCAAAACCACTGTTGTGTGGAGTGACCCGGGTTCATGTCTCGAGCTTAGTATCTTTCAAAAGAAAGGCTACAGCCACAACAAAATCTTTAAAAAATATATTAAAATATAAATATAATATAGTTATATATAAAATATATAACCATAAAATATACAGTTATATATTAAAAAAATATTAAAATAATAGTTATGTACAAAGACTAGACAGCACGAACTGTAACAAACTTACATGTTCAGGAAGGTTTTCTTCCGATTCTTTTCACTCCTGAACCTTTCCCCTCACCTTTTTCAATCCCAACTTTCAAACACCACCTTGTCTGATGTAATTAATGTAAACTGGTCTGTGGTAAATACAACTAATAATTAACTACATACATTCACTGCCTCAATCCACAGGAGGAAACACCACACCAGGTGTTCACTCCCCTGGAGATAACAAAACGAAGCATCTTCTCCCCCATGTGATGGCTTTTGGGCAGGACAGGACAAGAAAAAAAAAACAATAACAAAAACAAAATTCTTCAAGGAACCAAAATAAAAATGGAATCAATGTGAATCGTTCTGAACAGAAGCTGTATTTTAAATTGCCATTAACCTGTTAAATGATAAAAATGTAATTGTATCATTCTCTTTAATATTGGAAGCAGACAATCATTAACTGAAACCAAAAGCATCTGACGTGTCTTTCTGAGAAAAAGAAAATTGATTTAGATAAACTTGTTTTGTTTTTTTTGGTTGACAAAGCTGTTCAGTTCCTTCTTGAAAGAAGCTTTTGCTGGTCATTTCTCCATGAGATTAGAAACTCAAGTGTCTATCTTGCTTTTTATTGACAGCTTTTTCAGTTCTAGATTTCACAGAGCATGTGTGACAATGAAACAGCTCGTTCTGACAGAAAACGTTTTAATCTTGCACTTATTTGTTGAATGTTTCAATCTGTCAACAAGGGCTAAACATCTTTAACATTTTTTTTTATCCTAGTACAAAAATCTAAACAGTAATCCAAAAGGGTGCTTTTCCTGATGCTCACCAACACATTCCAGTTTTCCCCCGAAACGTTCTCCAACTAGTTAAAGGCATTATTATTTTTTTGTATTGATGTTTCTCAGATGTTGTACATTTTTTTAATTTGATCCAAAAACTAAATTTAGGCTGAACTTAGCACAGATCGCAGGAACAGAAACATTCAACTTTTGATTTTTGATTCATTTCCATTTTGAACCGTTTTGATTAATTTCATTTTCAAGCCCTGCTCTCTGTGCTTATATGAATCACCTCTGCTTTCAAACGGATACATATATAATGTTAACATGTGAGTTTATATTGTGTGTATAAAGTTCTCTATCCACAATTATTACTCCTCATAATTGTGCATCATTATAAAAAGAAAGGTGCCTTGATTAAGATTTAATGTTTAGTTGCATGGACCAGTCCAACCAGTCTAAGCATCCCTTGAGAGATCACAAGTGTAGTTGGATTTTAACCGTCACTCAGATGCAAAAAAAAAACTCTGATTGCTAGAACCACTGAAACTAATTAAATATGGCGAGGAACAGGGATTGTGTTCAATAAAAAGGATTACTTTCCTTCGCTTTAGAAGAGAAGGATGCACAGAATAATCCTTCTGCTCAGACCGGACAGAAGATCGGTTATTTCGAGTGCTGGACACTCATTCTTTCATCTCGCCTGATTCTTGTGCTGAATCTGAGTGGGACCAAAGCTTTATAGGTTCGAATAAAAATGATATATGGCTTCTTTGTTAGAATAGAAGCCACAAGGACAAAGTGATTCAGGCGGATATTCTAAAAAACAAGCCTGAAAATGAAGATCACAGGAGTTTGCAGTAGGCTCCAAAGCTGCATTCATTCCACTCCATTTCTCTTTCTCACTCAGTTGGAGTCTTTTTCTCCCTGAAGGTGTTAAATTTTAGTGAGTGATATGGATTACTCACAGTGTCATGGTAACAGTAACCGTGGAGAGCAGTGGGAGGGATCAGGGATCTCTGGGAAACAGGGTCTTGTATCAATGTCCATGGGAACTAGGGGCAACTTTGGTCAAGGTCAACAAGTAGAGGTCACTGGAGCAATCACATGTAATATTTGACTGCCTCAAGCATTCGCCAAGACTGTTACAAACTCTTGCAAAGTGTTGGGTTCGGTTGGTTCAAAATGAAATGATTATGACTGTTCTATATATCTGGGGCATTCTTTCATCTTATTTAAACAACTGAAGAATCTTGAATTTAAATGAATGATTCCATCATTCCATCTGGATGCGAAGGTTATGGTTGCCAGGTGAATATGTGATTTATTGTGTCACCGAGTGTTTCAAATGCTCACACAAAATACAATGCAATGAAGACAATACTACTTCTATTTAAACAGAAAAAACAAACATTTTCCGCAGCAAAACCATATTCTAAACCATTTTTAGTTCGTTTGGGGTAAGACTTTAAGGGTAATTTGAACAGCAATTTACTCTTTTGAACCATTCCAACATTCTGCAAGCTGTCTGGAACATAAAATGATGTCGCTTCACTTTTGCAAGAATCCAGCATGGCCTATAACGGAATCGGTCCAGTGGTTACACCATTAATGCCACCCCTTTGCGCCCCAGTTTAATTAAAATCACTTTTTTGATGCACTTGCTAGAATTTATTTGGCAACGAATTTCCATCGTGGTTTATGTGCATTCTTTCTCAGTTGTGTGCATACTTTTTCAAAATTATTGCATATCATATTCTTAAAATGTACATAGAATTGTCAGAAGGAAATGACTTATACAGTCAGAATCAGTGTTTGAGTCTTTGCTAGAAAATATAGTTTCTTCAGTTTACTCTAAAAAATGTTCCATCCCCAACAAGGGGATTGTGGGTGGTAACTAAAACATACTGGAAACACAGCTGGAGGAAGTGATCATATGTTTCAAAAGCAGACCCTTGAGGGTCTCAGTGGGCTTAGGTCTTCAGATCCTCTCTATTAGATTTTTGGAAAAGATGTTTGTGTCTGGAACCAGGGTGGAGCTAGTGTGATCCATCAAACTGTGAACTGCAAATTTAAAGAGCCCATATTATCATTTTTAAAAGTTAACTATTTGTTTTGAAGTAAAAAAAAAACTTTATCTTTTAATACACATTTATTTTTTATTGGATTTTTAAGTGACTCAGTAATGAATCATTTTATGAATCGTTCATGAACTCTCAGAGTCGACTACAACTCAATACACATTCTAAAACCCAAAACATGTATCTCTTTCTTAGAGCTATGCTAAACACTCCATGAAAGGTAATTATATATATAAATATTACATATAAATATATGTTATGGGACTTTAAAAGGTCTGATATTATTTTTAAAGAACTTTATAATATAATATATTTGCAACGTGGTTAATATTTAAGGGCATTATATTTATAGAGAAACCAGTAAACAAGAAGAATATGAATACATATTTATTTTTTGAATATCAACTGGAAGAACAGTGCAGTATGTCTAGAAACATGTATATAAAGATCAGTTAAGACAATAGTGTTTTTATTAGAGCCTTGAGTTTTTCACCCCCGGGCGGAGATTTACTCTAGGCTTGTCTCTACTACTTAAGCGCTTAACACTACACTACCCCTCTGTGTGGCAGCATAGCAACGCATATTTAAAGAGCACATTTAAACCCCCTAAAGGCTTAGCAAGCAAATCAATGAATTCCCACAGATCAAGCTCATCATCTATACACAGCCAGCTAATGGCAGCCAAACAGCCTTCTGGAGTCTCTGAGAAGTCAAGGTGAACCCAATCAGACACACGCTGTAGGTTTAATGCTTTGCTCCTCTCCTGGCGCTCATAAATACACATTCTCGCTCTAATAGAAACACACTGTTGCACACAGAGACTATAGTTAATGCTCATGCTACTCGGTGGCCAGGCCCGAGGGGGTTGACAGTTGTTTTGATCAGAGGGTGACTTGGAATGCGATGAATGAGCCATGAAGAATGAATGAGCTTTAAAATGATTATCATTTCAGGCACAGTTACATAAGATTAAATATGACGATTTAATTTATTACAAAAGACTATCTCTTCATAAATAGAGATTTAATCACCTTTCACTTCAAAATGTGCAGCAGTTTGTAAATGTGAGGGTTCATTGCTTTTGGGGGCAAGATATTTTGGGGGCATTTTTGCCTTTATTTAGGAGACACGGAGATAAACAACAGGAAGAGAATTGGGTAGAGAGAGGGGGAAGAATGAAGAAAAAAAAAAACAATATTTGGCGGCCATTTTAAGAATGAAAGTGAGGCTCCAGTAGCTAGAAACCCAGAAATAGCATGAAGAATTTCAAGAAAAAAATTTAAATTCCTACTTTGACATTGTATGAATGCGTTGCAGTCAGAGACAGTTTCTGACCAAAAAAGTAATATATTTCAACATAAATCATCAAAGATCTTAGCAATAGTTCCATGTATGTTATCAGTGCCATGGATTTTTACATTTACTTCCAGGTTTCTTTCCACAGCAGCTTCTCTTTCATTCATAAAATGGCAGTCGCATGAAATAAGTGAACAGTCCCGGACATTGTATTTAGAAAAGATAAAAATCCCAGGACATTGTATTTAGCAAAGACCCAGCAATTACTCTGACACCTCTATAACAGTCCCGGACATTGTATTTAGAGAAGATAAAATGCTCACGGCTTGGAGATATATTCATGCTATACACAGTGTCCAATAAATACACTACTGTATTTTGACAAAAGCATGAGCTCGTCTTGTATTCTGAAAGTGGGATAGTGCTTTCCAGACCTCGCATGTCCTTCGCTGGAGATCTGCGAAAGCCATAAACCCCTCCAACGTACCTTGACATACATCTAACAAGAACTGTAACTTTATACATGTAGACGGGGAACGTATATTCTGTGTTAGGTGCCTCTGGATTGTGTCAGTAGGTGAGTAGCGTCACATCTGGTTGTCTTTTCCACCAATAAGAGAAAGAAGAGTAAACACAACAAACATCTTCTTATCAACAATTGCAGTTTAAGGTATTTGAGTGACAACAATTGTTTTTCAACGTACTCAAGCTCCAACACAGTAATTTTCAGTCAACATTGGTGTTTACATGTGAGCAAAGGAGACACAGAGCGTAAAATTTCATGGTGTGCTATCACAGGCTGGTTATGCATGTAGATTACGCACAGAGGAACGCAAAATACTTCACAGAGAGTATAAACCCAGCTTTAACCTATTGTTACATTTCCTGTGAGAGTACTATACAGACGCTACCCACAGCCACAGAAAGTTCTCAAGAAGAAAGGAGAACTCACAGAATAGCATATCAGTTCCAGGTAAGTGTCTACTTGTCAGGGTGCATATACACTATCCGGCCGGCAACGAGGGAAGCACAGTGGCTAGTGTGCTAATCAATGCGCTCCGCTCGCACAGTAAGATGGAGAATCACTATCACGCACCTCTTCAGATAGGAAATCTGGTGAGTAGATGGAGTGCAGGTATACAGGCGATGTGGAGTATATTCTACTCTAGGACTATATTCAAGGTTGCGTCAGCGAAGAGTCCAGGAAGTAAGGGAACAACATTGACAACGGACAAGGAACTGTAGGGAGTTGTAGTTCTTATAGGAAACTTTGGTGCTGGTGATTGGATGCTGGGGTAAGTGGTTGCAGGTGACCTTCATTTGTGATCGGAGTTACAAGCACTAACACCTATAGTGTTTGTCCTCCCTCTGAAGTTATGACAGCTTCAACTCTCTGGGAACATTTTCAAAAGGTGAAGGAATATGTTTATGGCTAGTTTTAAGTTCTGAGGTCTGTATTGATTGACTATCACTAGACTCTCAGTAAAATGGTACAGTACATAAGAACATACCTCAAGGATCTTGTCTCTTTATTATCAGAATCAGAACCCCAATGACCCCTGGGAACTGTTAAGAACTTGTTAATGTACTTGTGAAATGAGGTACACATCTGTTCCTTTGATATTTTGGGAGACAAACTGAATGCTTCAAGGAAAAGGAACAAGGTGATGATTGGTCCAATTGACAGTGGTTCACGTAAGTACTTTGTAATGAAGGTACATTGCGGTCTCTTTTTAAAAGCTACCATCACAGAGACAACTGTTTGAACCTTTTAAGATGCACATCACTTCTGATTTTCTAAAAGTGTATGCTTTTCTCAGCATTCGCAGACTCTGCTCTGTCGTTTTATGTGTATTTATTGTTTTATATTGTTCTCAATAACTTCCAATTATTTAAGAAATACCACTGACAGTTAACTATGGAATATTTATTAGCAAAGAAATGTCATGACTTCATTGACTCCAAATGGACTGGCACCTCTCGAGCAGTTTTCTTGCGGAGTGTCCCTGACCTGGGCTTGTCAAAAACATCTCCACCCTGTTAAATGTGTTTTTCTCAAATGTGACAAATTGAAGGTATCTGCCGTATCAGCAGTGGATCTGGTCTTCAGCCTCTTGATAATCAACAGTTTATTCTCAGGGTGAATCACAGCCATATTTGCAGAGGGCCAGTTGCAGTTGATATGAAGGACTTGTGTACTTGGTTTCTTTCTATACACACTTGATACCTGATTGATCCAGTATTGGTCAAAGGTGAAGCTCAAATGTCAAGGTGACAACACTTCTGTCGGCAAAAAAAAGCTGCAAATATTAGAATACTAGAATTAAAACTAGCAATTTATTGTCAAGAAATAAATCATGATTGGATTAGGTCAAGGCACTGTGTGTGTAAACCTGATTATTTTAGGAAATTTGATATTTTGAACATTTTAGCAAATTATTCTGTAAAATACAACTCCCACACCGACGTAAGATTTCACTCTTCCCACCTGCAGAGCTTAGCTTTGCCATTTTATTCCTTTTCATTGTTCATTCCTTAATGTGTAAGTTGCTTTTTCAGCATGAATAATTTTTATGCAACTTATTTCAGTTCAAAATACATTTTACTCTGTTATTCCTGAAAGGTATTCTCATTGACTTGGATGGTTTTATGGTTGAAGGGGTAGATGCATTGATGGTGGAGAATATGCACAGGGGAATCGATGCATGGGTGGATGGATAGACGGACCATTTGGCAACATTGTTAACTGAACTTCAAGACTTTTAACTAATGGATTTCATGGCCATTCAATTCATTCACAGACAGCTAATTACATCGATAAGTATTACCTGAAGGACAACATACATTACACAGCAGACAATACTTGACCACGCTGTTTTCTGAGCAGCTCAATGAAATGTGTTTCACTCAATAAAACCATTACAGACTCAGGAAGGGGAATTATACTGAAGTGGCCTCAGAAGATTGAGCTTGAGATCCCTTCTGCAGGTCTTTGGGTTTGATTATGAGCATAGTTCTACACAGCTCTGTGTGATTCATCCAACATATCGTAAACATTAAAGATCACTAGGTCTTACAGAGATATTGCTGTGGAACATTGATAAGTAAAAGTAGATTTTAAATATGGTCCTATTGTTTACAATTAACTATTGTTTAAATTGACTCAACTGAGTGTATAACGAGTGATAGTTGTTACACACACTTGTTCACGAACACTCAATTTGTGAAATATTACCTAAGCAGGTGATTCAGTATTTTCCAGTGGCTGGAAACCGGTTTTAACATCTTACCTGGCATTTTCCTGTGCTGTAAGGACAGAGCCTGCAGAGAAAATGGCAGGTGAGGCTTTTTTCACACTCACATTTTACACTCATTTTCCATCAACACAGCAATGTTTCCTCTTTAATGTCTGTGTTCAAAAGTCTAGGCAGCCGGTGCTGGCCGGGCTGTTTGAAGAGGATATTATTGTTGGCCAAATAGGAAAGCATGAATCTGTTCTTATATTGTGTCACTGTTTCTCTGGGAAAAAAAACTTGACTTATTGCTTCTGGAATCGTTCTTTTTATGTCCTTTGTTGGCTTCGTTAAAATGAGATTGCTGTGTATCACTGCAGGACTGAGCAATGTGGAACTGTTTGTGCTTTTCCTTTGGCTAATACATGTGGTCATATGTGCAATGACCTCAACTGCAGAGTGGTTATGTGTCATCTTCTTTCAAATATTGTGGTATATTCCTGAAATATTACTTGACAATTAATTGGATACCTCAGTATTTGCTGGAGACTTAAAAATACACTGTAATGTACAATACACTTTTCAGGACGTCGTGTGTGCACATAAGTACTCGTAAATGGCAGTGGCTTCATATTAGTCCAATGGCAGTAGTCACATTGTGCATACTTCTTTACAGTCTATGATTGGCACTGTATTCAATGCAACAGAGAAACAAATAGCTTGTTAGGGTTTGAGTAAATCAATGGCAAATGTTTATTTTTGCGATAAATGCCAAAGAAATGTCACGTATCTGAGAGACTGTACGCAGGAGACTGGGGGAGTATTGATGGTGTTTAATGGCACAATCCAATGTATAATGTATTCTCTCCAGGAGATTTCCAGAGGCAAGCATTTCACCGAGGTGAGTATTCCAAGTTGAGTATGCACCACCAGAAATGGACGAGGGAGCACACAGGCTAGGTGCACACAACTCATGAATCAAGCCAACGGTGGCAATCACACACCCACCTTAGGGGTCTGGAGAGTAGGTACAGCATGGGTAAGAAGGGAGAGGTATCTAACTCAAGTCACCAGATGAGGAAGAAAGCCAGAGAGGGACTCCAGGAAGTAACCACAGGGAAACAACATTGACGACTGACACCGGGATTTTTATAGGCAAGTTTGGTAACGGTGATTGGATGATGAGGTAAAGTTCTAACAAGCTTCCGACAAGTGATATCACTATTGATATCTTCCTAACTTTTCCTTTGATTTCAAAGTGAAGTGATTTGAATATTTCTTCCCCCTCTCTTGCCCTTATATTCAGAGTAAATTACTTCCAGGCTTTAATTTTTGCTGCAGTTTAATAGTGCAGACAGCAGTCAAAAGAGGCCACGATGAGAACTTGAAAGTGTAAGCAAACCTTTTGTGAATACATTAAAGCAGAGCTGGAGGAGATGGGGGAACAGCCTCTATCTGAAAACAAAAATTGTACATGGTTAAAAAGGAGATGAAAAGTTCATTCTCATTAGTCCACTTGTGTCAGGCCATTTATTTATGGTTTTATTTATGTTTTGATTATGCTATTGAATTGCTGTCCAGGTTGTTTGAAGCAATCGATTGCACGGGGGGCTGGCTTTATTTGCCTGTGATTAGTAATAAGTTAATAATGTAGAGAATGCTTCGTTTTCTAAATGAGGTGTCGTCTAAGGACAGCACATTGGTCCAATGGTAGGCGATATTTCCACACAGTAGAGAGTTTGCAGTTCAAACCAGGGAACCTTGCTAGGTGTAATTTTGGTAAATCCTGCATTTCGAGGAATACCCGTCTCAATGTGCTTCGGATGCAATATTACTGCGAACAGAGAGTGACGATAATACACGGGAAACCTGTCTGGCAACTTTACATTCTGACTATAAATAGGATTGATAAATATAATTAATAAATAACTGTAAAAGCCCATTAATTTTGCATTATTTTATTGACCTCAATTTTGAAAACAATAGCCTTTTTTGGGTTAATTGTCTACTGCAGTATTATTGAGCTGTGACATGAATTAATCAATATTATCCGATGCTTTCTCTATGGATTTACGATTAAGGGAATATTAAGCAGTCTTCAAAATGATCTTTCAGAGGAGTGTAATTTTCCAGCGCTTTGTGTAGATATCTCTGGCCTGTCTCCTGATGGGAAGACTGCTGTTTTGATGCTCTGATTTTTGCTGCGGTCAGCATGGTGTTGTTTCTTCTGAAATCACAGCTGCAGGCACAAGCTGTGACCCCTTCACAATCACAGCCAGGCAGATCTCCACCAGGAAACATCAGAAGGACAAAAAAGTGATACTCTCTGAGAAGAACAATGTTGAGTAAGACGTCGGAAAGTAACGGCACTTTATGTTTTCTAACAACACCTCAGAAACTAGGTAAAAGGTGACTGAAGAACCTGTTTTTTTTTAGATAAAGGTTGAGGAAAGGCTGTATATCTGAGAATATAATGGCATGACACACCCACTATGAAGTGTGACCATTATAATTAGTGATTCCTCATCTGTTATCTCTGTAGTTTACAGTTAAGAGAATAAGTGAATATATCCTTGAGAAAATGTGTGATTTCAGAAAATCTCCTAGACTCATTTTCAATTCCTTTGATCTGATTGGAATCCACTTAGGAATGATAAGGACCATCTGGAAAACACCTGGGTTTATGAGAGGATACCAAGAGTTGATACGCCCATGTTGAAACTTTAATAAACATTTTGGAAATGGATGTGTGTGCTTTGAAAAGAAAAAGGAGGCCGTCAAGCTGAAGAAGGAGTCCTGTCGATTTTGGCTGGCTCATTGAACTCCTCAGGCGACTGATTGGTGGTTGTAGAGGGGAAAACTCAGGTCTGAGTTTGGTGAGCCCATGGAGAAAGACTATCAGTTGAGCTCAAATGGGTTCTGGCAAATCCTTCACCGTCTCAGGAGATGGAAGCAGTGCCCCACCAAAGCGGTTTACAGTAGAGGTGTTGACCTCGACTGGGGTTATCCGTGGATGGTGGAAGGAATGCTTTGAGGTCTTCTCTAACCCCTCTCACACATCTTCTGTTGAGGAAGAAGAGACTGCGGGCTCAGAAGTGTTCTTAATAGTCACCGGGGTAGTTTGGAAGCTCCTTGGTGGCAAGGCATTAGGTGTTGAGATCCACCCTGAATACTTCAAGTCCTTGGATGACTATGGAGAGAGAGATTGACTACAGCTTCTGCAGTAATGTGGTCAATGTACCGATCTGTCACCTGACCTGGAAGGTGAAGCTCCTGATTTTACTAGTCAAGTTACGCTTCTACTCTTACATCTGGCAATGAGCTCTGGGTCATGACCAAAAGAGTTAAATCCTGGATTGAGGTGGCTGGAATGAGTTCCCTCCACAGGGTGGTTAGGTGCTTTCTTCGAGATAGGGTGTCAAACTCAGTCACTTGGGAGGAACTCAAAGTAGAACTGCTTCTTCTCCACATGCCTACTGGATGCCTCGCTGGGGAAGTGTTCTGAGCATGTTCCTCTGGGAAGTAGCCCCAGGGAAGACCTAGGACACATATTTCTCCCGGCTGGCCTAAGGACACCTCTGTGTCCCCCGAATGAACTGGAGGAGGATATCTAAGCATCCCTGCTTAGACTGCTCCCACGCGACCCATGAAGAAGAAGAAGAAGAAGAAGACGAAAGACTAAATAGTAAAACCATCTAAATTAATAAACTATATAAATACAAATGAAAAGGAAAATTAGATTAGCACATAGAGAAGGAATGTCTAAAGTCTTTCCTAGAAGACCAGCCTAGCAAACAAGCCAAATGCATCTTACTTAGTGGGATTGGGTGTGTTTAATGAAGGATGAAGCTAAACTGTGCAGTTCTCCAGGAACAATTTTGGACATGCTTAACATAAAGCAAAGGGAAGTTGAAACAAACAGGTTTTAAGACAAAACTTGATAATATTGAATATTATTTGGAAGAGCTGGTCAGAGGAGCCCTGTCTTTAAACAGTGAAGGTGAACAGAATATTGAGTTTTTACAGCTTGTAATAGAAAGCTAGCGACGCTGCTGTATTCTTTCTTGCAGCTTTCTTGTGTTGTACTAATTGGAGTTTAGGTGGTTTTGTGAAGGAGACAAAACCGGAGGGTTGTCGAGTCAAGATGTGACAAAGCTCTGAATGATTACAGTGAGAGGGGAGGAAAAAAATTGTTAATGCAGGGGAGGTGGAAATAGACCAAGGGAGCTATGTTAGTGATTTGTGAAGAAGTGTGTTAGAAAAGGTGGAAGTTGAAATTAATCTATTCACCTCACCCAAGGTGCCAGTATGACATTATCCATGTGATGGATTTTTATCCATTTAGAAGGTAGTAGTAGTTTGAGACTGACAAACTAATATTTACATTCAAATTAGCACTCCAACCCCTATATTATTTAACCCTAAATTTTGTATTTCTAAGGCAACACACAGTTTCCCTGTAATCTGTAACTGGTTTTAACCAGTTTAAAAGTAACGTTTCTATAAGGTGTCAAACCAAACGTGGTTCTTTATGTCAGATGGTTTGTTGTACCCAGGAATTAAATTTGTTTGAATAGTAAAATATGTTTAGGTTATCTGGAGATCTCCTAGGGGCGCCAAGTGCTATTGTAGTTAGTAAATATACCAACAATCTACCCAGATAAGACCAAAATTATCTGTTTTGGTCAGTGAAAATACACATTTTTTGAGTTCATTTTTAACATGTATGTTTTGTTTCATTTTTCAAGTTTCTTTAAATGGCCATTTTTAACATTTACATTTTCTATGCATTTGATTTCCTTCAGTTGTTTTTGAGACATGCATATTTAAATGAGAAAATTTTTAGATATTGATACTAATGATCAGGCTCGGGCAGCCTACTGTAGCGTTGCTATAGCAACACAGATGGATGTGATTTCTGCTAACAATTGACTATGTACATTAGTGAATTTGGGCTTTGTGGATACTCAAATACACACTTCACAAAAAGTTACCCATTCTTCAGGGGATGGTGTTGTGGGTGTGCTTGTTTTTGGGCAATGTTTTCTCCTACCTCTAATGTCTTCTCTAGCATCTCCTTTGTTTAACCTCAATACTTTGACCAACCCCAGTCTTAAGCAAACCCTAAAACTAAAACGCAATATTATATTTTGCACAAGAAACATAAGAATCTGGTACAACAAGAATTCATTTGATTGACAGCTACAGAAAGTCTCCTCTCGGCTCATGCACATAATCACCATACTAATGACTGGGTGTTATTCACAAGCAAGTAAAAGCGTAGGCTAGAGTCGCAGAGAGAGGCCAACATGGGTTAAGAACAAAAACTTCAGAAGCCATTATAACACTCCTGGTAAGAGGTCTATTCAGATCCTGCATTTGTTTGAATAAGCACCGACTGCAGACTGTATGTTAAATCATAGGCTTTGATTTCTGGTGATAATCAGCATTCGGTCCACAGCGTGTGTCCAGCCAATGAGATGTTATCTAACTCTACCACACTGGACAAGTCTTAGCTTGAGATTAAAACAGTAACTTACCCTGGAAACTGTAACTCAAATGATCTGCGACGTTGTGATTTGATGAGGAACCAAGAGAAATGTGCTGAGTTTCTGTTCAATTGAGAAAATTCATGCTAAACGAGAGGGTTTTTCATAATTATGGTAATTCGTTTTAAGTAGTTGAGGCCATTAAAATGTTCTAACATGAATATGTAGCGGTGCTTCAGTGTGTGCTGTGGGTTTGACAGCTCCTGGGGTCTTGCAAGCACGCTCAAAGCTTTCCCTTTCACAACCCATGAGCCTTTATTCGCACTCTTCATCCCCTCATCCTGTCTTCCTCTTGTCCTCTGTTCCTCTCTGCTCCCTTCTGCACATGACAGAGCGCAGCTGGCTGTGAGTTCTGTCCCCATTACTCCCTGCTTGGCTCACTTTGTGGTACGCTCACATATACAAACAAACACTCACATCATGCAGAGAGATTATCAAAGCCAATGCAACATCTAGGTACAGTATATGGCTAGTTTGAAGTTTCTGGAATGAAAAGACTTTAAAGCTTCTGCTGTTTTGGTTATAGTTTGTTGACAGTTTCTCCATGTAAGAAAATATTCCGCGGATATTGCAATGCACAATGTATAGTAAAAATATTTGTTCATGAGGTACACATTGTCTAGCTTTTTCTAGCTCTTTCTGTGGTTACCATAAAGACTTGACATTAGGGGTGTAACGGTACGCTAAAATCGTATTCGGTTCGGTACAGTGTCTTGGAGAGTTCGGTTTGGTTAATTCGGTTCGGTACAAAACAATAAGAACTTACATATTCTTTATTTTGAAAAGCTGCCAAAACACAGTAGAATTCTTGCATAAAATAAATAAAAGAGACACATTTGGGTGATATTTTAAATAAATTGCACTCTTTATAAAGAAAAACACATTTTTTTTAATAAAAAATGAAATACTGCAACTAGTTAGGATAGATAGGATAGATTAACCTATCCACATTTTCTGAAGAGAGCACAGATCTGGTTGCCGTGACAATATCGCCAGCAGTAGAAAATGTTAGATGTGTTGCCTGCCCGATCTCCGTGGAACAATGTCGGCATAAAACTTTAAATTTATCCACTCGTCTATCCCCATTATGTATTTTAACAGGGGAAGATTTGAGGTGGAAGGGTCTTCAAGCTCTGGCTTCTCTTTCGCTGTTGCCATTTTCTTACTCGTGCTCTGCTACTCGTGGCTTGCAGCTCTACTGTGCGTCACTCAATAGCGTCCGTGTGGAAACTCGCCTAGGGGCATCGTTCCGCTGCGCTTAATATCGCGCTAATAATAAATTTATATTATTTAATAAAAAATACTGAATACCGAAATGGTACGCAAGTGTACCGAACCGAACAGGCCGTACCGAAACGGTTCAATACATACCGTGAACCGTTACACCCCTACTCGACATGTAGTTTGGGTTTAATTTTCAAGTGGAAATAAGCTTTCATTTCCAACTGATGGTGAAAGCTTGGACTTTTTCTTGCATCACCTCCCTCATATTTCACATTTCAGTCTGATATATACACTGCCAGGAAAATAGATAAGTCTCCATCTGTATTTAACTAATCAAACTGGTAACAGGCGATTATCTTTCTGCTGGCAAAAAGGTTATTTAACCCCAATTGGTCCAATGAGTTCTCTATTCTTAAACAACCATGTCGAAAGACACACCCCGGGGTCAGGGAAAAGATGTTTCTCTCTTGGAGAATGGTGAAATCATTGGATTGCCAAAGTACAGAAAACATTAAGGCGATTGCATAAAATACTCTAAGTTAAGAACCGTCCAATGCATCCTGCCCCGTGGTATACAGACGGTGCGCAGGACATTTTGTGGAGGGCGATGTTTGACTCTTAAGCCGGTCGTCTTTCTCATCCCATTCTCTCTCTGGCTTGCTTCCTGTCTCTCTACTGTCCTCTTTGTTAATTAAAAATCAATAATATATGCAAAAATAATCTTTTTTTAAAAGAGAACTATTAATGCAACTGTCCAGTGCATTATTAAGAACTGGAAGGATACTGAGGACACATCTTTGAGGAAGAAATGTGGCTAGAAAAACATCCTAAACAACATATTTAAGTCAATGATTTCCTTAGATAATTGGTGAATCAAACCAAACATTTAAACAGTAGAAGTCAGGTGAAAGTAATTGTGAAAGTCAGAGCATTTCCACACGAACTCAAGGTATTGGGACTGAACAGCGGTGTAGCCTGGAGAAAAGCACTGAACAATGAGGCTAACTGGAAAAACGTTTTTTTTTTTTTTTTAATAATTTGCGACTTTTGACTTGTTTTGTAAAGTAGTGACTGGGTCTCACCACTTTCTGCGTTGTATTTGGATGATAGAACTTACTGTACCTTCTCATGGTTGCCAGTAGATGGAGTAGGTACAGTAGGTCCTATCATATTAGCATCTGAAGCAGCTGATCTCTCTATTTTTTATTTATAAGGTATTTCCCACGTAGACAGCTCCATTGATACTGGGAGACTGACCACTGTGTAGGTGTATGTAAATGTGGAGGAGAAATAATAATGCAGTTCTGTCAGTGCATGAAACTCCTAATTATGTGCCCTAGAAATTAATCATTTTAAATTTTTAGAAAAATATTGCTGATCATCAAGAAAAGCAGGCAGATTTTTATTTAAAAGAATGCAGAGATTTTCTCCTGCCTCCGTGTCAAGTGTATTTCCCGAGCAGGTTTTTTCTGCATTTCTCTCTGGGGGAGGACCAAAAGGTCATCGCTGTGACAGGAGGTCAATCCCAAGAGATCAGTGTTTGGCTGGTTAGCTTGACACAATTAGCCCCTGTTTGGATGTCAGAACTGCACATGTAACATTTTAGGCAGGTATTCTGTACATATGGCTTAAACACCTTTTTCAACACAACAGTCCATCAAACGCATTCTATTATTCTTACAGTGATGCTGTCAGCTGAGTGCAGCATTGTGACTTGTGGGGGGAGTATTTTGACTGCTGTCATCGACACACTATGCTCAAATAGTTTATGGAGGCAAAATTAAAGTGTCTTTCTTTTTGTGTGTTTTTTTAAAATCATTTGCATATCATGCATTTGGTGGAAATATCAAGATATCACATGCCTAGTGTAACAATAGATGTTTTGCTGACAGGAGAAGGTTCATTTATTCCAACTGCAACAAGGGTTTGTGGACATAACCTGAGTGGTCAGACAGTTTGCAGGTCAATGCAGAGGTTATTCTAGGAATCTAGGTTAATCACAACAAAGCAAGAGCAATGTTTGGAATTATAAATAATAGTCATATTATTAAAAGTCCTAAAAGTCCTACACTTTTTTGACTTTCTATCCCCCTACGGTGACCATTCTCCAGATCGGGTGAGATGTACTAGCACAGGTTACTGAAACCTCAAAAACCAGTAGCATTTAGAGTATTGTTCCTAAAAAGATCAGCCTATATACAATACAAAGTCGAGTTTTGAATAGGTAAAATATATTAATAAATATTTTTTTTTTATACTGAAATACTGCTAGTCTATCAGATTCAGTGATCTATGATCAGCTCTGTTTGGCACTAGTTAGCACTGTGGCCTTCCAGTTAGAAGGTTGAAAGTTCGAGGCTCGCCAGTGACCTTACTGGAAGGAGTTTGCATGTTCTCCAAAAAAACATGTGGTTAGGTTAATTGAATAATCGGAATTCCCCTTAGGTGTGAATGTGTGGGTGAATGTTGTCCTGCAATGGACTGGCGAACTGTCCAGGGTGTACCCCCGCCTCTCGCCCAATGTGCTCCTGGAGATAGGCACACGCAGACCCCCGTTACCCCAAAAGGGAAAAAAGTTTTTGTGGCAATGCTTTTAAAATTCTTTTTAAATTCCTTTTTTTTCATTACATTCCAAAATATTTCCCCAACAAACCTGAACATTTTACATTTATGACATTTCATTTTACTGCCCCCCCCCCCCCCCCCCCGTTCCAGAACTTTAAAAAATACAAGCCATCTCACCGGTATTGTGCTTTCAATAGTTATTACTTATTTTCACCACTAAATGCCAGCGGTTTGGGGTCTGTAAAAGGAAATCTTTCCTTTTCATTTGTATTATCTTGTAATGTTTGTTTGTTTTTAATAAAAACAAAAAAATCAAAGTGTACACTTTATATTATAAACATTAGGTGGGTCGTAATTGAATACAGCGGCTGTAATTAGCGCACCAGAGAGACTTCCAAGGGTTAATATTTTCCAAAATGCTTACAATACTAGCTGCTAGCAACATTGGCAGTAATAAATAAACACTATTGTCCAGATAAGGGTATACATTTGCATTTTCCTAACACAACTGTCACAGTAAAAATTTACACATATGATGCACAATTTATGTGCCTTCTATAGTAACATTATCTTGAGTTTGACTGACAGAGATAAGAGGAGACCCTTCAGTAAGAAATGCTGGAGAAATACTTTAAATGCAGACACCTAAATAGTTGCCTGCAGATTCTGTTGGACATCCTGAATCTGAAATGTAATGTTTTAAATTGAATAATTTAGCCTGAGGCTTCGTCTGGGGTTATTTCTATTGTGCCCCAACAGTCACTGACGTTTCGTTTTCAGAGTGTAGTCCTGATACTCCTGCTGCATCATGTGGCTTGTAGCAGTTTTGAGGCAATACATATGTAGTTATGATGATCTGACTCAGTTTGAGATGAAAGGCATCACCAGCGAGTAATCATTACTGTTAGTCTTAATGGAGGGAATTGGCAGAAAGCGTGGCATTACAGCAGGGGTACAAGTACAGATGTTCAGCACACATACACAATGACTCAGTAATTGGAATAATACTAAATCCCATGATTCCACAGTTGATCAGAACTCAAATTGCTTGCAGCTGAGAACACTTTGCTGAATTCATTGTGTTTGTGTCGCTTGTCTTCAACAAGCTCAAATCTTACTTAAAAACTGGAGACAGTCAAGTCTAACCGAGCCGGAATGGAAGCATTGAATGTTTCTGTTTGGATGGAAACCTCAAGTAATCCAACTGTATCTTGGGACATGTCCACAGTGGTTGCTTCCCATTATTTAATTAGCTCAATAAACAATACAGCATTTGAGTTAATTTGAAGACACATATTTAAAATAATCACCAGTTTGAGATGCATGAGCACCAAACCATTGTTTCAAATAAAAATCAAATGCTATGCTTCTAATTTATAAGTATAAAAAGGAATTTTTTGTGCTATTGAGCTTTTTTGTGCCAGAACTTTGAAATATACAAGCCATCTCACAGGTATTGTGCTTTCAATAGTTATTACTTATTTTCACCACTAAATGCCAGCGGTTTGGGGTCTGTAAAAGGAAATCTTTAATTTTCATTTGCATTACCTTGTAAATTATATGCCTTTTCTCTTGTTTGTTTGTTTTTAATAAAAAGTATCAAAGCTGATACCCTTTTTGAAACCCACACATTATATTATAAAACAATAGGTGGGTCGTAATTCAATACAGTTGCTGTGATTGGGAATCTGGTGACTTTGAGAGTAGTTGAGCTCACAGATTACTGATAAATATCAAGTCTCCATAAACTGCACAGTAACTCAAATGACAATACGTGAAAACTAAAACAAAGATTCAGTTTGCCTACTTGTAATACTTGACAAGGTTGTGTGTTAGAGCTGAGTGTTGGTAATAGGGATTAGAAGCAGCTCAAGATGATTAATTGGGAGTCTGTAAAGTAGATTTGTGGGGAATGAGTTTAAAGCTATTATTTTGCTGTCTGTATCAGTAATAACAAATTTTTTAATAGGCTTTCCTTGGCCTATAAACAAAATTAATGTGTTGCTGATGGGACAAAGTCGAGGTGGGAATGGTTCTATCAGCTTATAAAGACAAGATACTAGATTAATAATAATCTCATAATTAATCTCCTGAAACATTTATTAAATTAAATGAGCCATAGTATATTATATGCAATAGTATTAATATGCATTACTCCACCTATCCAATTGTAAAACTTTGGTAAAAAATTTAAATTCCATGTCACTCCTTTTTGCCTAAATAGCATGTATAATGCATTAGAAACATTCAAAACCATCAGAAATACAGTTGTTCTCATAAATTGTATAAAATGTTGCTTTGTATCTTCTCTATTGTAAAGCGGCCCATTCTTCTCGGCAAAAAGTCTCCAACTCTTGTAATTTTTTTGGCTGTTTGAGTTCTCCTCAGAGTGCTTCAATGATATTGAGGTCAGGAGACTGAGATGGCCACTCCAGAACTTACACATGTACTTTGGATTGTCGTGTGTTGGAATGTCCCATGAGCTGGATTCGGGCTGATGAGTGCCAATTCTCTTCCAGTATCCTTGGAAAACATGCTCCATTCATCTTCCCATCAATTCTGACCAAGTTTGCTGTTCCTTTGTAGCTCATACATTCACAAAACATCAGTGACCCACCTCCATGTTTCTCAATGAGGATTGTGTTACATTCATCACAGGCCTTGTTGACAAATGGCTTACTTCTGGCAACCCGACCAAGCAACCATTTTTTCTTTAAGTGTCTCCTTCTTGTGCTTCTTGAAACAGTTACACCATATTTTTTCTACCAACCCTGTATTTCAGATGCAGTCATTAGTAGGATTTCTTTGCATCGCTCACAATTTTTCTGTCAGTTGTAGCATACATTTTTTGTTGGTCTACCTGCCCATGGTTTGGTTTCAACAGAATCCCTTACTTTAGAGTTTGAAAACGGCTGATTGACATCTCCAGTTTCATGGGTATCTTTTTATCAATCTTTTCTTATAGATCCAATGACAGCTCCTTTCTCCATCACTCAGAAAGAAAAAAATACCAGTGCATCACTGGATGAAAGAGGCGAGGGTCTATCAGGAGACAGGAAACTCAGAAATCTTTAATGCACCTACACTGATTACAAGCACACGGGTCGCAAATGAGGATAGCTACCTTTACCAGGGTAGCTTTATCTTGGCTTTATCCAAGATTTTAAGCTCACACCCGTTTCAGATATTATCATTCTGAATGGTAACTTGAAAATGAATTCTTTGGAGGAAAGAGCTGCCTACAAATTTCCGCTTTTAAAACTCATGCAAGTGAATCAGACATTGTTGAAACAAAAAACATCATTTCATGGGCATCAAGTTTTGTGCCATTTCAGGTTTGAGCTAGATATAAACTGATCTGTCAACAAAGAACAAGATTTTGAGACTTGGATGACAGGAAGTGTTTAAAGGAAGTTATTAAAGAGTATAATAGAGGCAGGAAATATTTCTGCCATGTTTGGAGACAAAAACACTCTCCCTTCTTGTTTAATATTTGCCTTTCTCAAAATGACAGTGGGTTTGAGTGAGAAAAAAAAAAGATTTTTTTGGTTTTGATTTGTCAACAAATTGTTACTTGTACTAGTTGTAGTACAGGCCTTTTAACCCTGGGTTGAAAGCGTAAGTTTAACTTTGGCAAAATCCTCAAATGGCCTGGAACTATAATAGAATTAAAACATTGAAGGTTGACTTTTTTGGTGTTTTTTATATATATTTTAAATCTCTTTGTATTGACTAACTATCGCATCTCTATAAAATGGTACCAAACTTCTCGATGAACACTAAAGAAAGTTCTTTAGGGAGAGAAAGAGACTCCCTCTGGCCAAAAAGAGAGAGAACTAGGCCAGCATGTTATTCTGCACCTGAGCAAAACCAAAACAGCTGCTCCAGCTTTTCAAGCTCATTTTTGATGTACTACATGGAGAACAAATACAGTGACTATTAAAAAGTTCAAGGCACAAAGCTGAGTGATGTCATCTACAACAAAACTCTGGCAATGTGTTCTCTATGTTACGGCTGCCTCACTGTCCCCACGCTCCTCTGGGCTTGAGCTGTTACCTTCCTATAAATCACATCTGAGACAGGTGTCTTTTTTTCTGAAAAAAGAAGGATGTGTCATACAAAGCACAGAAGTAAATATACACATCGGAATTCCATTGCACTGCAAAAATACAAAACATATAAACAAACAGTTTTTATGTTTGTCATCAAAATTGAAAGGTGTTAAGACAAAATATAAATTCATAAATACCCCAAAAATACCCAAAGACAGGGTAAACACAACATGAAATATGGATTAAAAAACAGGCGAACCTTTCCTAAACCTCATATACTGTTCGAAACACATTTTGTGCCATCGTGACACAAGCCATATCACAGGTATTATACTTCCAAATGTTATCCCTTCTTTTAACCACTAGATAAAACTGATTTGGGGTCTGGATGATTGTCCATTTTCTCACATTGCTAATCATATCATAACGCTTGGAAAAAAAACTAAACCAAAAATATCAAAACCACTAAAGCCTACACAATTGATTTGAAATCAAATAAAAAAAAATAGGTTATTTGCATCCTTCCTCCCTAAATCAAAATAGCCGCTGTGATTGGCACATACACCTGTCTTTAGAGACTTCTAAGGGTTAAAAAGACATTTCTGTACAATATTTTCTACATTATTGTAGCGGAATACTTGAAATATGTACAAACCAGGTCTTTTAAAGTGCAAAATGTAAAGGTTCAACGTTCAGATGTGTTGAAATGTGAATTTAAATGGATGTGTTTTTAATTTAACAGTGAAACTTCTGGTAGTTCTAACTAGTTTGATCCTGCTAGTGTATTTTCGTTGCAGCCGATATGGTCCAACTTGTTAGTTCTGGTTAGGATCCAGGCAACCATTTTTTGGATGAACTGAAGCTCTCTAATTGTCATGTTGGGAAGACCAGTGAAGAGAAACAGTGGTCCAGCCTGCATGTGATGAAGCCATTACATAATAGGTTGGCTGGAAACAACGCATCAATCCTTGTAATGTTTCTTAGAAGATGGCTGGTGGATTTTGTGATTGCTTTGATGTTAAAATTGGAGCGAGCATATTCTAGAATCACTCCAAAATTCATCATCAGACGTCATCTTTGTTTCCAAATGCAATGATTTCAGTCTTTATTTAACTGAAGAAAGTTGTTGCACATCCACAAACTCTTATTCTTATCAGTGCACTGGCAGAGAGAGTTTATGGGAATGCAGTCACTGGGAGAAAGGGATTACTATATCTGGGAGTCATTGTCATAACAAAGGGAGAGTTGGTTTCATTTGATGCTTTTGATGACCCTCTTTCATGAGTGCTAAATCAAGACAAAACTGTGCAATTTTGTGGGGTTTTTTGTGGGTATGAGCTTTAATAAGCTTTCATGTTAAACTGCTATTTCCCAATAGTTTCGAATTTCTATTCTCTAATAGAATTTTCAGACTGACTTTTCTTTTCTTAATGTAGATCCTCTTGTGTAGCTCATTCATAAGAGCATGGCACTAACAATGCCAAAGTACCATGCGTTCGCCCCCTGAAAAAACAAGCACTCGTCAAATGTGTCAGGAGCAAAAAAAAGCCTAGTGATGTTTAAAAGTAATCCATAGTTGTTAACTGCTCACTGTTATTTTAAAATGTGAGAGAATTTAATTATTTTTTTTACATTCATTTAATCATCAATGTTTCTTATTAGTGTGTAAACACCCGCCATCCAAATCCATTGAGGAGTTTTTGTTAATTGCAACAAATATTGAATAATGAATATCATCTAAAAGTAGTAATTCTCAGATTATCATTTATGATGTCTCAAACTTTAAGGTCCCACCCACTATTTTCAAAATACTTTTGAATATAATTGTTTACAGGCTCGGGTCGGTCTCACACGCTAGGTGCATAGACATTCATTCAGATAGATTGCAGTGAAAGACACAAAAATGGGCGTAGAGGAGGTAAAACATAGGCGTGTCTCTAGAGATTACCTTTTGTGTAAATAAATAAAAGCATTTGTATAAATAGCTAATTCTGAAAAGCTGGATTTGCATGTATTCATCTCAAGCTTGGGTCTGGTTAGGGCTCATAAAGTAGACCCTAAACATAAATGGGTTCAGGACGCAGTAAATTGGGTGCATTCGGGATTAACAGAAGCTCATGATCCGATAATGGTCCAAACTCTAAAACGAATTATTTTGACAAAAATGTGTGTGATTTTCATTTACAAATGTTAATGACTTATCAGAATACCCTAAAAAATTTGATCAACTGTTCACTTGTGCTGCTAGGTAGAGCTTAATTCTTTTCACATCTGCTGCCTCTTCTTCTTCTTTTCCTTTCGGCTGTTCCCAGTTTAGGGGTCGCCACAGCGAATCATCCTTTTCCACCTAACTCTGTCCTCAGTATCCTCTACTCTTGCACCAACTACCTTCATGTCCTCTTTCAGCACATCCATATATCTTGTCTTTGGTCTTCCTCTTGACCTCTTGCCTGGCATCTCCATCTCCAACATCCTTCTACCAATATAACCACTATCCCTCCTCTGCACATGTCCAAACCATCTCAACCTGGCCTCTCTGACTTTGTCTCCAAAACAACCAACCTGAGCTGTCCCTCTGATGTGCTCGTTCCTAATCTTGTCCATCCTCGTCACTCCTAAACTGAACCTCAACACCCTCATCTCTGCTACTTCCAGCTCTGCCTCTTGTCTCTTCCTCACTGCCACAGTCTCCAACCCATACATCATAGCTGGTCTCACTACTGTTCTGTACACCTTTCCTTGATTCTTGCTGACACTCTTCTGTCACACAACACCCCTGACACTTTTCTCCACCCACTCCAACCTGCCTGCACTCGCCTCTTCACCTCTTTTCCACACTCCCCGTCGCACTGGACTGTTGACCCCAAATACCTAAACTCCTGCACCTTCTTGACCTCAGCCCCTGTAACCTCACTGTTCTTTTTCCCTCCCTCTCGTTCAAACACATGTATTCTGTCTTGCTGCGACTGACTTTCATTCCTCTTCTTTCTAGAGCTGACCTCCAACTTTCCAGGCTTTCCTCCACCTGCTCTCTGCTCTCACTACAAATCACAATGTCATTCGCAAACATCATTGTCCACGGAGATTCCTGCCTGACCTGTCAACCAGTCCATCACCATAGCAAATAAGAAGGGACTCAAAGCTGATCCTTGATGTAGCCCCACCTCCACTTTGAACTCCTTTGTCTGACCTACAGCACATCTCACTGCTGTCTTACTTCTCTCATACATATCCTGAACTACTCTGACGTACTTCTCTGCCACTCCTGACCTCCTCATACAGGACCATAGCTCTTCTCTTGGCCCCTGTCATACGCTTTTTCTAAATCCACAAAGACGCAGTGAAGCTCTTTCTGACCATCTCTGTACTTCTCCATTAACAATCTCAGAGCAAAAATTGCATCAGTAGTGCTCTTCCTGGGCATGAAGCCATACTGCTGTTCACAAATATCCACTTCCCTTCTTAACCTAGCTTCCACTACTCTTTCCCAAAGTTTCATTGTGTGGCTCATCAACTTTATGCCTCTGTAGTTGTTACAACTCTGCACATCACCCTTGTTCTTAAAGATTGGTACTAGGACACTTCTCCTCCATTCCTCAGGCATCTTCTCACTCTCTAAAATCCTGTTGAATAACCTAGACAGGAACTCCACTGCTGTCTCTCCTAGACACTTCCACACCTCCACTGGTATGTCATCTGGACCAACAGCCTTTCCACTCTTCATTCTCCCAGAGCCTTCCTCACCTCATCCTTTCTAATCTTTTCAACTTCCTGCTCTACAGTATTCACCTCTTCCTCCCTTCTTTCCCTTTCATTCTCCTCATTCATCAACTCCTCAAAATACTCCTTCCATCTTCTCAGCACACTCTCCTCACTTGTTAGCACCTTTCCATCTCTATCTTTAATCACCCTTACCTGTTGTACATCCTTCCCATCTCTGTCTCTCTGTCTCGCTAATCTATACAATTCCTTCTCGCCTTCCCTAGTGTCTAACCTGGCATACAACTCATCATATGCTTTCTGTTTGGCCTTTGCCACCTCCCTCTTCACTCTGCGCTACGATTCCTTGTAGTCCTGTCTACTTTCTTCAGTCCTTTCAATGTCCCACTTCTTTTAGCTAGCCTCTTCCTCTGGATGATGTCCTGTACTTCCTCATTCCACCACCATGTTTCCTTATCTTCTTTCCTCCTTCCAGCTGACACACCTAGCACCGTTCTTCCTGTCTCCCTGATCACTTCTGCTGTAGTTTCCCAGTCATCAATCTTCTTCCTTTTTCAACTTCCACCACTTGGTCTTCTTTTCAATCTTTCCTCTTCTCTTCTTCCTGACCACCAGAAACATCCTACACATCACCATCCGATGCTGTCTGGCTACACTCTCTCCTACCACTACTTTACAGTCTCTGGTCTCTCTCAGATTGGCTCGTCTACAAAGGATGTAGTCTACCTGCGTACTCCTACCTCCACTCTTGTAGGTAACTCTATGTTCCTCCCTCTTCTGGAAATAAGTATTAACTACAGCCATTTCCATCCTCTTGGCAAAGTCCACCACCATCTGTCCTTCTAGGTTCCTTTCCTTAACACCGAACCTGCCCATCACCTCCTCATCACCTCTGTTGCCCTCGCCAACATGCCCATTGAAATCTGCTCCCACTACTACTCTCTCCCCTCTGGGAACACTCTCAATCACCTCATCCAACTCACTCCAAAATCTCTCCTTCTCTTCCAGCTTACAGCCTACTTGTGGAGCATAACCACTCACTACATTCAACATCACCCCTTCAATTTCTAACTTCAAACTGATCACCCTGTCTGACACTCTTTTCACCTCTAAAACATTCCTCACAAACTCCTCCTTCAGGATCACTCCTACCCCATCTCTCTTCCTATCCACACCATAGTAAAACAGTTTGTATCCCCCTCCAATACTACGCGCTTTGCTACCCTTCCACCTGGTCTCCTGCACGCACAGAATATCTACCTTCCTTCTCTCCATCATGTCCGCCAGCTCCCTACCCTTCCCTGTCATTGTACCAACGTTAAGAGTCCCTATTCTCAAATCTATACTCCTGCCTTTCCTGTTCTCTTTCTGTCGACGAATCCTTCTCCCTCCTCTCCTTCTTCGACAAACAGTAGTCCAATTTCCACCGGCACCCTGTAAGTCAACAGCACCGGAGGCGGTCGTTGTTAACCCGGGCCTCGACCGATCCGGTATGAAAATCGATTTGGTGACTCGCATGTTTGGTTTTGGCATATTTTACGCCGGATGCCCTTCCTGACGCAACCCTCTCTATTTATCCGGGCTTGGGACCAGCACAGAAGTCACTGGCTTGCAACCCCTGTGGCTAGATTCGATGGATATTAAGTCTACGATACGATATGTATCACAATATTGTGCAAAACCACTTTTAACCAACTATTCAAACTATTTATTTATATAATCAGAAGAAAAAAATTAATTGAAAAGTTTTGAGACTGCAAAATAAGAAGGCTAGAGTGTAGTTTGATTCATGTTAGAGCATTTAATATTGTCCATCCACTAGGGGGCAGCACTAGTGTTTGCATCAAGTCCTCTCCTTTACTTTAAGTGATGGAGAGAGCTTGTGTTTCTCATTTAAAATGTGAGTAAAGGATAATTGTGTAATGGTAAATGTTAAATAAAGCAGAAGGACAATTTCAAGAAGTTTCAGAAGTGACTAGAAACACCACAACTCACAACTAAATAGTCGACTTCAATTCCTAGGCGATATAGTCCAGTAATTCCACAATAGGTATTTTGACAATTTTCACTATTGCGATATATTGTGCCACAATATATTGTCACACCCCTAATGTTAATGCATTTTGTATTTAAGGATATGTTCAAAATGCAATCCAATGTATTGGATACTTCACGACAGCTCAATTTCTATAAAAAAAAAAAATCCCAAGACGCTTTCTAATCTGGGTTCAAATGTTCAATATTGTCATGTTCGCTCTTATCGGGAAATTAACTTTAATAAACCGAGACAATTTCTTGCAACATGGTCAAAAATTCCTATAGATTCAATACCTTACCTTGCAGAAAGCCTTTCTATAGCTGCAGCTCTTATATCTTATTAAAAGCTATGGTTTAGGAATGGGATGTTGATGTGTACCCAAAGATAGATAAACTGCTTTATAGAGCAGCCACATCCTCAACATGCTTTCATTCATAAAGCATCATGACAAATACATAGGAGAAATATCACAGCAAATCATAAAGCACTGCTAAATAAACTCTAGAATTAACTCTAGTGTATCAAATGTGTTTTTGAAAGCACACTGTCCATGTACTACACAGATGTTCAGGAAATATCCAGTGGATTACTGCTGTGAGAATTAAGTCACAATCTGACACCTCTTCAATCTTCAAGACTTGTGTTCGCCCTGGGGTCACATGACCTTTGCCCAGATTTATTCTGATCATTACTTTCTGTTGTGTAAATCTCACTTGATCCCTCCAGTCATTATGCCCAGCTCTAGATCACTTGCTTTAAAAATGCAAGTAAACCCACTGGTGTCACTGGTGTCAGCTCAACAGAGATGTTCTGTTAACTAGTGGAGTGCTGGACCAAAGAATTAGCAAAACAGAAGCACATTATACACTTTAAAGAAAACATTGTAGTTTTCAGTCCCAGCAATTAAAATAACTTTTTTGAAAGGCTTAAATATATTTCTATTTTGTCTATGAGGGAGCCTTCAAACCTGGTTCTGTTAATATAGTCTGAACCAACTGATCATGAATGGTCTCTTTCACATCATACAGATCCCTTTGATTAAACGACTTGAATCAAGCCAAAAGTGACAGCCACCGCACCAATCATCTGCCAAACGCGTTATTGAATTTATGACTAAAGCTGTTCATTCTCTAAAATACAACAAAACTACAGGATGAAAAAAAACAGCAGATAAGTTTTCTCAAAGGATTTCCTTTTATATTATACATCATTTGTATTAATCCCTTAAAGCAAACAATAGGGTTAGAAAATGAAGTGCGTATGTGACTGAAAAAGAACTACAAAAAAGCCAAAGGTGCAAGTGACTTCAAAAGGTGGTGTGAATAAATTCTGCTATGAATATCTTCCAGAAATATAATCGACAACCCATCAATGATGTACTGCCTTTATAAAAGGCTTCAGCTCAGCATTGTTCTAACAATCTATGCAAAGAAGTCTACTAACAAAGAACAAATACTTTATTTCTTTACTTCAGTAGAATTTTGGCTAACGATACCTTACTGGAGAATTTCTTTTCAGCTACTTTCTACTTCTTTGTAAGTCCCTTACATTTTAAAAATCGCCTCAATGGATTACACAAAGCTCTGTGCTACCATAATGCAAGTAGAAAATGCTATATTTCTAGCAAAAACACAAGTTTTCATCCTAAAAGAAGTAAGTGTCATTATAGGAAACAATAGAAGCTGGTTTAGTTCAAACACACATTTTTTTAAAATCAGCTATCTTCTCAAAACTAGTTGCTCCAGAATTCGCTTGGAAACATGGCAAAGCCACCTCTTCATGATAGTGTCTGTAAGTTTTCTTTGTTTTACTTTTGATGCATTGCTGCATTCACACCTGGCCAGACAAACCGTGCCAGAGCCATACAACCGCTAGTGTAATTCAGTGAACTAAAAGAGACAGGTGTGAAAGCACCACATTCAGGCAATGTATGATATTTACCTCTTTGAACATGCTCATGAATCTAGAGCCAAAGCGCCAGGGTTTGTGTCGGTGGCACTGAAGTGCGCTGACTGTGATCTGAGATGCTCGCTGTGACGCCGCTGCCACCATATACACTGCATCGTACATCAGTGCCGCTTCAGTCTGACACACACAGATAGAAAACCATATTAGATGAAGCAATTTTTCCCTCTTGATGTTTTCTAAACATATGAGTTTTATATATGTTTTCATCTTCATATTTGATATATGTTTTCATCTGTAAAAAAAGGAATGGATTGATATTTTTAAAGTACTTTTTAAAGCCCTAGCCCATATCAATCAAAATGCAAAATTAAGAAATTAAGAGTAAATTTAAGCTTATTCTTAATTTTATGGATTTGGCTGTCAGTCAAAAGGGTGTTTTAGAGATATTAAAGTGTTTTAGTCACAATAAATGTTGGATTATAAAGTTGACTGCATTTTTATCTGTGATAAAAGCATTAAATGATATTAAGAAATGACATAAAAGGGTTAAACAGTGGTACCCCGAGATAAGAAATTGATCCGTTCCAGGGTGGCGTTCATATCTCGAACATTTCGTATCTGGAAGCAAGTTTTCCATTGAAAACGCCTAATCCGTGCGACAGCTCTCAGAAACAACAGTATAAGTAGATGAAAAAAATGGAAAACCAGAGAAAAATCAAGCAACATTTCTTCAATCTTTAAATCTACACATTGTTAATGTAATAAATGATAATAAAACACGAGCAAAATACGTAATATGTACACAAATGTGAAACCTTACGTTGCGAGTAAAGCGATGTGTCGGAGGAGGTGGAACGGATGGCAGAAAACATTACGGCACTACATATAAAAATTAACTTTCTCGAGATATTTAACGAATTACTAACACCAACACGGTTTCAAGCATTCGTATCTCGGGGTACCACTGTATATCACTCAACATTGACTTTGGCCATAACAAAGAAGAAATAGTCATGTAGAATATTTTAGGCAGGAGTTTAAAAATGCTGTAAACATGCTTTGAGAAATATAAATAACTGAATAAGTGTCTACGGATAACAGAGAATCATGGTGGAATTTCCTTGAACTTTTGGACTGGGGTTGAAGATTTGGTCAAAATTGATGGCGTTTTCAATCCAATGGCATTTGGGAGGGACACGATTTGCCCCAAATATGTTCTAAATCAGTTCAAAAACCCCCAAAATACACCCAAAATCATTACGAGCTGTCTTTAGTGTAGAGAAGAAGCACTGGAAGTGATGATATGACCCCCACAGAGCCCTGATCTCAACATCATTGTGTGTATTTGGGGTGTTCGAAAGCTACATCCACGGAAGATCTGTGGGTAGGACTCCAAGATGTTTGAAACAAGCTTCAGTTTCATCAAAAATTATGTAAGTGTACCTAAAAAAATCGTTGCAGGTCACACCAAATATTGATTTGATTTAGATTTCACCTTTGTCAATCCATTTTGTTTAATGATGAAAATAAATGGTAATCATCTCAATTTTTCAAAGCATTCTTTGTTTGCAGCTTTTTTTCACCTGCCTTAAACATTTGCACAGTATTATATAACTGTATTATAATGTATAATAGTTGCTGTGTATGTGCTTAGGGAGATTTAGAACATGAACAGACTGTCATCATGGTATCCATCATGCCAGTTTCAGGTTTGGGGGGTGCCTGGAGTCTCTCCGTGGTCCATTTCTCCACCACAGAGGCCACGTATGGGTTGTCGATGTTAAGCAGACGGAAACCAGTCATGTTCACACCACTGTACCGATATGGCTCCAGGTCCAATGCAAACAGATCCTGATGATGAAAATACTCTCAGATGAGCAAGAAAATTAAAAAATAAAGATTCACAAACTCACCAGAGTGGTAAAGAAGAAATGGTAGTATTCTGTCATCATGCCCATTGATAACAGCTGCAGAAAACAAAAATATAACCTTTTACATCACTTTTATCCTCCCAAACACAAAGTGTGTGATTTGTGTTACCTGTTTAAGGACGACTGTGGCGGTCTGACAGGAGCAGTCAAAGATGACGGAGAACTCTTTCCCCTTCTTCATCTCTTTCAACAGTGGTCGAGCATCTCTACTTCCTGGTGGTAACTGTCGGATTTTAATCTTGATACTGTAACGGGATGGAGCTTTAATGAGCTCCTGAAGACGGATGAGCCCTGAAACATTATGCACACAAGAGCAAACACACACATGTAAAATACCTAGCCATTTATAAAAAGCAGAATTTAAAAATCAATTTAAAAAGTACAAACTTTGATGTTGGTTTGTAAAAGTGGAATTTAAATGTATTTTTAATGGCAAACTGGTAGAATACCACCATTAACAAGGTAGAAATTTGGGATGCTATGGAGGAGTCAGTGACTCTTAAAACAAAGTTCCCCTTGACGATATTAGTAGTATAAACCAACCTAATGTCTTTATGATTTTCCTTAGCTGAGATAGTGATTAGCCAAAATGGTTGCAACAGTAGTCAGGTTGTTATGGAGGGGTGAGTAAGATAATGTAATGTTCAATTCATCACTATAAGTTATATAAACCAACACCCATGTCTTTGTCATTTACCAAATCTGAGTTTAGAAAATTTGGTTGCAATTTGGATGCAGTATTTTGAAGACATTTTCATTGCTGTTGCCATTTTTTTCAATGGCCGTTAAAAGTCAATGGTAAATATTTAGCCCCTTCTAGATCCTGGGATCCTTTGGGACAGTGGTTGGTATTTTCTTGCACAGACTAATAACCTCCACAGGGTGCAATCTGTTTGAAGATTCTACGAGGTCCCCATATTAAGTCATTGGAAAATTTCACACAAGTTTTATTGATTTCCCAGAATTCATTTTGTGGTACTAGTCTGAAAAAATATAGAAACTCTAGTCAGACCAGTTAGGATGTCTTGGCAATGTTTGGTGGCTGTAGCTTGACGGGTCTAGGAGGAGATGCGTTTAGAATTTTTTGAAAGACAAATTACAAAATGTTGGCTTTGACACTGAGTTAGTTGTTGCATGAAATGTATAAACATAACATTCCACTGCACTCCCCTAACATTCCATGTTTTTATAATGTTTGTTGCATGTTATTATGGAAAAGTTACTGTCCGACCGTTAACTTTCGAAGTGTATTGCTGGTATGATAATATTGTGGAATTTTGATTACTGAACATGTCATGACATCTGTTGTATTCTCTTTTTCAGTAGGTTCAAAAACAATAAAGAGGCAGTTTTCTAATGCTTTCATTATTACAGTTTTGAGGTGCGTTAGGAGTATAGGAAAATTGGTAAAATGAATTGAAAAAACTGTAAAATCAAGGAGCAGATATATGTGTGGAGGTTTTTTGGGATTAATATATCAACAAAGCATATAAAAAATAAGATTTGTCACAGGTTTGGAAACACAGGTTGTATTTAAGCAGTGAATTTAGCCTAATAAGTAAAAATGTATTACTTTTTGTTGTATTTACAGTAATTTCTGGATTTGGTATGGTCCAAACTCATTTTTAATTTTGTCATCCCTGAATAAAATTATGATAGTAAAGCAGACATCAAAGTATATTCTTCATATTACCCCTTAAATAGAATTTAAACAGGCATGTTCTTAGGTTTAACATAAGGCTGTGAGGTGTACGGGAGTACTTTAGGCTGAAGATGGCCTTTTCGTTGTTTTTGGCTGGGTGCTTACCAGTAGCATCCTCATAGACCACGGTGAGAGTTTTCCACTTGTAGAAGTGCACAATATCAAGCACGGCGCGGCTGATGGAGGAGTAGTCGGGGAAGAGGTTTATATAGAAATTGTCTCTGCTGTCCACACTGGGGTGTTTCCAGCGTGTCTGGATGTGGGGAACCTCTAGAGCATTACAGATGGACTGTACCGCAGTCACAGAGGAGCTGTGAGATGGCCCGAAGACTGCCGCGACACCCAGAGACAACTGATCACAGGCTGTTTGCAAGAGAAATCAGGTAAGAAAAGGACATAATTGGCTCAAATCTGATAAGAAATAATTAGTGTCAGATTTCTTTCTAAAAGTATGTTTGTTTGTTGTGTTGGTTAATTGAATTAACATAGAAAAGAATGCACTGGTCCAGGAGGAACAATGTGCTGTTTCCCTCTGTATGTCATTTCTTGCCATGTTTATTTACAATATAAAATACTGTATATTTAGTCAACAAAATTATTTAAGTATAATAATGAAAACTACTGTGATATTAAGCCTTTTGTGATTTTGGACATGAGTTAAAGCAAACTTTGAACTTTAAAAATATTAAAACAAAAAAATGCATTATTATTTTTATAATAATAATAATAATTTTATATAACATTATTATTTATTAAACAAAAAAAAAACATTTATATTTGAAGAGAAAATGTTTATTTATACAATGGAATAAGTTAAACTGTTAAAAGCTGTAATAGATGCTTTTCACAGAGTAACATTTAATCCAGAGATTGAGAATTTACCATGTCCCCTACTTTTAAGAAGGTCCAAGAGTTAATACTAAAAACGTTAAAACTTCTCCCATGAATAATAGAAAAAGATAATCCCATATGAATCACCCAGATAAATAGAAACATTTGGGCTTGAGATCAGCAGAGGTAAATAAATGAAGAACAGCATGAGTGATCATCATCCGGCGAATGTGTGATGGCAAAGAAAGCGCTGGCACTATTATTGTACCAACAGGTTTGGTCTGATCTACACAGTCATTAAAGAGATCATTATTGTTCAGAATCAGAAACTGTTCATGTGCCGACTAATCATGTTGTATAGGGTTCTCTCACAGTAATTGTACAATATCATAAAAGCTATAAAAATAAACTTTTTCCCAATGCAATCAAGAATGTTGTGAGATTTTATATACTGTATGTGTATCCCTTATATATTGATGTAAAAAGGAGAAAAAGATTTTTTACTAAGTCAACAAAGAGATAAACAGGATATTCAAAAAAACAAAAATGTAACATTTTATATCAACAATTCTCTAACCTCGTTTGGAGGCCTCGAAGCTGTCAAACAGATTGATTCTTTGGATGTCATAAGTGAGTGTAGTGTTGGGCATTAATGTCCTGTTTTTGTTGATGTTCGTCACAGCAAATTTGAAGGCCAGTTCCTCCACACTGATTGGCTCATTCTCAAGTGTCTCAAAGATGCCACCTTGACAAATAAAAAAATACCGGTTTAAAACACAAAACTGCCACAAGAATTCATCAAACATAATATAACTTGGATAATGTGATTAAATACAGAAGTTTTGCGCAAGAAGGCACTACAATCGAAAACCATTGGCGCCAACGTGAGCTCACACATCTGCCCGAATGGGTGGTGCCAGCAAAAAAGACTTTCCCCCTGCCATATGGAATTGTTTTTTCCTAAGGAGAACGACCAATGAAAGCTAGCTCTTTTGATGATGTGATTAGGACGCCCCCCCGTGGTCCTCATCCCATGTTTCCATAGGGACTTCGCACAGGATACAAGAAAGAAGAAGAAGAGCAAAAAGAAGAAGACGACAGAAGAAATCAAAGAACACAGAAAAATCGTGGATGTCGAGCGGTTCATACTGTTGGTGGCTGATGAAAGGGAATTGTTTTGACAAATCCTATAAAAATTAAAGGAATGCGGATAAAAGAGAGGATTTGTGGCACGCTATGTCTTTGTACCGCAAATACCATCTTCAGGCAGGGAGCGTCATTGCATCAACCCAGAAAAAGAGCACCCTGCTGAGAAGCCATACAAAGATTCAGGAGAATCTCAATTCGGATCGGTGTCTAGATGCCTTTACTGCTGTGTTACAGTTTTAATAACAAAACCACAAAGGGGAAATAAGTGTTTGATACACTGTCAGCTTTTTATGAGTGAAAACACAAAAACAGAAGCTATTCAATTTTATTTCAGTTTAAATTCCTTATTTGGAATAAGACAATATGAAATCTGAATATTATATCTAAATCTCTCAATATGAAACTCTCCAGTGGTCTTTAATGATTAAATTGCATTTCCTGAAAGAAATGCTTAATTTATGTAATTAATGAGCTCTGTAAATAATTATAATTGTGTAATCAGCATGTTACATTAAACTTCACGATTGATGTGTTTCAGAATGCTCAAATTTAAAAAGATTAACAGAGAAAACAACATATTTTAGACCTTTCATTACATAAAATCTGCTTGTGAAGATCAGTTGGTGTGTTTTTGAGATGCTTAATATGCAAATAATCCCTTGAACTGATGTGAAGAATGTGTATTAGACAAAGACAAGCGTTTCATAAGAATTTTGACCTATTTTCTGACGAAAAAAAGTACTGGCTGTTGGTTTGGTAGTAACCTTAAAAATAAAAAAATACATCAAAATATAAAGAGAAATTTTGAACCTTATCAGTAGCAATGTTTATGTAATCTGTCTAACTGTGGCATCTGTTACAGCAGTCAACATTTAAGAAACATCTGAACTCCCACAAACACAGATTTATGGTGCTCCCATGATCAAAACAGAGCCTTAAGAGAACACCCCAGCGGCACTAAACCAGTTTAAGAGTGGAAAACTTCAAGATCTCAAACCAGCACTCATGAATATTCAGGAAATCACAAGTAAGAACATCTGTTCTCAATTGTTTCAGAGAAACTTTATACTGGACACAGTGTTTGTATCTGCTTATCTTTAACTTGGAATAACTGTACTGGCATAAATGTGAACCAACTCTGCTCTGTTTGATTTGATTGGTTAGTGTGTGAGGATGGGGTTGATGTAATATTTGTGTAAATGAATTTATTTGAAACAAACATTATATGTGGATTTACATATATTTTTAAAAGATCTTAATCATATTTTATGGTGAAATGTAGCACCAGAGACTGGGAACAAAAAAGAGATTGATGTAACTGAACTACACAAACGATTCAATGGAGAATAAACACTTTTTGATTTAAAGAAAGCATCCCTAAATAACATAAACAAAAAAAGTTTAATGTTTGTTTTCACTTGGTCTGAAACTCATAGGGTCAATTTGTTACAGTATTTGAACTGATGTGTAATCATCGGTATTGTATTTAACGTTATAGTTGAACATGGTGGCAATTCATTCATTAATTATCCAACCCGCTTATTCCCTTTTTGGGGTCACAGAGGTCTGATCTCCAGCGCACATTGGGCGAGAGGCAGGGGTACACCCTGGACAGGTGGCCAGTCCATCACAGAGAACATTCACTCACACAATCACACCGAAGAGGAATTTAGATTATTCAATTAACCTGACGCATGTTTTTAGGAGTGTGGGGGAAACCAGAGCACCCAGAGGAAACACCTATGCACAAGCAAACTTGCAAACTCCTCCCAGGAAGGACAATGGAAGGAAAACATTATAGGAGCAATGTAAGCCTAAGAAGTTAATCAATGACCTCATCACAACCTTCATCTCATTTCAGTACACGAAAGCCTATTTAAACTTTTTTACCTGCATCCATTCTGATTTTGAGGAATGAGATTTGTATAATCCTGAACAGCATTGAGAGCTGCTGATGTGTGTGTGTGTTTGAGTGAGTGTGTGTTAGAATCAGAGCTGACTGAGAAGAGGGATCTGAGGACAAAGATGTTGTTTATTCCATTCACTGAATGTGTGTTAGATGCGGAACTGAGATGTCTCTGTTCAGGGATCCAATCTCTCTTGATCTCTTTTCAAGTAAAGTATACACTGAATCTCATTTAAATCTACCAAAGACAAAGAGTTTTCTATAATAACACAGGACTAACAGTACGGAGTACTCATAATGTTGAATAAACATTCAGGGATACTTTATTTACATGTAGTGTTGGTAATAGTGCTCATAAAATATATGTACATGATCTGCATTTAAATGCATTGTAAGTTCACAATCAATCTTATTATTGTTATAATCGTTATTATTAATATAATCGTGCATCTTTGTTTGACCACTGGACCTCTTTTTTCATCTAAATGAATGGAGTTTATCAGAAAAAATTAAGGCTAGTTTGGGTGGCTGCTTGTTTACTGCAAATTATAGAATTAGTAACTATAAAGTAATATATAAAGAAATAATACTTTGATAAAGTATATAATACATTTAGCGGTGTGGACTACAGTAACTATGACACCAAAAACAGCTTTCAGGGGAACAAAGAAAACATAAGTTATTCTTAATAGTTTAGAAATTCATCAATAGTCAGGCAAAGAATCTACAATTGGACTCATTTTTGGACTTTTGCTTCTCTACCAAGAATTGGACGCCTATTAGAAAACATATCAGTGAGGAAAAGAAACAAACCAGCCAAATATTTAAAGGCATCACTGAAACTTGATAACCTCTCACTTCATGAGTTTACAATGTGTGTGAGAAAATTGCTGTTGTATACATACAAAGCATCTGCATGCACACAAAAAAATCAACTTAAAAATAAAAATCATATACAGTTCTTTGCAAAGGTTTTAGTCAGGTGTGATTTCTTATCTTCCGTTGCAGATCACAGAACAAAGTGAATTAAATCTAAAAGAAGGTTGTTCCAAACATCACTTCCAGTATTTACTGGGTCAGCGCTAGCATGAAAGACTAAACAAGATGTCTGCTGCTTCACTTCGTCACCTTTACAATTTGCATTTTCTCACATTTTCAGAGACTGGCCCACAGATTTGTAATGTTTTAGGCTAAACTTGAGAAGAATTCGAGAGAGACTGAATCCTCACAGCATAACAACCAGGCCTCCTTGAGACTGAATCTTCTCACCCATGCTCTGGATTGAATCTTTTCCATTCAACTTCCTGATCGGCATGAGACACATGCCTAAGAATAATTCTTACAGCCTGACCTTAAGACTCACTCCAGATTTAACTCTACGACTAGATCTTATTTTTTGCTGCTGACTGGAGTCTTCTCAACTCAACTACAGAACCTGCGTTAGAATAAATCTTCTCAACCCACAAACCCACAGGACTCCCTCCTGATTCGGCTCTACTAAAAAAACAGACTTGTACCTTTGTTAGGATTGTTAACAGGGTTTAGTTACTGAAAAAAAAATAATACAGAAAAACTTTTAACCCTTTTAGTCAGAGAAGTGAATATAGTCCAAACAATTTTGCATTATCACAAATTTTCATTTATGTCAATGAAGTGATTAAAGTGTTCTGTTACTTTGGATCAAATTGTTTGATCGCGTTGATAGCGTTTTTTGGAAACACTAAGCTAGAAATCTTTTTTTGGTCATGAGATCTGTTCTGTACTAGGGGAAGAATGATATTCTGAACAACTGCTGTTCTTAAAGTAAATCATCCCTTCTCTGTGTGCGAGCAGATCAGCCAATACCATCTCACTAGTCCATCTGTCTCCCTCTCAGTTGTGTTACCAAACTCGAATGCATCAGTATTTGCATCATACAATGAACAACAGAATACTTAAAGCTTGACGGTGCTTAAGGGCTGAAACTAGCTTGATTGACATGTTTCAGAACAACCACTTGAGAGGTTTTAACTCATGGTATTCTGGAAATGGTATACTTCTAGGCACCCTTCTTCCCCATCCCAGAAGTCTGCCTTCTGGCTGCCATTCCCTGGAAATTTACTCAGATAAATATCGTTAAAAAATACTCTGATGCTCATGATGGAAAAGAAGTGAATCAAAGAAAATCAATAAAGTAAAGCACAATGCTTGAGTTTTCACACAAAGGAATTTATTTCTGGAAATGAGGTGAAAGTGGCTGTTATCACCCACTGGTTGTGATGGTGAGGAAAAGTCTAAATAAACTGAACTGATCCGTGCTTTAATAAAATCCAACAGAGATGTTAGATGTAGATTAGCATGGCAGTCATCGGGATAGGGCTAGAAGTGCTAGGCAGAGAAAATAAGCCAGAAATCTCTTGTAAAAGGAAACACAGTTTCTCTGCCTGATGTGACCGTTATTTTAAAACTAATAGCTATCAATACTTCAATGCTTGGACAAGGAGTAAAGTTTCTCATGTTTAAGAGTGTGGGTGGTGGGAGGGGCATGGTGCGTTTGTATGTCACAAAGTACAAGAGCACTTTCACATTTAAAGCTATTGTACACATCAGAGTCTTTCCCCAAACAACACTAGTTCCATTCATGAGTGAGAGAAATAATGAAAATCATACAATGGCTTCCATTGACGATTTTTAAGTCTTTCTTATAAAATAAATGAAATAAACATTTTTGAGAAAAATTTAAATAAAACCTTGTTTCAAATAATCTTTATACATTTAGATGACAACTAAACATTTTTCCCGAAGTCATTTCCTTTATAACTTGAGTCTACAGCAAACTTTTCTTTAACCAAATAAAGTTTGATGCTGCTTGGTTGCTGTTACTCACCGATCCGGAGCACCTGCTGCGCGCTGAGACCGAGTTCCGCCATCAAACACACAAGAATAAAGCTCACACCTGTCCGCCTTAGCATGGCACTCTGTGGCCGGGAACAACACCCGATATTCATATCCATGTCCATCCGCTTCTTCTGCCCACACACGAGCTATTCCCATGAGAGCCCACCTTTTTACCAACTCGGGTCCGTCAGTGGCAACGGCATCACCGCTGTACGACTTTCCAGGGCTCAAATGAAGGAAAATTGGACTTTCTGATCCGCAAACATGGATCCGTTGTGAAGATTAACTTCAAATCTGGCTTCAGGCGACCCCGAAAACGTCTTTGGTCTCTGGTACACCGAGCAAATGATTAAACGCACATCTGCCAGCAGATTAAAAAAAAGTCTCTCTCTCTCTCTCTCTCTCTCTCTCTCTCTCTCTCTCTCTCTCTCTCCCCCTCCCTCCCTCCTTCTCCCCTAATTTTATATATATAAAATGTATTTATGAAGCAATTTTGTAAATAATGCATATACATATGCATTATTTACAAAATTGCTTCATAAATACATTCTATCACTAAGCAAAGTGTACTACAAGCAATTCTTATTGCAAATTGAAGCTATATCATCTACAACAGATTGTAGACTGTAAAATAGCATTTGTTGGTTGTTCCCAGTCTCTGGTGCTACATTTCACCATAAAATATGATTAAGATCTTTTAAAAATATATGTAAATGCACATATAATGTTTGTTTCAAATAAGTTCATTTACACAAATATTAATTTACATTGGTATTCAAATTATTTCAAAGATTTAATCAGCTTTTACTTAAATGCAAAGAGGGTTATTAACAAGAAAAAAAATGGCGCTCATGTTTTGATTATAAATCTAATAAAACATTTATTTTTAGAACACCAATACCAATAATTCTGAAGCATGCTTTTGGAATCTGTTTTGAAATCATGTAATTCACCTATTTGGTGGAATGGCTCTTGTGCAATTAAAGGCTATTTGAAAAGCTAAGTTTCACAAATTTAATGTTGCATTTTGTCCTTTAATTGTAATTATTTATACACAATTTATAATACTTTTTTAAAAAGCAATATTTGAATTAATTCATTTCTATGTGCATGTTAACAAATACAAGTAGAGAGCTTTTTTGTAAAGTTGTATTTATTATTATTTTTTTATTTTTTTTTTAAACATATCAAACAAGCTTCATTTTCCCAAAGATCAATTTCTCAAAAGTTAAGCACACATTGTTACATTCACTTAAACACACTTCAGAAAAACACGATTGGAAACTTATATGTGCAGGCCTGGACCTGAGCTGGTGTCTGAGCTACTTGAATGCACATGGGAGTACTGGTACCCAATAAAAAGTGGGCGCTGTGGCACTGGATAAAATGGGGACGCCGTGGTGAGTGAAACAGATGGATCTTTAGAAAGCTGGCGCTTCTGAAAGGATCTGGATCTATGTTGGCTTTGTAATACATTTTGACCACGAATGTTTGGGTTATGATGTGAAATGAAGTTTTGATTGTACCCTGGAGACCCCATTGTCATTGGCTGCATTAAACTGAGGGAGTTTTGACCTCTAGATGGCAGGATGGCAAAACTAAATGGAGACTGTGAGGACTGATGAATAGAAACACTGTGGTTTTGAAGCATAGGCTGATTACTGGTTGAATTGAAAGGCTGAAAATGGTTCATGACTGCTTTATTTGTTAGTTGACGGACATCCCGCATGTCCAGTTTCGGTTCAATTCTACGATGGCAAAATAGAACGCCAGATGCAAAAAGAAAAGCACCAGTTACCCAGCCAATATACAGGGCCTCTCCGAGCTCTCTACGCTGGGCATCTAGTAATAATGGGTTGTAAAAATCTCGGATTATCCCATGGGCGGTCCACGAGACTGGGATGATGATGCAAACACATGCTAAAATCTGCACCACACCTGTGACAATCAAAATGATGCTTTTTGTACGAAGCTGATCCTGTAAACAAGATGTGCATCGGAGACCAATGAGGGACAAGAGCAGGCCAAAGGTGGAGAGTGCCAGAGCACAACAGGTTAATCCCCGAGCTGCCTGCAGATCCGCTGGGAGGTAGAGCAGGGAGTCGTACACTTTACACTGCATGCGGATGTTAGCTTGTCTGAAGCAGTTCATCCACAATCCTTCCCAGCGGGTCTCCATCACAATGATGTTTTCACCAATGAACGCAGTCACTTTCCACATGGGCAGGCCTGTAACAGATGCCACACCGATCAGACCAACAAGGCCCAGGCACAGGGCAATGATGTCACACAGACCCTGGACCATCTCTGATGAGGTATCTCGTCTGTTATCCTAAAAGTAAAAAAAAATCCATATTTGTTCACACTTGCATTTTACTCAACTTAAGCCAACCATTTTACCACATTTTCAAATTTGACAAAAATTGGCAACATGACATCATAGAACACCAAAATAAATAAGGTTCAATTGGCATGCATTTTAGATTTAGTTTTAATTGGGTCATGAACTGAAGAAAAAAGTGTTATCATCACTTCTTATGGAACAGTAAAAGCAGCATTACATTTTCATTAAATCAAAAAACCTTGCTTTATTTCAATTTGGAAAAATACTATACAACATATACAACATATTATAATATGTGAGTCTGTGACAACACAACCAACTTAATTTTACCACAGAATCTATTAATTAACAAATAAGGTTGCTGGGGGATTTTGAGGAAAAGGTTTTCTGAGAGTAATTCTCCTTAAGCATTCTCAAATGCTTTGTAAATAAACATAGGCTAAATTCTCAACTATATATCAACATTTTTTTATTATTGAATTCTTTTACGTCAGCATCCCTTCATCCCTTATTTTTCTTATAGCCAGAATGATTGTCAGAGGCATGCCAGAATTCATTTGTGCATTTATTAATGCTATAATTTGAATTAAATGCTCCAAGTGTTTGGTATATTGTGAATCTATATGTTGACCGCTCGTATTTCCCAACTTTTAGAACCGTCCTTCATCTCAGAATGTTTTTTAGCTTCAATCTCATAAGCATACAATCAGTTATTGAAGCAAGCCCCTCATAAATACACACATCTTGGCCAATCCGAAAGCAAAGCTCGAGAGCTCTCCAGAAAATGAAGTTAACACCCTCTCTGGCCAATTGTGCAGAGAAACCCAGCAGAAAATACCTTAAAATGTAACTTTAGCAGAGCAAGACACATAAATTCTAAGCTAAATCTTCCCTCACCCCCTGTCTTGCCTTTTTTCTCCTCATCTTCCTTTTTCTTACTATAAAACATTGCCTCCTTCAGGTTATTTGCTAACTCTGGAAAATCTGGAAGACACCAAATACATGCAAGGCAAGCAGATGAGTTTGAAGAGACCCTGTGGAGTGTGTGGAAGATTGTGTGAACACACTCTGTGCATGCTCACCGTCAATAGAAAGGTGCAAGGCTCTTTGGCCAGTTGTTATATGCTCTTTTATAAACTCTTTCTTTGGGGTAGTGCAGCGTACCGGAATCTGGGCCCACTGAAACTGCACTGGAATGCAGTTATCTAGTACTCTCGATCATTTTCCGAACAGTAGTTGGAGGTATTTGGCTTTGAAAGCAAACAAATTTCTCTGCACAATGAAAGTGCTTTTATTGGTCCGTTGTTTGTGGTAGGAGAAGACTGCTACCTCAGAAGATCACTCTTCATACGTGAAGCATACAACTTGATGAACATTTGAAAGGCTTCTGCCGGATAGCCATAATGTACTTTTCAAGGGTTTACAGAGAGTTTACAGACTTCAGGAGGAGAAATAGGACTTTTCCAAGAATTCTTACAAATGACTTCATCAGGGGGAACAAAACATAGCCGCAAACTCTTGAATACGCAGAGTCCTTGACACTAAAAGCCCAGAGCTGACAATGGAAACCCAAGAAAGTAGCCTAGAACATGCTTGTGCTTTGACCCTAGAAAACCATATTTTCATTGGTTGAGAATTATTTCCATTTTGTTTTAAAGTAACCAATTAAAAAATGTTTATTGATTACAAACACAGTCTACTGAAGAGTGTATACATACGACTTACCACAGACGAGCCATAAAAAAGGTCTTCTGAACAAGTTGTAGGTAATTACAAGACAGAAAGACTTAGTTAACCTAATCTAAGAATAATAAATGAGATTGGATGAAGGGATGTGTTAAAAAGATACATTATAAGACAATAAAAATGACCTTGTCATACAGACATCATCCAACAATGAATGCACTCTAAGGTTCAAAATGACAATAGTTTGTTTTGTTTGTGTGACTAAATTAACTTGTATGTCCCGTAGATGAACTTGTTTGTTTGCTGACTTTATTGTGTCAGATTAACCACCCTCTGTGTTTCACAGAAATGCCATGAAAAACATGGTTATTGCTAAACATGATGAAAAAGAAACCAAGCATGGCAGGCTAAGTTTACAATCTCCTGTATATACTGTGGCGTAACTGTCATTGCAGTGTGATTCTGCTCGTAAATTAATATACAGTTAATGATTTGTGGTTATATGAGTACAGTACACTAATAGGTGTAATGTAAATTATATCATAGGTACAATACTAAGAATGAACACAATAACAAAAATCACTTTATATTATACATACTTTATATTAACAGTTTATGGAAGTTATATAACTAATAGAATATCTCACCTCTGACCAAGTGTTCCTCACACTCCAGATTAGTTTTCAAAACCATTTGTTCCAGTTTTGGTACTTGATAAAAATCTAACAGAGAGCTGGTTTCTCGTTTTGATCGTTTGAGCGTCTTCTTTTTTTACTATTGATCCCCATAAGGGGGCAGAACGGTGGCCTTTCTCTTAGAAGTTTGCCAGTTTCTTACAATCCCCAAATTTATGCATGCGGTTAATTGAATAATAAATTCCCCCTAGGTGTGAATGTGTGTGTTGCCTTGTGAAGGACCAGCGACCTGTGCAGGGTGTACCCCTGCCTCTTGCCCGAAGTGCGCAACCACCAGACCCCTGTGACCCCAAAAGGGAACAAGCGGAAAAGAAGATGAATGAATTAAATCTTATAAGGGGAAATCCCGTTAAGTCCTGCATCTGCAGTGATGTCATAATATCAACCATCAAATGGAATAATTAAATAAATTTATACATATTACAATATTGTAGGGGTGTAACAATATATCGTGGCACAAAATATCCCAATAGAAAATTGTCACAATACAGTTTTATTGTCCACAGCAGTATTGTGGAGCTACTGGGTGATATTGTTTAGGAGCTGAAATGCATTTGCTTCTTGGTTTGGTTGTGATTCTTGTCACTTCTGAAACTTCTTTTCCTTGTCCTCATTTTATGTAATATTTACTAGGAGATAATTATCCTTTTTTAAACCAGAAACATTATAAAATTAGCTCTCTCCATCACTTTAGCATAAAAAAGATGACTTAATACAAACATTAACCATGCCAACAGTGGATGGATGGTATCAAATGGTCCTATATAAATCAAAGTAGAACCTTAGCTTTGCGTTCTCATAACTTTTTGAATGATATTTTTTCCAACGATGGTTCATTGTATAAAGAGTTGCAATAGTTGGTTAAAAATATTGTGATGCATATCGTATAGTAGACATAATATATGTATAATATATATTGTATTTTGTTTTTTAAGGGAGCTTTAACAATAATTTAGCAAAATGCTCCACAAAATGTTTAAATGTCTTTTTTTATAGTCTTTCAATTCGTGTTTTTAATTTTGATTGAGAGAAATTTATTGAGAGAAAATTTAAGAACGGCCAAAAACAGCCATTAAGTGCAAGTCCTTTGTTACCATCAGTCTGGCAGTGTGTCACGCCCATGTACACTGAACGCATGGTTTATTAACAAACATTTGAAGGAACAGAAAAAAACCTCAATAAAATATTTGGTTAATATTCAACAGATTAGGGTGGAGATGGTTGAATACAGAACTCAGAGAGCCTCCTAGTTTCATGGCAGTAGTTGTATGCCTCCCAAAATGACTTTAACCATGTATTTCAATGAGGAGCGTCGTAGTGTCAATGACACCTAAACTAATACTAAATCAGTGATTTGAATAAAACAGCTAGTTTTGCTTTTCAAGATGAGTGAATACTCAATACAGGAAAAAAACATTTACAAATTAATGAATTCACTCACCCTCATCTGAATAAAGAAAATCCTGTTGGATCACACTTAATATCAAATTTCGAAGATTTTGGGAAAAAAAAAATCAACAAATCCCAATCAAACAGTGCAGATAGTGTCCTTGTCTGATTTCTGTGTCTAAGAAGGTGTATAAGAAACTAGAAACAAGCTTTGTGTGTTTATGGGAAAGTGGCAGAGCATGTTTCTGATTGGCTCAGGACGATGCGGGTAGGCAAAGATGCTGATGGTGTGTTTACTGCCAAGGGCTCAGAGATGCAGGCCTCAGGGCTACTCTAACAAACTGTTCACACACTCAATATACAGATGACCTCAACAAGATCAACTGCATCCGCACACTTCGGCACATGAGGGAGCCAATGCTGCGCTCTGGAAGGGTTCAGTCATTTGTTTTGTACGCCTAGCAATGTTTTATGTGATCTACAGATGAAAGAATACCTCAAATGCTGTTTTAAAGAAGCTAAAACATTTAAACTGCTTCTCTGTGAGTGTTTTATGTGCAATAGAAGAGTTTTGATCATTTTCTAGTTCTGTTTAAGCTCTAATCCACTAACATACTTAGTTCTTGTGACAAACACACACTCATTCTGGGTGTGTCTGAAACAATCCCTATATTGGGTTACATTTCCGCGTGAGTTTATCTGAAGCTCGAGGCTATTGATCTCAGTCGCATCCGTGTGAAACTAAAGCAATGCCTTTATCTCACCAAACAATCCAATAAAAAAATGAAAAAGTTGTGAAAATAACCAAGGACAGATACAACTTCTCTCACTTTATGTTTCGATAAGTACAAAAACATCATGTATACAAACAAACAAGAACATTTTTATTTTCCGATTTCAAATGATGTAGCAAATCCTTAGTGAAGAGATAGGAGAACATTATAAAAGGTAAGCGATCTGAGATATAATCTATATCTGTTTATGAAGTGGTTCTAACCTTTCAAAAGATTCTTCAGCTATCAATCAGTCGACAACTCAACATTCCATTCAGAATTCCACAAATAAATGAACTAGCCTTTAAAAGTACTCAATAGTTTGGAATTCAGAAGAATTGCACAAATGCTGATACACTTACATCTAAGAAAAGAATGGCATAACAATAAGTTGAAAGTTAACAATATTTAGTATTTTTAACAACTTACTTTCCATTCCATAAACTCAATTAAAATAATTTTAGTAGCAAAATCGCACAAACACACACACACACACACACTCACAAAACTCACTGTACATTTTAGAGATAAGCCACGGCGCTATGAGTGGAGGGATGGCGGGATGGCTGGATGAACGATTGCTGTCTAGACGGCTGCATGAATGACTGCTGCCTGGATGGCTGGTACGACTGCTCGATGAACGATGGCGGTCCAGATGGGTGACTGTACACCGACCTTGGCTGAGGGTGGAAGGCTACTGGTTGGGGCTGGTAGGCTACATAAGGGACATTTCTTGGGTATTTATAATCAGATCTTTTATCAAGAGGACCACCGCAGCATATGAAAATGCAGCCACCGGCAAACAGAAAAGCAGATGACACCCAACCGATATACAGAGCCTCCCCGAGTTCCCTCCGCTGGGCATCGATCAGCAATGGGTTATAGAAGTCTTTTATGATAACGTGTCCTGTCCAAGAGATAGGAATCAGGCAGCTGAAGCACCCTGCTAAAATCATAGATCCAGAGATGATCAGAACCATACGCTTGGCACGGTCGTTGTCCTGAATGCATGCTGTACATCTCATCCCAAAGATGGCAATGAGCAAAGCCAACCCGGTCAAAGCCACGGAGCAGCACATGAGCCCTCGTGCCGCCTGGAGGTCTGGGGAGAGTGCTAGGAGAGAATCATAGACCTTGCACTGCATCCGAATGTTGGCTTGTCTAAAGCAGTTCATCCATAATCCCTCGTATCTGGTTTCCATCACGATAATGTTTTCCCCAATGAAAGCGGTCACACGCCACATGGGCATCCCGGTGCTAGCTGAGGCTCCGATGAGGCCGATGATCGTCACACACATGGCCACGATTTCAAGTGCACTGCCAGCCATGATTCCAGAAGCCTGTGTGTGTTGTAGTGACGAGAGGACTGGTTTGGAAAGGGAGGATTTGCATCCCGAAGGAACAAGAGATGATAGGTGTTCACCTGTTCCCAGCCCCCACCCTCTAATAAAGAGAGGGAGGGAGCAGTAGGGCAGGTTGTCATGGCATCAACTCTCATGTGAGTGTTTGTGTGTGGGTTTTTTTTTTTTTTTGTTGCTGTGGGACGTTTACTCTACTGCTTCTGTTCTAAAGATCTTGGCGTTCTCTTTTATAGAAACAAAACACCCAAACTTTCAACTTTGTTCCTGCATTCTCGTTTTGAATGATGGTTAATGGCCAAATGAATAATTGAGTGTTTCCTAAACTGCTTACCTATTGGTCGAAGTAAACAATGGGAGAACAACACATCGCTATCAGAAAAGACAAGTGTGTTACATCCCTTGTCATTATATAGGTGCAGCAGGAAGCATGATGTGCTCTAAAACGTCTTGATAAATGGACCTCAGAGTTTACTACACTTCTCTTCGCCTCTCTGTTAATGTATTTAGATAGAGAGCTACGAGCAGCAACCCTCTTTTGCAATAACCTTTTGTGTCTTCCCCTCCTTTTGCAAGGTGTCAATTGTCATCTTTTGGGTAGCTATCAAGTCAGATCTTCCCCTAGTTTCTCTTGTCAACAGAACAAAACTGATAGACCATTTAGAGCCCTTTCAGACTGGTAATGTCTCGCCGGTTCTGTTTCAGAGAACAGTGACTCCTCCCAAATCCCCCGCAGGTTTATGCTCATCCAGTAACTGTTTTAGTGACACATGTAAATATAAATCACTGGAAACACCTACCATTTTATTTTATAATGTATCTACTCGTACAGCGCAGCGGTTGTGGGTTTGTCGAACATAATTGTCACATCAGCAACGCTGGCAGCTTAAGCAGTCCCACCTTTTCCTGTTCTTCGACATATGGAACCTTTTCATAATATTCAGATTTTCTGAAATACTGAGTTTGGTGGTTTCATCAACGTTTTAAGAAACACTTTTTGAACGGGATAACTGAAATAAATCTATTTTTTAAACTACTGTATATGACGAGCACCTGTGTACTAGGACCTCTAATTCAGGGAAAATGTATTCAAGGACCAGTAAAGTTATCAGTCTAAAAAGCTAGCCTCACTGTGAGTTACTGAATAAGCAGTGAAGCTTTAAAAATGTACTATAAAACAACTATAAATTAAAATGTAAAACATTACAAATATGTATTATTATTATTATTAAAACTATTTAAAAAAATGCAAAAAAATTTAATTCTCCATTTTCTTAAAATGATCTCTGATGGAAGGTTGGCTCAAACGTATTTTGGTAATTTGCAGGTCCTTTCAGGATCTTCTTTTAGCTTTCTGCAGAGAGCAATGTATTTCAGCAATGAGGAAAAATGGCTTTGTTGATTTTATCAAAAGTTTAAAAAGTTCCATGTTAAAGATTTATTAAATAGGACATTAGATACACATTTTCACAAGTTGAGATAATTCTTTAGGGTTCGTAAGAAACTCTATGACAAACTAAAGAAATTAATTTCCAAATTATTTTCCAGCCTAATTGCTTGCTTTTGCTCTCAGTTTTGAGGGTAAATAGGTCCTTTCCCCCTTCTCTCAGCTTTGAAGTTCTATATGAACTATAAATAGTGAAAGTGTTCTTTTAAAAAATATGATAAACACATGTTGTAGAGCTGAGGTTGGATCAATGCTGAGTACAGAGGCACACTTTCAAACTAAGAGCTCACCCTGCTTTGGGGAAAAAAATAACTGTTGCATAATTTGTTTGTACATTAATTTGTAAACATACATTAAAATACATTAATAAAGTGCGAGCCACTACATTCCACCTCTGCTATAGTTAACATGAGTTGCCGATAATATTGTTAAAACAAACAAAAATATGTCATCAACAATGACTCCTGTAAACAGGCTTTTGCTCTGTTTTAACAGCTCAAGTGTGCGTTTTCAAGTTTACCGAGACAATCTACTCAAAAAGGGGGCCACTTTTAGTGTAATAGATTTTCATTTTTCAACTAACCCTTTGATGTAGAAAATGAAGGATAAGGCAAAACTCTGCTCAACTGCTGTCAATGTTTAACTCTCATGACGTTTTGCCTCGTTACACCAATAAAATGTTGAAAAGCTTAAAAACATTCGCTGAAGTCAGATGATGCTTAAACATTGATGTTTTACAGATGAAGGTCAAGTGTGTTATTTATGAATAACAAAAGCTTGTGTAAATCAAGTGCGGTGTGGCCATCAGATGGATCTGGTCACTATGAACCCACCTACAAGGCAGTGCCACTTAAAATTGGCATTTAATATTGAGATATAAACCAGCTAGGGCTTTGACTTCTCTATTCTGGCTCAATTTTGCAAAAGTCAGTCAGTTATTTTTGTGTGTGTTGGAAGCATATTGCTTTATTTCCTTTATTTAAATCTGCTTTTAGAAGCATGTGGTCTCAATATGAACGTATCTTTTAGTTAGACACACATCAAGGTGTTGCTCATGTCTGCTGATCAATTTGCATTGGGCGTTTAGGATTCGTTTGGCAACACACAGATGGAAACCTCTTTGACCTGTTCAACCGGTGCAGTGGGCTAAACTCACAGAAAGATGAGGTGAGTTCCAGGAAAGAATTGTTTTTGAGACTACAGACCAGGAACTACAGCAGCCACAGTACATAACACACCTTTTTAATACAGTTCAAAAGTCCAACCAGTAATTAAAAAATCACAAATATCACAGAATCTACATCCCACATTTATCACAGACACCATCCTACTTTTGTGCAAATTACAAACAGAACTTTCACTAACAAAATATTCTAAACCAATGTAATGGTGTGCCGTATCAAATGTGGACTGTACAAGTGGTTAGATGAAATCCAATCAAACCATTTTATTCATTCATTTTCCAACCCGCTTATTCCCTTTCTTGGGGTCACGGGGGTCTGCCAGTGCCTATCTCCAGCTCACATTGGGCGAGAGGGTCGCCAGTCTATCACAGCGAACCATTTAAATACAGAGTTAATTCCAGCAGTTCGGTTATTAAGAGCTTTTTGACCTAGATTTGGGTTCGAACAGCCATGTGTTGTTTAGATAAGTCTAGGAAAGATTGAAATTCAAATAAATCCAACAAATTTAAGTAGACATCTCAGACACAATTGGGAAAAAACTCATCACCGCCTCTCGTTTCATCGTGGTTGGTTATAGACTGTCGGTGGGACTGGAGAATAGGTTGGTTGATACATATATGCGGATGGGTATCCATAAGCAGGCTGGTATCCATATCCAGGACCATAGGAGTAGTTGTAAGGAGCCGATCCCGCCCGATTCAGCACAGACACCATGTCTTCCTTATCCTGTGTCCGGGGAGCATGTCGACAGAGCAGAATCACACCAGCAGCGAAAAGCAGACCAGAAGTCACCCATCCAATGTACAGCGCCTCACCAAGTTCTCTCCTCTGGGCATCAATTAGCAGTGGATTGTAGAAGTCCTGGATGATCATGTGACCTGTCCAAGAGACAGGGACGATGGTGGTTGCACATCCAGCCAAAAACAAACAACCACCGCTCACCAGAACAATGTGCTTGACCTTGGGCCTGGAGTCCACCAGACGTGTACAGCGCATCCCGACCGCTGACACAATGCAAGCAAGGGTGGTCAGAGCCACGGAGGTGCACATGAGGCCACGGGCAGCTTGGAGATCTGGGGGAAGATACAGCAATGAATCGTAGACTTTACACTGCATGCGGATGTTCGCTTGTCTGTAGCAGTTCATCCACAATCCTTCCCAGCGAGTCTCCATCACAATGATGTTTTCTTGAATGAAGGCAGTCACTTTCCACATTGGGAGCCCCGTGACTGCAGCAACCCCAACAAGGCCTATGAAACCGAGGACTAGAGCAATGATCTCACAGCAGATGGAATCTTGACGTTTTCGTTTGTCCTTCTTGAGTTGATTGTCATACGCTTCCTTTGCTGATTTCTCATCAGGATAGCCTGTGTACGCACTACCTGCGTAGGATTTGTCCGCGTAGGATTTGGGTGCGTACGACCCAGCTGTATAAGACATGATGGTAGAAAAGACGAAGCCGGATTGTCCTTCTGTGAGGTGTCTCTCTCGAATGAGACTGGAAAATCCAGATGATGAGCATTTACAGAGAAAGAAATGTTAATCATGTAATGTGAACAGACTGGTTCCTGGAACATCACAAAAACAGCCCCAATGAAACGCCTACCAACAGCCATGGGGCCACTGAATGCAATTTCAGTTTTTGGAAAAATGTTATTGTATTTAAACTCGTAAATATACTGAATCCAAATTGAGGGCACCACGGTGGCTTAGAAGGTCACATGGTTTAAAAGCAGATAATCATTGGAGTAAAAACAATGGTGTAAAAAGTTTTGTCTTGTGATGACCACGCTGGCTTCTAAGGACGACTCTAAAGATTACTAAAAGAATTTGCTCGGTGCGGGATGTACAAGTAACTTTAATCTATCTTTCTACTGCTACCATCTTGTCTCAACTTTGAAACAGTAGCCGGAGATAAATTTAATTTATATTTGCTGATAATTTCTATGTTTGGAAGAACACTGATGCATAATTTTACTGTGGATACTTTTTCAAATTACACTCAAATTAAGTTATTCTTTGTTGTAGGTAGCATGGCTGAGTATGAGAAAAGTAGTCTTAAACCGTATACAACAATTGCATAATACATTAATGTAAAATTGACTACTGTTTTCTGGATAACAATTATTAAATAAAATATGAATTTGTTAAACCCCTTATCTCTCCTTTTGCAAAAATGAGCATCAGACAGTTCTGCTTCTTCCAGAGAGCAATGGGAACGGATCTGTGAATTTATCAATGCTATAGTTTGAATTACCTGCTTTGAGTTTTTGGGATATTTTTGTTTTTGGGATAAAATTGTTTTACAACCGCAAGCAATAGGAACTGATCTGTGAATTTATCAATGCTATAGTTTGAATTACCTGCTTTGAGTTTTTGGGATATTTTTGTTTTTGGGATAAAATTGTTTTACAACCGCAAGCAATAGGAACTGATCTGTGAATTTATCAATGCTATAGTTTGAATTACCTGCTTTGAGTTTTGGGATAAAATTGTTATACAAGCGCATACAAAATTCAATTGTAGGCGAATACAAAAGTGTATAAAAGAGATTTTTCATTCCACGCATTTTTTCGCACCACCATATTCCTCCGGACTAAACTTATTATTCTGTTTAAGGTTAGAGTGAAAAAAATATACAGGTTTATAACTGGTTAAAATACTGGCAAAAATAACGCTTCAAATGATAATTACACTTTAATAGAATAGAGGTTGAAACTTAAACATAAGCATCTCTGTTTTACAATATGTTCAGACATTTGTGAAATACTGACAATAACGATTGGCTATAGGTGGCTGTCAGGGAGCTGGGAGGACTATACATGGACAGCCATGACAATTATTGGAGACAGATAGGTTTGTGTTTTTTATCACTGATAAATTCATTTTTACGGAGTATTCAAAACTGCAATTTTCTTTCTCAAACAAAGAAAATAAAGGAAATGAAATTCCAAGCAAAGCAAAGTGTTGCTCATGTCCATCATTGAAGAAACTATTTTTTTAGTGATCATTACGACTTTCTTTCTCACAATTTTGGCTTTCTCTCATGAAAGTAAATACATAAATAAAATACACATGGTATTTAGACAGGTGACTGAGACTGATGAAGCAACCTGAGAGGTGTTTTTGTCTCTGTGAAGCAAGTATATCTCCTCAGCCCATCAGCAGCCTTGTGTCAGTGGTTTACATTTAGTTTCACTTACAGTAAGAAATAAAAAACATGTGGGTAGCGTTTGCTGTCGATCCTGACAGATATGAACCAATAGCTGAATGAATTAAAAGCTAGCACCTGCTCTATAACATGTTCTGCATTTCCAATTGTTTTTATTATGATAACTAATTGTTGTACATCTGTCTGTTATAGCATTGGACAGAAATTGAAACATATTTCTGTAACAAAAAAAAAAAGATTTAATTAGAGATATTAAAATTTGAAAAGATTTTCCATTCTTTTTTCAACTTGCTAATGCTCTGTGATATATATTAATATAGTTTGGCTCATTTATTAAACATCGATGGATGAAAATATGTGTTAAAGTATGTTAAGGTTGTCAGTTCAATAAAACTAAAAGATCTAGTTTCCATACTTAACAGTAAACTATGGTGTGTAGTGGATGAAAGAGGGGAAGAATTACATTGTGGTGATCAGCCTTGACCAGAATAACAAGATGGAAAAGGGGACAAGGGGAGACGAGCGGCTGGAAAGAAGGGTATTATTAGATCAAATTTGTTCAGGTGTCAAATTCAAGTAATGGGAGGTTACGCAAAGCGCGCATAGATGGCGTAAAAGGGCTTCCACCCCCCTTTTACAGCATTTCTTTAGGAGTTTTTTTTGCTGAAATCATGTCCCATAAGCAAGAAAAGAAGACCATGAACGTAGCGGAAGCTTTGGACAAGATTTTTTCCATATTTCAATTATTGTGCCAAACTGTGCCAACATGGATTACGTCTGAACTTTGTTCAATCAAAACCTGTACAGAATATTAGTTTCTTGTAGTATGGACAGCAAACTTGCTACAGATGTTCTTGACATGTAGTTATTACAATTGATTGTGTTTATTTGCTTCGTTATAAGTAAAATAAGGAGATGTTAGAGGAAACGTGTTTTTTTTTAGGCAGAGTTCATTTTTTGGCCATTCCAACATCAATTACTCTTACCCAGTGTTCTTGACTGTCAAATTAACTCATCCCCACCACTCCCCAAGAACCTATCTTCATTTTGATACCAAGATTTGCAGTTTAGACCATTTGCATTTTAGACCTTGTAAAAGCCAAGAAATGCCTTAAAAAGTAAAAGTATAGGATTTTTGGAAAATAGGCCTCAGGGCTTAAGAGGTTAAATTATCTGAAGGTAACAAGGGATTCCCATTTCTTGCAATAGAGGTTAAAAAGACAGAATTCACTATTCAAAATAAACACTAAAACCATATCATTTCCAGGCCACGATAAAGGCTGGCTACCTTTAATTAGTTTATAAAACACCAGTAAATTATCAGAGGCTTTTCTGCCACATTTTAAAAGCATGAAACTCATGCCCTTGCTTATAATGTATAATTGTTGTTTATGAGAGTCGAGAAAACATTTTCAGCAAAGAAGCAACTGACAAGATTTCCTTTTTTTGAAGCTAAATACAAAAAGAATAATATTTTGTATTTCTAGTGAAATACACCCGAATGGCCCTGACCCAAGTTAATTGGTCAGTATTCATGTAAAACCCTAAAGGAACTAAGGATCACTGAACAGTCAACAGAAACTTTTCAACCTGTTGAACGAGTCGAGCCTGTTTCATTTGCAAAACAAAGAGACTCACATTAGGGTCATAAAGACATATAATACGACTTTATTCCTCTTAAAGTATACTCCACTTAGAGCTCATGTCTTTTTGAGTAAATTGTTTATCCTGGGTTTTTATTTGAATACATTTTAATATAATATTTATGACATTCGACATGTATCAGCATCACCTAGTGGTTTAAAACAAAACAACACTTTGAAAATGGTAAAACAAAAAGAGAATAGACTTAAAAATAATTTCATAAAGACACTTTTAAAGCTAAAATAAATATATTTTAGCTTTAAAAATAATAGACATTCACAAGATTTTAAAAGTAATGATGGACTGTTGTTTCTGTTCACTCAGCTGATTGGTTCTTAAACGAATTCTAAAAGTTCTATCAAGTGAACTGCACAACACAATGATCCCAACCAAAGGAGGCAAAGATTCCACAAATGACCCGAAAGCATTTCCGGTGACTGGGCATGAAACACTCAGAGATGTCTAAAATATGATACGTTTGAGTTATTTCCAACTATTTTGTTTACATGTTGATTTCTTCAAAAAGAATCCTTTTAAGATTTAATAAGTTTAATAAAGAGTGAGTCCTCCACCCAGATCTTCCCTTCCCCGTTATTTAGTCTGAAGTGGCAGAAAAATAGAGCATCCACTGCAGATATTGATACTTAAGCACACAGATAAACACTGCAGAGGCTTTGTGATTGTATGAAAAACCGTTTATTGGATATAATATCAGTCCACAGCTCTATTTACAAAATAAAAATGTACTCTATAGTTCAGTGGAGTTTTCAATAGCATTCAAAATATTTTCCAGTGTATTTTCATGATTGCATTAAGCACATTTGGATATTTCAAAACATGAAATTAAAATACTGTATGGGTTTTGTGTATTAAAAAAATGAAGAAATAAATTGCACAATTCATTATATTTCTTGTGCATCAACAGGCTTATAAACAATAATGGAGGATAAGGATTGAATTTACTGATTATTTACTCTTGTTGGGCTCACCTAGAAGGATTTTTAAGCACAATTAAAGACATTCTGAGTCTAAATGTCTTTAATTCAACAGCAGGCCAAACTAAATAAAATGAAACAAGAAATGTCTTGAAAGTGCAATTTTTAGACAGTTGTTCTATTGTATTCAAAGGCGTAACAATCTAATTCCACCAGTGTATTTAAAGTTGAATTGTCTCTTCTAAGCATTGCTATATCACAGCTAAACATGAGACTATGAATAGAAGTCACTCCGCTAAAAATCATATTGCATTGTTAAACAAAATTCAAGTATAACAGGACGCAGCGATCTAAAACCTAAAGCTCACAAAAAGAAAGCACTTTTAAAAATACAGTTTAAAGCATTATTTTCACAGATGAGTTGCAATCTAATTCAGTAATCGATAGATAATACGCTCAGATGTGCCGTGTAGCTGCATGTGTAGCATTATCAGAACAATGTGCAATATTGCCATTTTGAATAAACCACAAAATTATTTACGATTAAAATTACAGCATCTCTGTACAAATATGAGACAAATGAAGAGAAACAAACATGAGATATTTCATCAGGCATGGAAAAGCTTGTTTGGCAGACAATGGCATATAATTCTGGGTAATTCTGTTCAGTTGATTGCACTTGGAACCCCTCTCTGAGTTTGTTAAAGGATGATCCACATTGGACAAGTGCTGAAAGCTGGGGAACATGTATTTTCAGCACTGCAGTGTTTTTTCCCCTAAAGAAGAGAGAGTGTGAAGAATCTGAATGTTTTTAGTTTACAAAAATATACAGCCACATTGTACGACATTAAGCAAATTAACATGTTTTTATGCTAAATGTAACTTAATATTTGGAATGGACAATTACAGAGATCAAATGTTTTCTGTGGAAACATTTCGGGTTTTGAGACTGTTAGTGAGTTTCAGCTAAATTACTGCAAAACTTGATATGCTTTCACACAAAACAACTTTTAATGTAGGTCTTTGTGTTTAAGACAATTGTGGAAAACCCAGAAAATTGCTGGGATTATGGCAAAGAAATCTTACATTACATGGTGAAGCACATCTTCACCATAAAATGTTCCCATTTGCAAAAAAAAAATAAATCAAAGCTGAACCCCAAAACATGATGTTTCCTCCCTAATGCTTAACCCAGGGGACAGTGTTCTTCGAAATTAATTTATCCTTCTTCAATAAAAAATGATTTAATTAAATAAAAAGGAAATGTATTATTTATGCAATGTAACTTATATTTTTTATTCAGTCTCTCGCAGTTGAGATTGTCATGAAACTTAGAAACCTCTCCGATGTTCAAATACTTGTTCGCCCCACTCGATCTCTTTGTGCATTTTTTCATGATTCAGTAAGATTTCTAAACGGGATTTTGGATCAAATGTTGTCACGTTTAACTATTTGATCTAAAACGCTGAAGTAAAGCCACACACTACTTTAAAAGGTGTTTTTCTAAAACTAAATTGTTTACATGTGAGAAATCTCTATAAAGGCAGATGATCATTTCTTTGTGATTTCAGTGAGTCAACCTCTATTTAATGAACGTTTGCACAGATAAAACCACAAAACATCTCCGCTTCAGTCTGTCACATGAGGAAAAAAAAAATTGTCAAAGTGAAATGGTCAGATTCAATAGCTGCATTTCCATCCACCAATTTTTAATGCACATTTTGAAATGTCGCATAAAAAAACCTTGGATGGAAATGGCAAGATGTGTTTAAATTGGAAAAACTTTGAGTAGCATAAGCTTATCCGATAAGAATGCACCTTAAGTACGTTGGAAACGTGTTTACCAAATCAACCGCAATGAGTTTTTCTGTCGCAACTAGTGTGTGATTGGACGGCATTAATGGACTAACCAACGGAGCAATTTCATTGCACAACATCTGAAATGTCATTGGTCATTCTAAAACTCCTTTGCCAAAGTCTGTCATCAAAGTGCTTCAGAATGATCACCTCCCAGAACTGTCTTCCGCCTCCAAAAGCAAGAGGACATGACCGCACATACTGCGTTTCGTCTATGCGTTCTAAGACAAGCAATATACGAAAAAGGGGCTTCTCCTTCATGCAGCAACTTTCATTTTTCTTTTGATATTTGCCACCAGGAAGTGACAGTTTTGAACTTTGGACTTTTATTCGCAAATATTGTATGCAGTATTCTAGTTTTGTGGATAATTTTAATTCACATCTTTGGAGGGAAACATAACTAGTGACACTGGCGGGCTCAAATCTGCTCATATTAGAAAATAACCTTTAAACTTTTCATTTTTGATTGAACAAAAAGTTGAGACTACAAATGGGCAATCAAACCAAATCACTTGTCCTTAACCACTAGCACTAGCATAATCCCAAGGCGATTGCTCCACAATTGATTGCTTGCCAAAGGTTTACTTACTCTTCCTGAAAGAAAGGTCACTCTAAAGAATGATCATCTCTTCAGAGGCAGTGGGCACCTTGGAGTAATCATCTAAAATGCTAAAAACTTCTTAACTGACAATCATTAAAAAAAAAAGCATTCAGTGTTTTAGCCCAATCTTTGTTGGATTGATGTTGGTGGTAGAAACACAAAGTTACACAAGTTTATTATTCATTATACATTAAGCCTTCAGAGAAAGCTATGATGCAAGTCGTCCTAGAGGGCCCGGGCTGAACGGGTGGACATGGGTCGAACGGTGGACATGGTGAGTTAATTAAATTTGTTGGTGTTGAACGAGACACAGCGGAGATAGATTATTCTAGAATAACTCACATCTCTGGAAATTTGTTGACCCAAACTTCACATTTTGTTGATCACATAGTTTTTGTTTCATAATGCTCATTGTTTGTTTCCCCGACATCATTCGCACTCCTCAAACACCAGCAGCACTTTTGCAGTTTCAGCTCTCATTTTCACCGTGTGCCTCCTTTGCTGTGCCGCTGTCCTGTCTCACCCAGATGACATCATCAGACAATGGCTGATCCTCCACACTGGTCAAAGACATGGCATGCTGCTTCCCTAAATCTGACAGCTTAGCATGTTGGGATCTGCTCTCCTCTTCTAGAACCTCTTCCTTTTCTACGGACGTTTCTCCCTCCAGTGAAAGAGCAGAAAACAATCTCTCATGCTGGGATTTGTAGTCCTTGCAGTCAGTGTCCTCTTCTCCACCCATTTCTCCCTCCATTGAGAGAGAGTACTCTGTGGACTGGCTTGTGGTCGATTGCATCCTAAACTCATGCTGCTTGGCATGTTGTGATTTGTAGTCTTTCCCGCTGCTTTCTTCCTCCTCATCCTCCTCAGCCGTGTCTGCCTCTGGTGAGACTGTGGACACTGGCCCCTCTAGATCTTTGGTCAAGGGGCTAAAAGTGGACCGCCTGAAATCCTCCTCATCACTCAGTATATCTGTTTCCTTCACATCGGTTTCCTGCTCCTCGTAACGCTGCAGGTCAAACTGCTCCTCCACCCAGCGGTCTGTGTCCCCTGCAGGGAAGACAACCTCCTGCTCAGCATTCTGGGAGTCCGGCGAGTCAGGCTCGGTGTCGAAAACTATGTCTGTGTCGATGGTGAATCGGTTTCTGATTAACTTCCTGCGACCAAGAGATCGAGTTGGGGCAGAAACTGAGGAGGAAGAGACACGTGAGCATCACAAACATGTTTCCAGATATTATACGAGTCACCCATTGTTTCATTTTCACTACAAATATAATGTGTAGGTTTCAAAAAGGTTATTCGTTTGCTGTTTTCATGTTCTAGACACGTAATTTGCATAAATCACATAAGGTAATTCAAATAAAAATGTGAGAAGTTTTTTTTACAGAGCCCAAATTTATTAGAACAATTTGTAAAGTAGTAAAAAAAGGCCACAGTCGTCTAAGGTTTAAAAGAAACAACTATTATTATTTTACATTTAAGGGATATTGTTTAAAACCTCTGTAATTTAAAACCATAATTTCACCTGATTATGCATATATCTTAAAAAAGATATATTATAAAAGGTATTTTTATAAGTATAATATTTATTATAGGCCATAAGACCATGTGTTTTGTGTGTGCGTGTGTATATACAGTTCATCCGGAAAGTATTCATAGCGCCTCACTTTTTCCACATTTTTTTATGTTGCAAACTTATTCCAAAATGAATTAAATTCATTTAATTCCTCAAAATTCTACACACAATACCCCATAATGACAATGTCATTGTTGCAAATTTATTAAAAATACAAAACCTGAAAAATCACATGTATATAAGTATTCACAGCCTTTGCCGTGAAGCTCTAAATTGAGTTCAGCTACATTCTGTTTCCTCTGATCATTCTTGAGATGTTTCAGCAGCTTAGATGGAGTTCACCGGTGGTAAATTCAGTTGATTGGACATGATTTAAAAAGGCATACACCTGTCTATATAAGGTCGCAGGTTTGACGGTGCATGTCAAAGCACAAACCAAGCATGAAGACAAAGGAATTGTCTGTAGACCTCCGAGACTAACCCGAGAGCTATCCTTCTCAGAGAGTCTCGAGGCACAAGGCTGGGGAAGGTTACAGTAAATGTCTGCTTCTCTTAAAGTTCTAATGAGCATAGTGGCCTCCATCATCCGTAAGTGGAAGATGTTTGGAACCATCAGTTCATTTCCTAGAGCTGGCTGGCCATCTAAGCTGAGTGATCGGGGGAGAAGGGCCTTATTGGGGATAAGAATGCCAAATTTTTTATTTTTCCTAATCTGAATTATACGTTATGGCCTATTATATATATACATATGTAAATATATCTCATGGTGAACCGTGATCAGACAATGGGCTTTAATAAATGACTAAATCCAGACGGCTCTTTTTAATTTTACTAATATTTTAACATTTTTACCTCTGTTTTGATTTGTGCTCCCTGTCTATTAATCTGTTGTCCGTGTGCATGTCTCGTTTGATGTTCAGCACATTTTATTAGCACAAATTCTTTTAAGCTGCAAACTAGTATCCTCTTTTTAAAATAAACATTATTTGTTTAAACATTGTAAATACTGTGTTTTCCTGATATTCATTTACACTCTACCTTTCAAATACCCAAAGTACCATATTCGCAATACATTTTTAGAGCAACATGCAATAAATTAAAGTTTTTAATTGATCCACTTTTCTGTCAGGGTCACAAGGATCTGCCGGCACACATTAGATGGCAGTCACGGTACAGCAAAAGGAAATTTTCCCCTCATTCTAAAGGGGAATTAAGAGAATCAGTTAACTTTGGAAAATTCGAGTACAGTGAACCCCCACTACTTCGCAGTTTGACTATCGCGGATTCACGACTTTGCAGATTTTTTCCATTACGTATGTATATTATAAGAGAAAATATATAATGGTGTAACTTCCAACACTATCGTGGTGAGTAAAATACTGTACAATACGCACCATAACAATCTTTCTATTTTTTTTTATGTTCACTTACTGTTTTATTGCTTATCATTTGTGTCTGTGTACTGTATGTACGTATCGTAGATATCTGTACATTACTGTAAAGGGTGGTTTGTTAACAGTACTATGTAAAGGGAGGGTTTTAAAAGTCTGAATACTGAATACCTGTTAAATAAATACTGTAAGTATGGTGTCCCACTTCACAGATTTTCAGCTATCGCGGCCAATTCTGGAAGCTATCTACTGCGATGAACGAGGGTTCACTGTATACAGAAACCCACGCAAGCACGGGGAGAACATGCAAACTCCTCTCTGGAGGGCCACTGGCTAGCCTCCAAAAAGCAAACTCATTAAAAAAAATATTGTTAAACATTTTTGATAGATTTTTAACTGGATGTTACATAATAAGAACATTAATCAAATGGACCAGACCACAGAACTTATTTTCCTGAACAGAAATAATGCACGTAATAAGATCTCTTGTTGTCGTCACCTGCTCTGTTCATGGCTGGCCGAGCTCCTTTGAGAGCACACAGGCGTTTCCCTCCGAAAGGAACATACTGCTGACTGAGAGGAAGGCTTTCAGTCTTCAGCAGAAGACGTCTCTGTTTGTCTCTAAGGATGGAGTGAACCATCTTCAGGAAATCTTTCTTACTCTCAGGAGAGCTAGAGACAAAGTTGAGAAAACACATGGGGTAAAATGAATTAATTATCAATTATTATAATAATTCAATGATTTTTAAAAAGACAAAACCTGTCTTGGAAACATTAAATGAAGTTTGAATTCCACCTTCACACTTCCACAGTGTTTAGGCATATTTTCATGGGAGTGGAATGCATTTTTCATGTCTAGACTTGAGATGTAAGAATATCAATTCCTGCTTTCTTCTAGACGAAGAACAAACGCAGTAGGAGAGCAGACAATCATGTGACTTGTTGTTCCCAGAAAGAGACATGACAGCCCAGAAGAGGGCATGCGTGAGTAAAAATGCAACCCTGCTATGTTTACTGAAGGAGCAATATGTGGGATATTATGCTCTGCACCAATCCAAATCAAGACAAGACCAATCTGCATGTTCATCCGAAAGCTAGGGGTCCCCGATTCAGCCTTTGGATGTGAAAGCAGACAGGAACAAACATTTTTCATTAGCAAAGCTCAAATTCACTTGTTGAGGTTCCTGGCCTGAGCCCCATTACAAATACCTTCATTACACACACATCTATATTTTTTATTATTTGATTTGTTTTGCATAACAGAACAATATACAGAACATTTAGCGCTCTGTTGCTGATAGTGATCACTTTGGCAGTCATGATTAAATGTTTATTTTCCCTGCAGCGCATCCTGTAGAACAGGGGTGCTCACACTTTTTCAGCTTGCGAGCTACTTTTAAAATGACCAAGTCAAAGTGTTCTACACACTACAAAAATGTAAAACATCTATTAACAAACAATTATTTTCAACTTGATTGAGAATTGACAAAACACACATAATAATTAATTATTTTGGTTGTGTGTGACCTGAATTGGTGGTAATAGAGTGATTTTTATGGGAGCAATTGAGCTTTGATCCAAATAATCAAGAATAAAAATGATGCTCTACTAAATATTTCAATATTTATTGAAACTGAGTCGTGCAGTACAATATGCAGGTGAGGAGTGGCGTGTTGCTTGATTTTGGTTGTAATAGAGCGATTTAGAATGAAGTTATGAAGCATATTCTGGGTAAAACATATTTTGGATCTGGTAATTTGCAGACGGTCCCTAAGCGATTCCATGTCAGCGGGTTGCTCATAGACGGTAATGTGTTTCTGCGAATGCCAAGGGAAACTTGTTTTGATAAAAAAAAAAACGTTTTGTAGTTTGTCTGCTACATAACACAGATTAAAAATAGGTATTAATTGTTTACTAAGAACATTCTGGTTTCGAGCTATTGAGCAGAGAAAACCGAATCCGTGAATCTGCAGCTAACTTTACTGAACAGTGACAGGATGGATGATAGGCTGATATTGTTTCAATTTCACGCCGCGATCGACCACTAGCACCTCCGATCGAATGAGCACCCCTGCTTTAGAGAATGACGCACCATGTGACTACTCTGTTGCTCTATGCCGCCTCAAGTTTAACTTCATTACAATATTGATGAATCACGTTTCATTGCTTTGATGAAATTAAAGAAATGCAATAAGAAATTTTTGATGTAATTTTTTTTTAGGATTCGAAAAAACAACAACAAGATGGAACGTGCATAACGTGCCCCTCATCGGGGAAACAAACAGAGTGCAATAAAACGCATCCTGCATTTATACAAATAAAACAGCAGCCTTTTGAAAAGGTAAAGTATATAGCTTTTTGTTTTGTTTACAACAGCCCCCTGCCTGGCATCCCGTTCTGCTGATAGAAACGTGTGTCGCAGGCTATGACGCAAATCTTAGTTGACAGAAATGTTGAAATTTAATACTTATTCTTCACATTTTTACAGCATTGGAAAACGTTAAGAATGTTTGTGTCATGTTTGTCCTTCTGCATAAACTATATTAAAACAAAAAATATTTTTCCCTCACCCATCTTTTTTCATTTTCAAACATTTTTGAAAAAGCTCCAGGGAGCCACTAGGCAATGCTAAAGAGCCGCATGCGGCTCTAGAGCCCGGGTTGCCGACCCTTGAACTAAACCGTATGAAATGTGTGTTTTACTGTTTAGACAACACTGACCTGCAGCAGAGCTGAAACACTCTCTCTGGTCTTCCTTCTGCTTCAGACTTCATGTGAATGATCTCACACACAGCAGCACTCTCTTCATCTGTGCACAGCACACTATGGTCAAGCCTTTGTGTGTCCTATGTAGAGCACTTGTTAAGGTCATGCTGGTGAAATACTAGTGCTCACCTGTGCTGGACAATGTGCGCACCTGAAGTGCATCGGTGGGGATCATGTGACGGAAACGAAAGGCGTCCTTCTCTTCTCCTGAGACTGAAGCTCTATGAGAGCCACCCTGCGAGAGTGAGGGGGAGGAAGAGAATACATGTAGAGCAGAATTAGAACTCTAATCATAGGCATGGAGAAATGAGTCACAAAACTCTGGAAACATCCATGAGAAGACATTTGAGAGAGTCCCTTTAGTCAGATGCTACTGAGGCTGAACTCTGATCAGGGGATCACTTTAATTGTCAGCACCAAAGCCAAAAATGACAATTATCTGACCTATTGGGGAAGAGCAACCGGTTATTGAGCAACCTAAAATGCTATTTGCCCCAAAAGACCATTAACAAGGTAAAGTCTCAGTGTGGAGACAGAGGAACTCTCACCATCCATTGAGGAACTATCCTTCTTCAAACTCAAACTTTCCCAGACCAGAATAATGAGAGACCGCTGATAAAAAATATAATTCCAAGCTTTAATTAAAGCATTGCAATGGAATTATTGTGTTACATAATCACACTGAGAAAGCCGTCAAAGTACAATAGACATTGTTTTGATGTGAAACATTGGGTGCAAGAGGCATTAAAGGTTAAAGGATGCATTCTTATGTTGATGCATTGATAGAAACTAAGGGAAACATTCACCATCTTCTTCTTCTGCTTGAAGTAGTCTTTACCAATGAACACCACGGCAGTTTTGAACACTGGAGGAGAAACACAACAAACACTTCAGAGAGAAACAACAAAGCATCATGTTCTCTGTGGTCTGCAAGTAAACGCTAGCTCTACTAAAAACAATTTGCACATGATACAACTGTTTAAATATACAATAATGATCAAATCCACACATCAAAAAAGGTCAATTTCATAATTTAATTAGTCCACAAAACATATTTTCCAAATGCACTGTGGGGTGTCAATGTGCAATTGTCCGAAGCTCAAGAAAGTGTATCTCTCTGCCAGAGAGCACATGTGTATCACTGCTCAGTGTCATCAGGTACAGACTCCATCAGGTTTGGCTTGTCACCTGGAATTTGGTGCTAAGAGGGTCATTGTGCAAACTGTCACCATGGCCCTTTTCCTCCATCAAGTTTATCAAACCAGTTACTGTCCATCTGTGTCTTCCCAAATATCTCTCTCATATCAGCTGCAATTTTTTTTATCAGCAGCGAGTTTTACTTTACTTTACAAACATTACTTTATATATCACACAGGTGTGAAGAATATCTTGATGGTGTTTCAAACCCATCCATGGTGTTTGTTTTGAATTAAGTAGGAAACCAGCTATTGTTTAATTTTGATTTCAAATATATTGTGTAGGTTTCAAGGTATCAAGAATCCTTTATTAGTCCCACAATGGGGAAATTGGATTTTTGTAACGGTATACAGACAGCAAGGGATAAGTTAAGGAAAAGATGTAAACATTATAAAATATAATACCAATAAAAATATATATACATTATAAAATAGAGTACCAATAAAAAGATATATACATTATAAAATAGACTCAATCAAAATAAACTGTACATCAAAGACTAAAAAAATAATTTACACTGTGATGTATGAGTACCGGTATATTGCACCTATCAGAAGTGTTTGTTATACAGTCTGACAGTAGCAGGAAGGAAAGAACTTCCTAAAAAAAGTATTTGATATTGTTTTGTTTTAAACAACATGTGTTATGACACATAATTTGCACGGAAATTCCAATTAAAATGTGATTTCATTTCAGTTTCATTTTACAGACCCCAAATTTGTCCCATCTGGTTGTAAAAAGAATGGATAACCCTTGAAAGTACAATACCTGTGATATGGCTTGTGTTTTTAAAAATAAAATTTTGAAACAAAAACGCTGTCTTTGCTTTTGGGGGGTATTTATTAATTGAAACTTTTGATTTTTGTTATAAAACATAAAACTGTTCATCAATATTTTGTAAAAAATTTAAAAAGATCTACTACTCTGAATTGTTTTTTTGTACAATTTCAGTTATTTTTTGTGCAATATAATGAAAAAAATCTTAGCTGGGGTTGAACAAAAAAAAATATATCAAGCATTGCTGCAAAAAAACTATTTTAAATATAGTTTATTAGAGAGAATTCTAAAGTAGAAAAAAAACACTAAAAAAGACCCTGGACTTACAAGGGTTGAGAGGTTTTAATGTTTCAAAGGTTGAGCCTAAACCTCTCCTAAACAACAGACCTGTGACTCATGTACCATTCCATCTATCCATCCATCCATCCATCCATCCATCCATCCATCCGTCCTTCAGAGAGTGATTAATTGTACCAAATGTGGCCAGCTGTGGTTCTTTCTTGCACTTTCCAAGAGAAGAGGACGGGTTGATCCATGTCACGCTGTTGTGGAGGAGCAAGTCCCCCATAGACAAGTCAGCAACCTGTAATCAAACACAGACTAAGAAAGCCACTCTCTAGTCGGTAATCCAGAATGCATCTTGTCTGTTTGCTTTGCTCAGAGCTTAATAAACCTTTCATTATATCTGCATCATAAACCAACAGCCTCAAAATCTGGAAGCAGATTGCAAAGCAAATAGAGTTTGGAAACTCTTTGCAGTTCACATGCAAAAGTGATCAGGCATTGTCTGAATGAACAAGTATTCTTTTATTGTATGAGTTTGACTGCGATTATCAAAATATTGTGGTTTTCTACAAAATTCAGAGCTTGATCAAAAAGGTCAATAAATTAGAATCACAGAGTTGGTTCATTTATGACTCAAAATTCACTCTGTAACATCCAAAACTAAACAGTAAAGAAGTAAACGTCTTATATTCAATAGCTAAATTATTAAACTTCCTCCCAGGAATAGTGAAGAATCGACCAATTTAAATACTATTTCAATATTATAATGAAAAACCTCTTTCTTTTCTCCAGTTTGTTCAGAGATGAGGAGGTCGAAGATGGCACCATACTCCTCGTGGATCTTCTGCATCTCATTGATGTGACTAGCCACTGTGTTCATCGCCTTCATTGCAACTGAAAGAAAGTTCAGAAATGTTCGTAAACAGAGGAAAATGCTTCATTAACTTATGCTCTTCAAATGATCCAACTCTTAGAAAACCCCCATCCCTACAGAAATTCATAATTTCAATGATTCTTGAATATTCAACCCTGCACTGACAGCGCAAAACATTTGGTGTTTATTGTAGTTTGCTGACAGTTCATTTTCATGTAGAGCAGAACTGGTTTAGCACCAGTATATTGGTTGGAGGAGTGATGCAGACAAACCATTGAGGTGGTAGTGTTCTTCACTGTCCGGATGAGTGAGTGAGTGCAGCTCCCTCAGCAGCAGTGGGTACTTCAAGACCCTTTGTATGGGTTTGATCAGGAAGGACTCCAGTGTGGACGAGTGCTGCTGTTTCGGGTTACGATCATCCAGAAATGCCTTGAATGCTGGATCAGACTTTGCTGGACACAGACAGATTATTGATGAGGCAGGCAGTACAGAAGTGATTGAAACAACAACATTTCCCCTTATAATAATAATAATAATCAAAGTGATACAATTATGGATTTTCAAGGACGACTTTTCAAAGACTGTAAGGAGACCAATCTCTGAGATTTGGACCACTCTCATCAGATCTGGACACTGCTTTACATCATACAATTCCCAGGAAAAGGTCTTGTTTTCATACCTTTGACCAAGACTTTGGGCACTTTGGTGTGACTGGCACAGAAGGCGCTGTAGATCTTGAAGCGATCGGCATAATAGAGGAAGGAGCCACCAAGAGAAAACAAGATTTTCTGAAAGAACAGAGAGACTTTGAGAGAAAGATCAGTGCTTTAGATGGGTTACAACTGACCGACTGACTTGTAAACGCATACATAACAAACACCTTTTGGGACTTTTGGGTTTAGATTTGTGATTTCACAATTACCCCTTCCAAACACTGGATACTAAAGAAAGAATTTAGTCAGAATTTTTAACTCACTGGCTAACATAATATACATAATATTTATTTTTTTTAGATGATAAGGTGAGCAATATTTCTAATATCTCAGTTTCCTAGAGATGCACATAAAACTATAAATGCTCAAACAATTGGAGTCTACCTGTACCTTTAGTCTCATACTGTGACAGTTCAGTCCATTGCTACAATACACAGCTCGCAAATGAGATTTTCATAAATGCGACAATACTAAAGTACTGTTTTCATTCCAGTGGGACTGTGGGAAAAGACAGCAAATAAATTAACGTCCAGTAAATACATTTGATCTTGATAAGTTTTGTCGGCTCCAATAAATTCGCCGACAGCTGTAAACAGACTGAAATTATACGTGACTTAATTTCGGGACCACAATATCTGCAGCTGTTTGTGCTCCCACTGTTAACGATCACTAGAGACCATAATGAACAAAGTTGAAAAATATTTGAGCAAGCCTTTACTGAGCAAGTAACATACTGGTAACTAGATTTAGAGCTGTAATCGGGCCTAAAAAGTTCAGCCTGAATTTAGCCTGACCCAAACCTGATTTCTATTTATTCATGTGTCGGAACATAACCCGAGCCTGAGATTATTCAAATGAATTTCAGAATTCTGAAATGTTTTTCAGAAATAGCTATTTATACAAAAGGTAAACTCCAGACACAAGGCTCTATTTCAACTCGTCAGCGTCCATTTTTGTGTCTCCTGAGGCAATCTAGACTCATCACATGACCATGCATTGCTGAACTCTGGCCAGACCTGGGCCCGTACACAATTAAACCCTGTCGGGTTCGGGCAAAGATCTTCAGCTCTAACTGGCTTTCACCATCCAAACTGAGAATGCTGGGAAATTTCTCTTTTGACATGGGGTCAACATTTTTGATACTGTAACTCCACCTGATTATCTCACAGAAACAACAAACTCACCACACTTGTGGGGGTGAAAGAACATACCAATCATTGTGCAAAAGTATTTGAATCTGGAAGGGGTTACAGATTTAACATGAACTGTTCCAGTTAATATGACACAGATAGAAAATTCAACTGAAATATAGAAACATTATGGAAGACAATGAAACTTTTGATCAAATAAAACCACATTTATTTGTTTTCTAAAGTGAATCTCGCAAACTCAATAATAGAAAAGATATTAAAAAAATACATATACAGCAACTTACAATTTGATTCCAAACAAGAATGCAGACCAAAAGTGAAGAATTAAAACAACACCTTCTTCCCCTTCCTTAATATGTGACATAAACCTGAAGGAGAAGCTTATGTAGATAGATATAAAAAATATCTTCAAGATGAAACATCATAGAGCAATGGGGGTTTGTTTATGTTAATCGTAGTAATAACTTAATAAATGTTTATGCCATAACTGACAGCTCCTTAGCAATCAAACTGTTTACCCTAGCGACCACATCTTCTAAACTCTATCTCAACATTGGCAAAGTATGAGTCCCCCATAGTGACCAGCTTAGGAAAGGCTTAGAGACTTAGGCTGGGGTTGTTTTACTCATAGTAACAAGGGGAACATTATATGATGTCACTGCTGATAGGGTCTCCATAGCAACACACCTTAGCGAATAATTTTGGAAAGTCATTGGTTTGCTTATGTTACTCATAGTGACATTAGGAACATCACCTTTACAAGCCAACGTCAAAGTGTATGTACAAACATTAAGTTAATTAATGCAGTTATTGACAAAAATGCAATTCAAAAGGAAAAAACAAAACAAAAACAAAAGCAATGCTTGAAGCTGAGCAATCTCAATGTTACATTATAATTTAATGCACATACTTCCGCCTTCAATAGTTTTTGCACAGATTGACTATTAATAGTGAACAGGCTTTGATGTGATAGTATTGCAACTAACAGGTGGAGGAATATTTCTCTATTTAACAAGGACCTCAATCACTCTCTAGAGCACAGCTGCAGTTTAAAAAATAAGCTCCGCTTTTCCAATGTAAGTCAATGGGAACTATACTTTAAAGATCTTGAAAAGATCACATATTACCATTTATTTAATTTGCTTGAGTTTGCTTGCTGTCTTAGAGCATTTTCCACTAGCTTTACACTTTTAAAGCAACAATTTGGACAACTGACCCCATGTGTTTGAGTAGTAGTGTAAATTAGTTTTGTATATTGGGGTTTACGCCAAAAATCAGTCCCAACTGTTTTATGAAAATCTAAACAGGATTTGGTCGTGCTGAAATACACGAGGCATGGTATTTCATCTGCGTATGTGTCTGTGCTCTGACAGAAACATCACCTGTTCTGATAACACTTTGTGCACACTGTTCTGCACATTTATTGCACTGACATTTGCTTGTAATCAGAGGTGTGCCACAAGCAAATGGCAAACAATGCACTTCTGACTGAAGTGTCTGAAAGCATCCGGTTCTGATTTCTGTCTAGTCTACAGGTACATCTCCCATTTTCCTCAAATAAATGTGACGTTTCCTTGATTGGGTTAACGATTGACATATATACAAATCATTACCAGAGATGCATCTGCATTGTGAGCGGACTCTGGACAAACAGCTACCTCTTACAACATGCTACAAGGTTAAATCTTTTCCAGAACTACTTATAATTCACACCTAATAATTCTTACTCTGCTTCACACGTGTTGATGTAAATATATTGTACAAAGGAGCATTGCTTTATTTAAGATGCAAACCTTGAACTCTTGCACATGCTCCAGCTTCTCCAGGTCAGGAACCAGCCTGGTCCCATCCTCCAGAGTCTTGAGAAACTCCAACTGGAACTTCAGCATCTCGGGGAGGTTTCCAAACAGAACGTCCAGCTGGAGAAGCACAACATAAATAATGTTGTTTATCTATTTATCTATTATCTGCAACCAAATATTCCTAGATAGGTAAACAGTGGTCTGCTGTTGCAAGTTCACACTGGACTAAAGGCAGGGGCACACCTTTTACAGGTTCCATCAGTCCTATTTCACATGATGCTTAATTTCTCACATTAAAAAGGCTTAATTGAAATAAATGCAGTGCTGCTAGTAGAAGTACATGTCTCCAGTGTCTTCCTTTGTGTAAACTGAACTCAAATTCTGAAAGTAGGGCTTTGAAACAGCAGAATCTCATCATTACTTTTACATGCTCTCTGTCTTCAGTCTGATGAAGCACTTTCTTCCTCCCACTCTCTCTTTTCTGGTGCGAGTCCTCCTACGCACTTCTCTCCATCAGGATGGCTATGAATCATGCTTCTGTGTTCTAGGGGTGTGTTGGGGATGAGTGCATGGACTCACCTCGTCCTGAGTGAGGAAAGACTCTTTCTGCAGAGGGGTTAAATAGCGCCCGATCAGACAGTTCAAATCCTGTCAGACACACAAACACAAGCTTTACAAGGACCTAACAATTTACCAGATTCTAATCACATACTTCTCTAAAGTCTGTCTAAACTTTAAGTAAGTTTGGACCAGCCGGTGGCACTCGCCATGCTGACTTAGTTAATGCCATCACTTCCATGCTGAGAAGTTAATTTCGTGAACTTACTAAGCTCTGTGTTTCCACTTTTGGCACACATACAAAGCCTCAATGCAAAAAAGCACAAACTGTTCCTCAATCGTGACATAACTCAAATGCAGTGCTTATATATCGATGTACTTTTCCCCTTGTAAATTTAAAGGGGGAAAATAGCAGATTTGTTGTTGACACACATCACAGTGCTTATCTAACACTAAGCGATGAGTGACTGAACAGTGGTACACCCACTAGTGAAGGCTCTCTTTTGGTCTACATGCAGCTTTAGAGGTCACGTGTGAATGCCTTTCTATATTTCTACATCTATCAGGCCAGTCATGGATCCGCTGTCTGCTCTGTTCCCTAAAACCTTCTTAGATTAGCTCTAAATTGTTAACACATTTAAACCTTCTGGCTTTCCCCTTGACGAGGTCCATCTAAATTTATTAAGCTCCTAGTATTTCTGCCATGTTACTTAAGTTACCTCAGTACTTAACTAAACATCTTATCCCACATATGCCCACAATGTCCTGCCCATTGAATTTAGGCAAGACCCCTCTATAAAATACTTCTAGAACTGACTAAATCCTCATTTTTCATCAGGCTTTCGTATCGGGAGCACAGAAGCTGGGCTACTGACTTTGACATAGGTGCGCTCGGTCTCCACCAGTTCACATATAACTTTGCGCAGTTTGTCAGCATCGGTGAGCTGGCGAGGAGGAAGGGGTAGAGAGGAAGACTCTGGAGTGGATGAGAAAGAAGCTTCAGATGAGGGATTCATCTCATGCAGACTGCGACAGAACGCTGCCACCTGCTCTGTACTCTAGAGAGAGAGAGAGAGAGAGAGAGAGAGAGAGAGAGAGAGAGAGAGAGAGAGAGAGAGAGAGAACATTAAGTGTGAGTACATGCACATGTACACACATATTTTCTTCTCCTCTGCTACACTACCCAAATAAAATATTATTTGATCTGAACATCAATAAAACTATACTAGCAACTGTCCATGGATGAGGTTGCTATGGGAACAGCTGTGATATTAAAATATAGCATGTGACTGAGACACTGATAGACATTATGATTGATCAATAAATCTGTTCAGCCACTGTAAGGAAATAATATGGAAACAAAAAATGTGAAAATGATGACCTAATTATTGAAAGCCAGTCATACATACACAGTTTGGTGAGTGAAACTGAAACGATAAGGTTTAAACTAAGGATATACATCTGATTCAAGAGGAGACCGTTTGTGATCCGACACTTTACACAGCATTCATGTCTCAGAACCTCAAGGCTAGTGAGAGTGCTGTAAGCATATTACATAGGTTCAATAAAATGATTGAAAACCATAAATACAGTTAAAAACAAATTATTTGCTCCCCTGTGTTTTTTAATAGTTCCCAAGTTATGCTTAACAGATTCAGGGAATATTTTGACATGATTTTATTAATAATTTAGAGAACATCTTATATCTTGAAGTTATTTCCTTCCGAAATTAAGGAATTTAACACAAGTGACAAAAAAAGGTTAAGGTCAATATTTTTATTGATTTTGACAACCATTGTTGTCTAATGTCGTACAAACATAACCTAATTTGCAAGACTAACCCAAATAAGCATTAACATTGCACTTTAACCTGAGGATTAGTATCTTATAAAACAACTAGTAAAATAACACTCAGTCATCAGGGCAAAAAACTGATTAGTTTGGACTGCAGTGTGAAGCATTATCAAGAGGTTTAAAGAAATCAACACAGTGGAGAATAAGACGGGCAGAAAGGAAAGAAAACAAGAGAGAGAAGTTTCTAAAGACCCAAGAACAGCAGCCAATACACTAGTGAAAGATTCAGGCAAGTCTGAAGTTGATATCTCAACAAACTCACGCCATGTCCACACAGGTGTTTATTGAAAACATTTTTTTCCTCATGTCTAAAAACCGCATCCACATATGCCCTTTAAAAAACAGTATCCACAGAGAATGGAAAACTCTTGAAAAAGCAGTAAAGACTGTACCGAACCACCAGATGCCAGTTGATTCATGTATTTTAGAATGAGTATTCGGCATTGACTTTGAAAAAACACTCTGTTCGATGGTCAGATTGGATAGATATGCATGTAACCCTCAAAGTAAACAGCAAAGTAGTACTTGTTTTGTCTGCCATTTGTAAACAAAGCCAAAGAATGACAATCTCCAACTCCAAAACCAGGAAAACCTGTTTGTAACGGGATATGGTAGTAGTTTAAAAATGACCCACCATGGCCGTCATTTTTAAAATTGTGTGGTTACATAAAAACGATACTATAACATCATGTGCACAAACCGTGTAACCACACAAAAAAATTCCTCTTTTTCACATTTTTTCAAAAACGTGTGGGTCGAGCCACTGTTTCTGCAAAGTGTTCCACTGCACTTTTTCTGACCTAGAAAAAAATCCACTTCTGAAGAAGAGACAGGAGAAATTTTGCTAAAGATAACCTGGAGAAAAGTGATAAATAATGGAAATTTCTGGACCATCAAAACAAACATGTCCTTACATTAAAAGGACCTTTTGAGTGCCCCCCCCCTCACAAAAACATTGGTGACTCTATAATCCAGACAGTGTAAAAGCCTAAGTAAAAGCAATGTGTGTAATTATGGTAATAAGGTTAAATGTGTTTTGATGCTACTGTACGTTGTATGGTGAATGCTTTTTCTCGTAGTTCTTAATTTCTTATAACAGAAAATGAAACAAAAGGTAAGTTTAATGGCCTTCAAAAGTCACCAACCATCTCTGACAGTGCACTATTCAGGATTAAAACATTGGATCGCATCAGATGGCTCAATACCTCCAACTTCAAATCATTGGAAATTGACATTGATTTAAGAACAAAAATCCAAAATATGTAAATAAAAATCCAACATATGTAAATAAAGCATCTCTGGATGATTGTTCTTGATTTCAGCAACAATTCAATGATTTATAAAAGGAGAAAGGAATCTGTTCGACAAACATGTTCCCTCACTTTTGCTTTCTATTCCCTCAAGCAAATAAAGAGTCTAAATCAAAGAGTTTCTCTTGGAGGCTTGTCAGCCTTTCCCCGTCTTTCAGGTCATTAAGTAAAACCCTATCAGAATGAAAGTGAGAGAAATGTCAAGATGTTTGTGATCCTGTAATCACATGATCACAGGCGCAGCATCTGTCAGTTTGCCACTGCCTATTTTCACCAGTCTCCAGTGACAACAAAAAATAACATCTTTTCCTCTATCAAGATTCTGAGCACAGAAAGCATTTCAGCTGCCTCAGCTGAATTGACCGACTGATATCAGTGCTTGAGGGTAAATCGCACATTGAAAAAACAAGAATACAATTTTTCTGAAGATGAACCAAAGACTTGAGTCTATAAATGGCATGCGGTTGAGGAAACAATGACAGAATTTTCATTATGTCCTTTCTTTATAGTTCAACAAGAGTATTGTAGAATCTAAGAAATGAACATAAGAGTATTACGTAAATTGTCTACATGAGTTTAGAATGCCTGATAACAAGAAAGAAAATAACATTTTAATTTAAAAGGGCAATATGTAAGAAATGACACCCAAGTGATTATGTTCTTGATGTCATCAGATATTTAAAATTATTTCAAGTCAAGAAATAAAGAAAGTAGGTGCCAATTCCATTGAGATAAAATGCCTTCATATCAATTCTAAAAACTTGACCAAGTCAGAAATAACAGAAGGATTTTGGAGATTGCTGAATAGGGGAAGAGTCACAAAGAATATTTACTCTGAGATTGGTAAAGGGTTCATGAACTGATAAAATAAAAAGAATTTGATCTATTCTCTTAAAAGAAATCATAAATGCCAAATTTCAGTTTCAGAAGTGAATATTATTAATCCATATTTTACCCTCAAAGTTTACAATTTTAGGTCCCCATTAAGACAGACATCGCCTAAAGCAGATTGCTCAGGAAATATCTAATAATTGAAAATGCAGAGCTTTAGAAATCTTCCAAAGAGACAACCCACTCCACAGCTTTTCAGTGTAATTGCAGTACCAGTTTTGGCCACAAAATTACATAAGGCTCCTTTGAGGCAATATGTTCATGCTGTTTTTAACAAAACCAGCCCTTAATTATGTTCTGCAAAGACAAAAGCACACACCGATTTTACTCCAGGCAGCTAATGCCGTTTACTTAGCAGCTAATAGGTATTTCATTTCGCTAGCAATGATTTGTTATTTATTTAGACGTGTGAAAACTACTCCCAAGATGTGTTCATTAGTGGAGTGCCCACGCAAGGATACACAGAGGATGAATTACAGTGTTTTTCCAGTGACATTGAGACTCAGGAGTGCTTAAGAAAAAATACGACATCCCACACGTCCAGCGCCATGTACAATAAAACACATTAACTGCTTGGAAAAAGCCAGCATCACTGGGTTAAAGGAAGAGCTGCATGTTAGCAGTGCTTGCTACGGGGGGCACTTATCCATCTGCTGCTTGAATATTTCACAGTTAATAACACTTTAGCTACTCAATCAAGCAGCAGATTAACAAGATATCCATGAGATTCGTAGATTGAAATGTTAGATTATTATAAAAATCATCAGTATTAACATATTTCTAGACAGGTCAGCTTCTTGTTTTTCATGAAATTTGTGTCCGTCTGCTCATTTTATCATTATCTCATAGTGACCAGGGCCTCATTCACTCCTACAGTAATTTAGAGTCCTGAATTCACCCAAAGACTATGTGGAGGAAAAGCTCCCTATTGGTCTCCAATCAGCGACTTTGTAAGCGAGAGGCATCCAATAACCAAAACTCTCACCCTGTTCTAAAAAGGATGTGGCTTTTGTGGCACAGAAATCACTTTCAAACAACACAACAAATTTTTAACCGACCAATGCATCATTCTCTAAAAACATAAAATCAAGAAAATTCACATGTAATTGTGAAATAACTGCAAACCTGCAAGTTTTTTTGTAACTTTACAGATTAGGTAGCTCATAGTCCAACAGTATTTTCTCTTCCAATAATGACTTTGAAGTTATTGTAATGTCCTCGTGGAAGCTTCATGCTGTGAGGAAACAGACACACGCATCCCCTGTGGTTTCAAAGGGAAATCCACACTTCCTGACAACTTCTATACAAGGGCCCCATATACCTTATGGTATAGTTCAGCTAGAAAAAGACATTTACCCATCAATAAAAAAAAAAACATCATTATAAAAAAAACTAATATGGTACCCATGGTAATGGTGATTAAAAAAACACCCTTTGCATTTTTCTAAATTAAGTTTCACCAAACTAGTTTCAGGAGGCACCAAAATTGATATCTACAAATTGAATTACCCAGCTGTGCCCTATCTTACATAGTAGAAGATAAGATGCCCTCTCTCCCAGCTTCATTGACAAGAAGTGCACAAAACCCTCCCGCATGTATTGTACATAGCGCGTCCGTTCCATAGCAATTGATAAAAAAAAGAACAGGCAGAACTGTCCATGAGATTCTAAATATACAAATGTCTCACTTGCAATTCCACTGGTCATTACTGTAGCGAGTTAAAGTACATGGTACAGTAAAGGTACAGACAAGTACGGGTATTTTTACAACATTCATGATTAAATCAATCATATTAGAACATGGTTCTCAACAAATTGTAGACTGTAGTAAATATCCACAAAAATGAAAGATTCCACAATTCCTGACCACACGAAGCATTAACAGCCTGTGCTCAGGATATGCAAACAAGTAAACAAATCAATAAACATATACCAAACAAACAAAAGGGTTCTCACCAGGTGCAGCATATCATATATAGACTCGGAGGAGCGTTTGCTGGGTCTACTGCGTTTGAGCTCAGACATGGCTGACTCGGGATGAGCTGAAACAGACTTCAGCAGGTCCACAGTTACTGACTCCAGATCAGTGATCTGAAGAAATCACACATTTAGTGCTGTAGTGCCCGACCACATGCCAGCTCTGATGAGCAACTGAACGAATGCTAAAGCAGTAAGAGAGAGGGAGGGAGAGAGAGAAAGAGAGGGAGAGAGAGAGCCTTGGTCTCTCTCTGCAGTCACCCACCCATAGGATGTGCATTTATCTTCCCTGTTTCGCCTTCTTCCTGGCATACTGAACAAACACAGGGCTGCTCAAGTTAAGATACTCAAAACAAACAAAAGCCATCAAAGGTGAATGGAGAGAGGAAGAAGAAGGGGGAAGGATCTCCTCTCCAAGGTTGTTCTCATTGTTCAAGGTGGACTGGTGAGTCGGATAGCACAAGAATATCAATGCCCTGAGATTGTGCTAAAGCACTTTTTGTTGTGGTAAAAATCCCCTTCTGCACGGTTTTCATTCCAGCAGTTTCTATTCCATAGCCCTAACTCTCCATTTTTGACTGTCATGTGAGGTGAAGGAGTGTCCCCAAATTTTTTTGTCTAATAAGAGCTACTTTCCGTAATAAACTCCTGTTTGGCACATCAAATTTTACTTTGATTATTGTTTCTATTGTTTCTAAAAAAAAATGCAGATCATGACACCTGTAACAGCCTGCATCCTGTAACAAGTTTTTTAGTTTGTTTGTTTGTTTTGGTTCCTAATGGAGAAAACAAAGACATCATAGGGCTGGGCGATTTGACCTAAAATCAAAATGAATTGAAATCTCGATTAATTGAGGATTATTTTCTTTCTAGTTATATTTTAAAAAGACACAGTGAGCACAGCTGGATCTACAGAACAGCTTCCCTTAACACAGGACTGAATGAGATAAAGTGGTAAACTTTCAATAGATCTGGGTTAACCTTTGACCAAAACAATGTTGTTTGTTACTGAAAAACTGAAATCAATCAATTGACTCATCATTTCTTCCACATACTGCACCCTTATACTCGTGTTAAATTGATGAGCAGCAAGCATTGAAAGACATATGCTGCTCTCACAGTAAGAAGCGATCCAGGAACTCAGATTCTTTTCAAGTCAATCGACAGAAAAACATCCCAGCAGTCAGAGAAGACCTATGAATGTAACAGTATTCACACTTATTCAATCAAAATTGTGTCAGCTGCTTTAGAAATTGATTTCATAGCAGTTATAACAAGACATGGCGCTATGTAAAAAGTCTCTTTTACAGGCAAAGATAGAAGATTTTTGGTGTGAAGGTAAAAGTGTTAGTCACTTGCAACACCCAGAATTCAAAAGACATGAATGGAACTGACAAATAATGCACCAAACTGAAAGGAACGTGTTAGCAAAAATTCATGCTCTGAGTAAACCTTGAACCCTTCTAAGGTGCTTTATCATTGACTAGGAAAAACTTTCTTAAATATAAATTATAGTTTTAAACCAAATGAATCGATATGAGGGTATCTCAGCACTCTCACTGGAACTGACCACAGTGATGAGGATCTTCTTATTAAAGAAACATGTTTAATGAAATGTCTAGTACAGTTCAGTTCAGCACGGTTTTATTAGCTTTTCAACTAATGGCCTTGGAACCGACACCTTGTCTGGAACTCAAGCAAGCATGATGTATGTGAGGGGTAATTAGTTCGAGAGAGTTCTCTTTGCTTGCGTCAAATTCCATACATAAACACTGAGTTGGTTCCAGTCACTGCGACATAGTGTAGACTTTTTTTTAGTCGCTCACAACTTATCACCAAAAAACTCCTCAAAAACCATGTGAAACACCCATAATCCAAGAAGCAAACACAACAGTCCTTCGGCGTGTTTAGCATTCAGATTTTTCCTGATTTCATGTCGCAATCTTTATTACTTTTTGTGCGAAAAAACACATGACGATTACAACACCCCCTCTGACTCACACTAAAGCTTATGGAAAGGGAAGCGTCACAAACTGAACTGTGCCGATCTGTACCATGTTGTGCAGTGGAAAAGCTCCATTTTTTCTTTTTAACATACATTATCAGTTATATAGTCAGAACAAGCTCATATTAACAGAATTCATGTCTTCAGTCAAAAAAGAGAGAGAAAGATCACTTCTGTGAGAAACCAACAGCAGACAAGAGTGATAGTGTGGGCGAATACCAGGTGTTAATAGAGCAAAAGAGAGATAGTTCTGACAAGAATCAGCTGGCGTGTGAGACAGAGAAAAACACAGTAGGCTGAGGAAATACAGCCAAGCACTAGAAGCCGGATGCAGCATCTGCCAGGGGCATTACCCTTATGTGTACAAGAGCAGGACTGGATCACAGCCTAGTTATGTTGTTAGAATTTACATTTAGGCTTCTAGCAGACGCCTGTCCAAAGTGATTAACAACAGATCAGGAGAAAACACAGGCAATTTGTAACAAATAAACTAATATTTGATCCCTAGAAAATCCACAGTTGTTTCTCCACAGGGAGATGAACATGGGTCTCTTTCTATAAATAGATCCAGTATGCACATTTTGAAGGGACGTGTGGAATCTGATTGGTTCCATCATCCATCAACACAACTGTCCACTAAAACAGCCATGACTGCATCTGCCTGGTGAAGGACGGCTTCAATAAATAACCCATCAGATTCCAACAAAGCTTAAAACCAATCCTCTGAGAGCTGCTTCCTTCTGCTACTAATCTAGATCATTGTGGCTCCAAGTGAAAGGATAAACAATCAAACTTCAAAATTCATGCAGCACTTTAAATGTAAGATTTTAGTTAAAACAACATACATTTAAGAATAAAAAACACTGAAAAAAGACACTGATACTGAAAACACTTGCATACATTTTTTTTTACATTTGCCTCCAGGATTAAAGTGTGTCAAAATGTTTAAAGTATTCATGTTTATTGATGGTCCTCAGGTCAACCAAAGACTTTCTCAAAGTCACGGATGAATGTTTCGTGTGACAATCCAAAAGTTGCCCGCTTACCATAAATATCATCTTGGACAGTATACATTTGAAATCTTGCATAAATAACTGGTGGCGTCCAAGATCTTTTGAAGAAGCACAAAAAGACGGACAATGTTGTGGAGAGTAGAAGCAAATGCCAATAGATGGCAAAAAAGCAGAGATGAAAGACACATAAAGCATAGTACACATTGAAATTTGAAAATTTCTAGCAGTGCCATCAGGTCAGAACTGACAGAAACCAGTCGGACCCAATAAACCCCATCTACTGTCCGGAGAAGTCTGGCCAGAAGTGGTTTTCAAGTAAGAGCCCCAGCCAAAAACCCATATCTCAAGCTTGGGAACAAGACCAAATAGCTCAATTATGCACAAAGGTATTAAAGTGGTGAAAAATGTCAGCAGGTGCTTTGGACTGATGAGTCAAAACATTTTTTGAATACCACTAAACATATTGATTTGATTTCAGAAAAAAAAATCTCTTTTTCTCATTGATAGTTAATGACTTAATATAAATCCAAAATTAAAAAAGTTTAAAAAAAACATTTTCTAACAAACTTATTACTCCCTTTGGGGTCATGGGGGTCTGCTGGTGTTTATCACCATCGCACTGCTGGCGAGAGACGGAGGTATGCCCTGGACAGGTCGAATCGACAACCTTCTAACTGGAAGGCCACAGTGCTACATACTGGGCCACCGTGTCTCCCAAAATGAAAATATAACTTCAAAATTCAATTGACAGAAACTCAGATGGATACAGATCAACAGCTAGATAGAGAAAGATTCATAGAAAGGCAGAGAGATTCAAAATGTGACTGACTGATTTTTAGAGATTGGAAGGCAGAGTTATAGATAGAGACAGACAGAAAGAGTCATTGATAGATAGACTGTAACTTTAATGTAGAACATCTGAGTGTCGTGACATGCTGAGAAGTGATCTGGAACCATCTCCAGTAAAAACAGAACAGATGAAAGATGGAAAAAGAGGAAGAAAGAGAGAGAAAGTGTGTACGTGTGTTTGTGTGAGAGTTCCATTCCATTTCCATTCAGTCATTTTGAAATCTATACAAACATGACCAGATAAGGTAGTAATTACCTTTGCATAGTCATCAAACTCGCCAAAAAGCTCTGAGTCATCATCTAAACTCTCTTCTGAACTCTCCACAATCAAACCCATGCCATCATCGAGAATCTCCTCTGAGGAAACAAAAAAGATGTGATTTAGACACTAAATGTTTGCAGAAAAAAAACGTAGCATTTTTCACTGATACATAAAAAAGGGGAGTGACCTATACACACTCTTTTGTCATAGCATCAGAAATTTTTCATCAATTTTTTAGAGGTCCTTTCTCTAAATTTGTTCATATTGGGAAAAAAAATGATTTGTTGTCCCACACACTAAGACATTGCTTATCGTTGCTAATCAACTTTAGACCGTTGTTCTCCCATATGCAGCTGATCTGACAGCACCTGGAAACAAGAAGTGAAAAGGTATGAAAAGTTCTGGAAAATGCAGCCTGCTCAGGAAATTAGTTCTGAAGCAGAATTGACTCCATCCATGATTTAAACTGGCATATTGGCTGCATTCTAGAACTTGGAAACTGACGTGGAAGATGTTATTTTGACTGGGGACTTTGTGATTGTGCTTTTGTCCTTTCACCCATGAAAATAGCCCCAAAAGTTTGGTGGTTAGCTTTGATGTGTTTACTGGGAATACTGGGATACTGGAAATAAAAGATACAGTCAAATTTGAGACCATTGTGCAGGATATTAGTGATGCAAGGGTCAGGTATTTTACCAACCCACAGGCTCTGCTTTTTTTAAATTATTTGGCCCTCCCCAGCACACCCTGCACCACTGTATCTATTTTTACAACCCGCCCGCACCACACCCGTGACCATCAACTAGACATACTAGGCATTGTAATTCAAATGAAAATACCATTTATTTCAGCCAGAAAGTGCCCTGTAAACAACATATGATTATGATTGTGCGATAAATCAGGTCATATTAATGACAGGATAATGACAAAAGTTTTAAACATTTACAAAGCAGCATTTGTAATCTAGGCTTAACAGTTTTTTTTTATCATTAATCACACAGTAGCATTTTTACATTCGCTGTCAAAAAAAGAAGGGCATTCACTGTACCGGGGTTTAATATATTTCTCCTGGACTCCAGCGTGAGAATAAAAGTGACAATTTCTTTACCGGCCTGCCCCTCGGGTTAAGAGACGACCTGCACATCACTGCCAGATATATATGTGCAACTGATTCGAATCCTCATTGTCATTTCCCGACCTCCCTCTTCTCTCTACCTGCTTCTTTTCCTGTCATTTCTATTGTCCTATCTGTTATAATAATGGAAAAAAGGTCAAAAATAAACGTTTACATCTTTTAAATCCTCCAAAAGCTGGAACTCAACAATTTGGGCAAGTGAGGCTCTTTTAAAAAAAGAACAATGGGCCAATAAGGTTTTTCAAGGCTGCTGGGCATCTGTAATTTTCAAGAGAAAATGAGAGAAAATATGACAGTTATTCAGAAGTCATTTAACTGTGTTTCTACCTGCAATACATAATGACAGCTTGATTACGGGCAATTAAAGTATAACATTATTTTAATTCATGTTAGAATGTCAGAACCAACATGCTTAGAACTCATATTATTCAAAGCAATTTGTCCCTGGGTGGCATTGTTTTATTGGTTAAATTCAAAACACATTTGAGCTCATCTCACCCTGGCTCTGAGAGAAGATGTCTGTGTAGAGGTTTTCCTCTGCATCGGAACGTCTGGGTGGCAGGAAGCAGAGTTGGCGACGCTCGACTGCTGGCAGTGTGTTCACGGTCAGTGTCAGGGAGACCTGGGTGAACGCCTCCTTCATGTCAGAGAAGGTCAGCGTATGAGCCTTCTTTCCATTCAGCTGGAGGATCTCGTCTCCAGCATTAAGACCTGCACTCATTTCAGAATGGAAAAAAGCGTATGAGTAATACTTTCTTATGTACAAGTAATGCCTGAAGTTCAGTAACCAAGCAAGAAATAGTGGCTAAATTTGGATTTATTGTTAGGCTAATTATATCATACTAAATGTACAGTCACTTTAAAATGTAATTTTTTTCTTCAATATTGCGAATCTTTGTTTAAAGAATTTAAAGAAAACTGTCACCATTTTTCAACTTGTTCCATCATGACAGTTTGCAGCTCAGGGGAGTGTGGCATGTCTGTTGTGAATGTGTCCTGATCGTGCCACACTCAGATCACCATGATCAACCACCATGTGTCTGGAAACTCATGATCATTTAAAAGGCTAAATTTAACAGAAATATCAGTACATTAAAACACATTGTGATATGTAACTTCACACACTGCCTATTTGTTTTGCTTTTAGCATCCCGAAATGATTTGGCCATTGAGATTCAGCAAAAATCCCAGAAAGCTAGGCACCATACATCGATGGCTATGTGGATCTATATTTCCTTTTTATCATGTTTATTATAAGAAAAGGGGCACAAAGGTCAGGCTCACAGCAATTGTTTATGATTAGAAATGCATGGATTGTATACTACTGTATACTGAAGCCACTTTTCAGTATAAACTACTTTTAGCATGCAATATGTTTGGGTGTTATGAATTTTCAGGGTTAGGGTAAAAAAAACCTAATGAAACGTTTTGGCTTTTTACAAAGCATTTAATTGAGAGCATCTCTGACTCCTTCAGTTACTTTGCATAGTTTTAAGGGATAATCTGTCAGAAACGTGTGGTTACAAATCATCCGGAGCACAGCAATTACAGCCACATTTTGCAAAATGGCACGTGAAAGAGCAAGAAAAATGAACAAACCAGAATAAAAAAGAATTTAATAGGATTTAATGAACCTTTAGCGAAGGCTAATCCTCCAGCCCTCACGTCAGTGATGTAGAGCTGCTGAATGCTGTCCTCCTCTACCACTGAGATAGAAAAGCCTACAGAGACACAGATCACATGATAGACATCAGGATAAACCACTACCCTGTGGGTTTAAATCTACACCTCTGTCAGCAGGTCAAACTGTTGAGAGAGATGCTCATTAAAGCACAACTCCATTGTGTTTAATACTCTTTTTCTACAAGGGGAGTTGGAGATCCGGTGAGATAAAAGATGAGAAACACAGGCAGATATTTATCCCCGACAGGTTGCCAGTCCATCGCGAGGCAAAACTGTCACATATTCACACCTAACAGGAATTTAGATTAACCACTTGGTTTTGAAATCTTGGGGGAAAAAACTGGAGTAAAGGGAGAACATGCAAACTCCTTCCAGGAAGCCTCGAATCGACAACCTTCTAACTGGAAGGCCACAGTGCTGCCCATAGTGAAATATGTTTTTGATATTGTCAAGTTTTCCCTCTAAAGAGAATGGAGAGATCTTTGTTTTCACAGTAGAGTCCACTCAGCTGTGAAAGAAAGTCAAAAGCCATATTTTACAAATATATTTGTCCCTGGTGTCCTCTCTCCGCTGTTTAAGAAAAGAGGAGTGTATCAAATACTTATTTGCCCCACTCCCACTGTAAAAGGCATAAATATTTCTGTCTCTTACCATATCCGATCTTGCAGGATTCATCCCGATCAAACTGGATCACCTTCCTGATCTTATGGCACAGCTCTATTTCCTTATAGAGCTGCAAAGAACAGCACAGTGCATTGTTAGACACAGCTCCACCACTTATTTTCCCAATCTACACTAATTACTTTCTAAACTTACATTTGAATTGTATTACTTTGATTATTCAAGTCTCAATGTCTTCCCTACTAAGCCTGAATCCCTTTTACCCTTCTTGTTCATTTTCACGTGAGTGAAGAGAATATTCCGTTTCTCTTTTGAATGCAGGTTTCGGTGTAACACATAGGGTAACATTGCCCTTAAAACCAAAATTTAAGTAAGCTACACTTCCAATGAAAGATTTGGGAATCTGTTAGTTATTAGTAGTCTATTAGTTACAACTTTGGCTCTTTTCAGGTTAAAATTTGAAAACTTGTGTGCTTTATTAGGCGGTGAGAGAGCAGACAACAGGAAATAAAACATTGAGTTCAACATCTTGAAGTGAAAGAAATGGTGTCTACAATGACCTGAGCGTAGAGCTGAGAAGCATCACATGAGGCTGTGTCACCAATCTCTTGCAGTGTTTGCAAACAAATCATAAAACTACCTTTTAAAAATCTGCAATACCAGAGATTAACTGAGGAATTGTTCATTTTTTTAACAGAGTAAAAGTAAAGGTTCACAAGGTGTGTGTTTTTTTTTACATGGGAGTAATGAAAATGCATCAAAACAGGTAGTTGGGACAGCGGCTCTGATTCCAAACCTACCAGATCATAAATATCCTCCTCGGGTTTAGGGATGTAGAACTGCACTTGATTCTCCATGAGGAACTTAAGCCGAATATAGTGTTTGGTGGGATCTAGTTGGTTTATCTGGAAAAATACCATGAAAAGAGGCATTCAATGGTTGAGCATTGTCAAGACATCATTCTCATTCATGACATTGGTGTCTAGGTGGAGAGGAATTGCTAAAAGAGCATAGATGAAATCAATTCATAAATGACTCGCATGCTGTAAAACCCCCAAAATAGCTCAAATACAGTGAATTTCACAGTGGGAGAGCAACCTTCACAAGTTACAATGCAAAAACACAGAGGCCCTAGCTGTTACCTGTATTTGACCCTATTTTTCCCACAAACAAAGATCAGCTCTTCTATTCTCTCCACACACACTTGGTTATTTTGAAAACAAGGATTGTGGCAAATGATTTGGTATAGTCTTAAATGTGTGCACTTAAATGTATTTGAACTTTTTGACAGCCAGGTTTTTCCACACCACAGAGGAATTTTGACCAACTCCTCTTCATGGTCCTCTCACCAATCTGCTTGTGCTAATCTTTTCAAAGATTATTTTCACCCACTGTCTTTATTGTTACTATTATAAATCAGAAAAAGGCAAGTGGGAAAAAGGAGACCGGTGAGACGAGAAAGACAAAGAGTTCAGAAATTGTACCCGGGTCACATTTTGCTTGATCTAATGCCCCTTTCATACTAGAGCTCTTAAATCATTCATTCATTTTCCAACCCGCTAATTCCCTTTTTCCGTTCACACGTAAGGGGAATTTAGAATATTCAATTTAACCTAACCGCATGTTTTTGGGATTGTGGGGGAAACCGGAGTACCCAGAGGAAACCCACACAAACACGGGGAGAACATGCAAACTCCTTCCAGGAAGGTCCCTGGTGAGCCTCGAACCAACAACCTTCTAACCGGAAGGCCACAGTGCTACCCACTGCGCCACCGTGCCTTAAAAGTTTTTAAAATCCAGTAGCAGCTCTCAGCAATCTGATAACTAGATGATACTCTTTAAGAGAGGCTTCTAATTTTTGTGGGATACCCACATAACAGACATTTTTGAGCCAGAACCATTGCTGTCTCAATCCCTCACTGGTGAAATAAAACCATCAATAAATGCACTGGCTGATATAGTCTCTGATTGTGGGTAAATGGTCAAATCAGAGGGGGGTAAAATACATTTCCCTCACAGTAAATGTCGTCAGAAGAAACATACACGAGTCAGCAAAACACAGATAATCACTGACTGGTCTTAGAGGATCTGTTTTTTAATAGTAAAATTAACTACAAGGTCTCACTGAACGTCTTTCAAAAGCTTGTATTTTATGGCTGTACCTTGGTGATGCTCTCCAGCATGTCAAGGGCTGTTTCTCCAGGCTGGATGATGGCTAGCACCGGCTGGTCATTTGGCAGGATCACCCAGGATGGAGTGAGCTGCCCTTTAGACCAGATGTCATGATCTGTGCTGGCTCTGGGCAGAGTTTTTCCTGCAGGCCTGGACTCTTTCTATGGTGATGAATTAAAGCACAGCTGTGAACAAGTCCTGGGAGATGCTCCTAATCACCTAAACTGATGATCACCTCTGTCTCATCCTTTCTCACTGCTAATAGAATAACCTACTAGCAATAAACAGTTTTTTTTTTTATTTTGGGGTCCGTCTTTATCAAGAGGCATTTTGACAATTAAGCAAGGGCATCAGAATACAAAGGGTTATTAAAATGTTTGTTGTGTTCATTATAATTGTGATGCATGTATTGTCCCCTCACCCCTCCATTTATTTTTCTCTCGTTCTTTAGATTTAATGCTGCAGGATCCCAAAATATTTCTAATTGAGCTTTAATACATTTAAATGTTCATGCGTCCTACCGTTGTTTCACTTGTGGAACCCTCAAACATCCCTTCGAGGGGACTTTTAACTGGATCTTCTCCATCAGCAAAAACCTGTAGAAACATAAGCAACCATGTGGATTATTGTAAGGCATGTGTGTAATGATGATCAAAATTCATCCAGATTTTTTTTGTTAATCTTCACAATTAATTACTACCCACATCGAATATGGGTAGATGAATGCACATATATGGAACCTATATGCAGTATATATATATGCATATATTTGTTAATATATATGACACAAATGAGCAAAATTGAGCTGCATATATGCACATATATAGGCCCTATAGGTAATGCTATTTGTATATACAAGATATGGCTCTTATCTCACTTTGGCTCATTCATGAAGCCTAGCTCAAATTTTCCATTGAGCCAACTATAACTATAAATGAAAAAATGCCAAAAAAAATGTATGTATGTGCGAAAACGTTGGTATCACATTAAATTGGCATGGGCAGTGGGTAGTACTGTGGCACTCCAATTAGAAGGCTGCTCGCTGGTGACCTTCCTGGAAGGAGTTTGCATGTTCTCCCTGTGCATTTTTCCTCCGGGTACTCTGGTTTCCCCCACAATCCCAAAAACATTTGGTTATGTTAACTGAATAATCTAAATTCCCCTTAGGTGTGAATGTGTAAGTGAATGATTGTGTGTGTTGCAATGGACTAGAGACCTTTTCAGGGTGTACCCCCGCCTCTCGCCCGATGTGCGGTGGACCAGGAGACCCCCATGACCCCAAAAGGGAATAAGCGTGTTAGAAGATGAATGGATGAAACATAAAAAATTGCAGGTTTTCATATATTACATGCACATTTATGTGTACATACAGATATCTGTACATTTCACTAATAAGAAAAAGCCTCCAAATTAATTCATAATATTACAAAATCTATTTTTAAAACAATTATTACACGCGATTTGTTGGAAAGAAAAAAATATCACTACAATATGCATTCCATAAATTGTTTTGGATTTACGATTCATAAACATGCATATGCACTCGAATTTCAACATTTGTTTTGTTTTTCTGAAAAGTCGGTTGACGTCTGCAGGCTCCTATTCATGTGGTCAGGAATACAGCATTAGGTCTGAATGAAGATTGTGTGCTTCACCTGGTTGATGCTGGGATGACCTTTACTCTTTCTTTTAGTGTGGGTGTCCAGACCCCATAGCGAGGAGAAGCGACTCTTTCTTTTTCTGATGGAGAGAGTCATGGCCTGCGTCCGGAGCCTCACACTGCTTTCTGTCCGAGCTGCCACCTAAAGATACAAAACAAGTCTAAACTGATTTCATTGATTCTTAAGAAACAGATTTATGTATCAAGTCAAGCATATTTATATAGCAGTTTTATGTAGACACTTCAAAGCAGCTTCACTTTACAGAAAGAGGAGCTTAATGTAGATTCGTTGTAGTATGAATGTTCTCTGGGACAGAATGTAAAAGTTCATTATTTTAGGTCATTTTGAAATTATACATTTTTATTTAATTGTAACTATCTGTTTTGAGACTAATTTAAAGGGCAAATAACGATGAAATTTAATTAACCTATGGCACGTGTTTTCGATGTGGGAAAAACCCACACTCGCCATTCCAACTTTACATTGGGAGCTACATGATGCTCCATAAAAAGAAGTTTCTGCTGTAGCTGTGCCCAGTGTTGGGTCTACATCCTGTGTAGCCAGCTGTGTCTATCCCTTTGTAGATCCATGCAAGCACGGAGAGAACATGCAAACTCCTTCCAGGAAGGTCACCGGCGAGCCTCGAACTGGCAACCTTCTAACTGGAAGGCCACAGTGCTACCCACTGCGCCTAAATGTAACATATTAAAGCTAAACAATTCAGCAAAAGAAAACTATCAGCGAATGGTTTTAATTAATCATTGGTTCATTAACTGGAGCTGTGGCACATAACTCAGAACAAGAGACTCTTGTTTTCTTACGGTAAGCCTCATCAAATAAACCAATGGTGACAACTGGAGAGGAACCATGTGAAGCTGTGCATTCTGGGTGAAACAGAGCTGATATTCCTGCCACGCAATATGCATTAGAAGTTCACCATTTAAAAGTGGAGTACTTTTAGATATAAACATAAAAATATCTATTAAGTATTTGTATCAATTAACGCGATTAATCGTAAGTAAAAGATGTAATGTAAAATGTAAATAATTAATGTCTGCTCAAGACAAAGAAACGATTTAAATGAAAAATTTGATCGGTGATTAAATTTCTTGTCAAGATTGTAACATCAATTTTTTGTTCAATCAAGATTTTCTGATGTAAACAACATACCTGCAATAAACCATCATTATCCTCCAAATAAACTGTTGGCTTGAAAGCTATATTTATTATAGTTTATTAGTCACAGTTTCACAAAACAGATCACAAAAACGTAATTTAAAAAATATATAAACACAAAAGGAAACTTCATTATATTACTAATCAGTATAATATATTATTTAAGTAACCCCCAGTATTATTCTTTTGCTCTTCTTGCAATTGTTCAATATTTAGACATGTTTTAAATTCTACATTTTGAGGCTGTCAGCCTAGTTTGCTATTGTAACCTCATTTTCTTGGAAGATCTTTACTACGGAAGATTTGTTGTACATCATGTTTGCCAACAAAAAAAGGGGAGAAACAGAATGAATGAATCATGTGACATAACTTTGATCACATGACCAAGGCGGAGGTAAATACACAGTGGAAACTATGAGTAAAAACACAATGAACACGCAGTAATATAAAAAAATAACTGCAACTGCGTTAATTTAGTTATTTTTTGAATGCTTTAAATATTGCAAATTAATTGCATGTTTTAACGGGCTAAAATCAATTGACTATTCTACTCAGATTTATTCTGTATTCACTATTGTGCATTGAAATCTTCAACAGACTAAACTACAGATACACTATGAAATACTTCTAGCTTAAAAAAATTATTGACAGGTATAAACGTAAATACAAGTACTTATGTTGAATAAATGTACTTTATGTGTGAAGGTGTTATATTGTTATTTTTAACCATTCAAAACCATTACATATAAGTAAAATATCAAGCCTAATTCTCATTTGAATTTTTTTTCCCAAATAATTACCAGTGCATGGAAGGAGGAGACTGAGAAGATTCCCAGTCTGCCCATGGCCAGTTTGGTGGGCCGGGAGGCAAAAGCCAGCAGCCGTTTGGGGTTGGGAAGTTCGCCGCCCTGCAGGCTGGACAGGTAACAGCGGAAACGGAACAAATCCATGTGGAACTGCTCCAAATTCTGCTCCCACAGGAAAATCTGAAACATAGGTGAAGTCAAAAACATTACAGGTTAAAGATCACATAAACTTAACACTGCATTCTCTAGAAAGATGCTAAAACATTACATTTATCACATTTATAACTGTGCTGTGTGCCTGGTCTGGTTGCAAGAATTGAAATGCTGTTTAGAGGGCAGTGCAGTGGATTTAAAATCAGCCGCACAAACAACGGCAAAATGGCTATTTTAGACAAAACACGCATTTAGGTTAAAATTAATCATTTAACATGTAAACCATAAAACCAAACAATTTCTGACAGTTCTATACAGAGGAGACAGTTAGTGCTGTCATGTTAATAATTATTGAAGTTGAAAATTAGAACAATGTTTTCTTTGTAGGGTCAGATCCAATGCAATTCAGATCCTAATTTTCCTTCATAAAACATTGGTTGTCTGGATTGAAACATTCATATATATCATATAGTAGACAAACACAGTGATACTTGAGAAGTGAAATAAAGTTTATATAACTTATGAAAAGTCTGCAAAAATTATTTAAACAAAACTAGGCACATGTATAGAGTTAGGCACTGTGACCCTTGACCTCCACACACTGGTATATACAGTGCCTCCGGAAAGTATTCATAACGCTTTGCTTTTTGGATTAAATTAATTTATTTCCTCAAAAATCTACACACAATACCCCGTAATGACAATGTGAATAAAGATTTTTTGAAATTGTTGCAAATTTATTAAAAATACAAAACCTAAAAAATCACACGTTCATAAGTATTCACAAGTTTTAAGTGTAAGGAAAAGCTTTTATTCACTTTGACAAAAATTCAACACAAATGAATTTTCAAATCTGTCTGATTTTCTCTGAGACAGCGGAGCTTGTGAAAAGAGGATACTTAAAAGGCTCTATGAGACAAAACACTGAGCTTTTGAGCAGAAATATCCACTAAACACGCGAAACCAACAAAGATCCTTTTAAAATATTCGTCAAAACAGTCCTCCAACAAAATGTTAATGAAGTCAATGACGGCGACCTAATGCCACTTATTTTGCACTAGTTTTTGACACATTTCAATGTTTACAGAAACCAAAGTACAAATGTCGAACCACGATTGTTAAAATTATAAATCAACTGAATTAAACCCATTTTTAAATTGATCACTTGATCTTAAGCCGAAATGATCTTGGACCTTTGGTTAAAATTGATTGCTGTGTATGGTTTATGAACAAAAAACTCAAACATGGATGCGACAAGAACAAGCACAAAATGTACAAGAAAAGTCCCCACTGACCCCTTTTGGAACTCTTGCATGGTAACGAACCTGTTCCAGAATGGTCTTCCTCTTCTTGGTGTCGGTGACCGCAGAGAGCTGCATTTGCCCCATCTTCTTCATCTTCTCATCCATGTCGATTTTCTGCTCCAGTTTTTGGATCTCTGTCTGGAGCAGTCGCACTGTGTCCTCACGGTGATGCTGCCAGGCCACAGTTGAAGCGCAGGCAGAATGTATGGCCGTGATCCAGTTCTCAAGCTCAGTCTGGCTGCAACTCTACACACACATTGACACATTTCCATGATAGTGTGATCCTGTCTGACCACAGTGGTCAGGCACTTCAGTTTCATTCAAAATCTGAGGTGTGTGTTTATGTTATTGAAGCAAGGCTGTGGGTGCTGTAATGAATTTTGTATCAATCAGATTTGTGTTATTTGTCACCTGGAAAAGGAAGGCGTCGCCAAGTGAGTTACTGAGGCAGAAGACGAAATCTTTTTTGGGGTGTTCAGGGACGGCCTGAACGATGCTGTTCTCCGCCCACACTGCATGTTTGGCGATGCAGTTGTGATCGATGCCTGAGTGCCCGTCTGTCTCATACAGAAACAGAGTGCATCCTGGGAAGATGAATTAAATGGCACTTTTACAAGCCAACATCAGAGTTTGTGTTTAAACTTTAGCCATCTAGTTACACTTTTACAATCACACTGCACAGACCTTTGAGTGAGACCCAATAGCTCTTCCACTTGCGTCGGGGGGCAAGCTCCACCTTCTTCTTGTTCTTTTTGTGGGTCAGCAGGTTTTTAAGCTTGAGGCAGCCGGCCTTGCGCACTGTTCTCTGCGCAGCTGGGTCTGTGTGATACGTGGAACTCACTGTCACACTGCTGCGATCGTCACTGCAAGCCCAACTTCTGTCCTCCAGCAGATCTGCTGCACTCACACTCTGCTCCAGCTCCTGACGGAAGTTCTCATACACTCCCTTTAGACACGCATGCAGGGAGAGCACCATCAGCAAGCAGATAAACAAGCAAGTTCAAACTGAGACAAATTGAGACATTTGTTGATGTGCAAAACCACCGTTTGAGATTAGAAGGAACTAAACAGAAAAGCCTATGACGAGAGACCTTTTCAGATGTACAATGTGTTCGTGTGATCGTACATCTCAGTTAGATACAAATGGCCTTAATAAATGATGCCGTGTGCTCACAGAGACTATTTGTTCAATTACTACTATGTGCTCCTTATGAACTAATGTGGCATTTTTACTGCTTGGCCAGTTTTAGCATGATATATCAAATCTAGCTTTTAAGCCAGGTGTTCTGCAGGTTATTTGTTTGAATTGACAGATGGAACATCACACCAGCATGCGGAGAACAACTACTAAAGGTTTCATGCTGTGCTTAAACCGACTGTCTGAGGGGCAAGAGTGCTAACAAAAATGAACTTAGTCTGTATCAAAATTGAAGAGCATTTGAAAATGTAAAGATCTTTTGCCAATTTTTTTTCATGCAAAAAAAAAGTGGGAATAGCCTGCCCACCTGTGGCCGATCTGATGCACTGGCACCGGTTCCACTGCTGCTTCTGCTATCGCTGCCCCCTTCTGGCCTGGAGCAGGTGGAAAATGACACTGAAAAAGCTTTAAATCGGTGAGCGAGCTCACAGCCAACTGTAAACCCATCAATCCCACTGTCCTCGTAATCACTGCCCTCACCAGCCGTCATGTCCTGAATAAACACACATGGGTAGAAAATCAGCCATGTGACTCCCATTGTGATTTACAATTTATACAATAAGCATACATTTTATTCTTTTTGAAAATATTGTTCTATCTTCACTTTAATAAAATTAAAATGCTTTAATAAAAACCTAAAAACAGATTTCCTTTTATATGAGTGAAATAGGTATTATTAGTAATAAAAGTTTAGTAAAAAAGAATTAGTAATAAAGAATTAGTAATTAAGATTTTTAGCTCTTAAGCTACTTTTCCATGTAGTCCAATGGTGGTCCATTTCAACAACTCAAGTTTTTAACTAATATAGTCAATAACTAAATATAGAAAACACTCAAAGTATCTAACTCTTACCAATTTTACACATATTTAAAAAAAGCAATAATTAGCTAAAGAGTACAGCAAGAAATTGCAGAGACTTTATGAGTATTGTGGAAGTCTTGAATAAAAAATGGCTGAAGTAAAAATAAATATTTACAGGACTCAACAATAAAGTGATCAATTACTATTTGTGGTACCTAAATACAATTGAAGTATGTGAAATTAAAAGAAGAACTCAATAAACTGACGAACAAGCACCACACTTTGCTGAGAATTGGGGGATATATTATTCACTAACCCTGGCATCTATTATAGGTCACATGACCAGCAAGTGCATCCTTGTATGCCCTCCATGAACAGCTGTCAAACTCTTTATTATGTCTTCATTATTCATATGAATAATTATCATCAGATGATTTGTTTCTTCCATTCACATAAGCATGGCATTAGATTTCAAATGAACTAAAAGGTGAAAGAAGCGTGTCTTTCGTCTGGCTCCCTCCCTTTCTCTGTATTTTTTTTACAGTTTTATGGTTCATTAGCATGACTAAAGAAGCAAGGGATTCTCACAGACTTCTGACTCCAGGACCTGGATCGGGAAAAACATTCAGCAGCAGATGGACAGTGAGGCTTTCCTCTACCCACAATGCATTCAGACTGCACATATCCAAGAGGTGCGTGTGAGACTTTTGTCCAGGCTGTGTAATCTTTATGGTGATAGAAATTTTGGGAGCACCAAAATATCAGGAAAAATGACACATATTATATAATGCCTAGAAATAAATAACTTTAAATTATTTACTTGCATTAAAAAACAAGCAAGAATTCTCACTCAGAATTCTCAGCGAGCAGTTAGTTTGTCTTTATAAAGCCTTGCTTTTATTGACTGGATTGATTCAACTGTTTGAACTCATTACCTGAATAAAAAAAAACTTGGAATGCACAGAAACCTTTTTTTTAGAAGAAGTACATCTACCAATATTTTTATGGTACTCAGCGATACTTGTTTTTTGGGATGTGGCAGTTTTCCAAGTAATGACACAGGGCAACTAATTTTAAGATGAGTGTATCATATGAAGTAGTGAAGCCCCATCAGTGACATGACGCCGACTTGGAATCTCATACCAGAGTTCCAAAATGTTAAGAAGGTGACAACATCCAATGTTATCAATATCTGAAAGTGGTTGATCGCCAAAAACAGTGAATAACCTGCATAATGATGACCTGAAGAAAGCTGGGAACACAGTCTCAATGAGTGCCACTAGTAACACACTACACTGTAATGAATAAAAATACTGCAAAGTCCCGTAACCTGAATTATAAAACTTTCATACAGATATTGTATGCAGTATTTTATCTCCATTTCATTTGACTTGATTCTTGATGTATATCTGGTTGAGCAAAATTTCTGTTCCATGTCTCAATGATGATATCTGTTGCTCACTTGCATGTGATCTGAAACAATCTTTATGATTTGACAGTTCATTTTTTATTAAAATATAATATATACAGTTTGTAAAAAAACAACAACTCTTGTATTAGTCTTCTATTAGTTTGAACAACTCTGAGTAACTTCAGATTTAATACTTAATTGGATTTTTCACTTGGATTCCTGTTGCACACCTCATGAAAGATGATTTGCAACAATCTGTAGGTGCTTTTAAATCTAATGCTTCATATATGAATATAAATATTTATATAAAGATCTTACATTAAATAATGAATATAAAATATTTGATATATTTTATACCAAGTAAGCAGCAACTGGTGAGATTAGTTGAAACTCACCTGTATGGTATGTGTCCGCCTCCCTTGCAATTCTCCCTGAAAACTGTCTGATCCCTCTGACAGACAGTGTGATCGTCTACACGGCAGCGTGAATGCACCATATACAGCTCCGTCGTCATTACAGGCTGAGATCCGTTTCTCCTCATCCCTTTCTCTGCACCCAGCACCACCTTTAGATCGTTTTGCATAGCACCCATTCCTCGACCTTTCACTGGGGATTGTTGGTCCATACAGCTGGTCTAAAGAGTTAGCCCGGTTAGATACAGACTCTGTTTGAAGCTCATCGGGGGTGTCAGCCATATCCTCTGTGCTGGTCATTTTATCCTGACTCAGGTCCGATAAAGAAACCTCCAGATAGGGGTAAAAATATAATGCATTAAAATTAACTTCACATTTTTGTTCCATCATTTTTTTCTACATTAAGAAATACATCCACCCTCTGACCTTTCAACAGAAAGTCGACGAGTGTAAACAGCAGATCATTTGAAGTGGACGCAAATACTTAGCCACTTTTTTTTAACACAAAAAAGCCACTTCTACTGATTCAACCTTCCATCCTCCCCTCCACAAGGTGAGTCATCCTGGTCTCTTCACGAAATTATATTTACACCTGAACTTCAGAGTTGAGATGGTATTTTGGTATTGCTCTTCCCCCCAAATATGCAGAGTGGAGTTTATAGCTAGATTTATTTTTGTCTTATTTGACCACATTATCAAAGACTGGAAAAATCCATTTCCCCTTTAATCCCCTCTAAGTAAAGCTTACATTTATATTAATCGAAATTGAGCTGAAATAACACTTTCAATGATAAAAAAAAAAACACGGACAATTGCAATAAATGATCACAAATAGCATATCATAAGGAAAATATTACTGATAATATAGCTCTACCTCCAGTGAGTCCTCCCTCCATGTGTCTGCAGATTTAGAGCGCTTCTTTTGGAAACCTGCAGAGTCTGGGGTCTGACTGCCTTCCTTTGAAAGCTCAGGGTCTGGTTTTTGGGTAGCGTGGGGTGCGCCCTGTGAATGGGATGGGTGGTTATGGTAAGACAAAGGTCTAAGATTCATAGCCACTCGGTCTACCCAGATTGGGCTGACATTATGTGGCAGAATATCCGAATCATTGAAAGGCTCCAGGCCATGCTCAGCTAAAGACTGAGGGATGCTGGGGGTACTGCTCGAGCGAGTGCTTGTCTCTGAGTTTCGGTGCTCTGGTTTTCCGGAGGATGTCCTGCGGGAACTGTATGTCTGCTTGCTGGACAGACGCAGAGAATAGGACATGTGTTTTCGAGAGAGATGACGCTGCCCCTCGCCATAGTAGTCATGGTTTCCGCTGTGACTTTCTGAGTTACCCATTATTCAGAATCTACTGGAAAAGCACAGCGACATCACAGAGCAAGATATTAAACACTGTGTTTATCTCCATTACCAAACACTGTGTTTATCACCATTACATTTTATCATCACTCGATTTAAAAGTGATGTACACTTCAAAGAAAAACAGCAGCAGCAATTAAATGATATAGGAAGGGGTGAACTGTAAACTGTAGCTTTAGGTGTTGCCTCTATATAATACAAAACAGAGTCATATTGATTTGTTTTGTAACAGTATAAGAACAAGGAAGTGTCTTTAATTCCAAGATAGGTCTCTGTGCTTTTAGTTTGTTTCCAGGTGGTACCCAGTGACTATAGTTCTTCAAAGGATCTTCAAAACTTAACAAGCAACATGGGGATAAACGGACAATCCCTTAATCTGTCAAGCTTGTCTCTCCCAAAGTAAGTGTGAGTGTGGGTTTTTCTCCGGTGGCTCTGGTTTCCATAACCCAAACCCATGTAAAATACATGAATTAAATTAATTATTATAAATTGTTATAAATTATTATCAAACCTATACTTTGAAGCATCTGCATAAAAGTATTATATACTTACATTTGATTTGATAAAGGAAAATCAAAGTCGATTTGGGATTAGCAAGTAGATCAGCAAAAGCTGTGTGAAAAAAAACAACGACTTGTGTTTTTTCCCGCTGGTGTGTAAAGTCACAATAGCACTCTTGTACTTAAAATCGCATGCAGCCCCTGCTTGCAGCCGATACATAAGTGTGTAAAGGCCTTAAGGCAGTAAAAGTTATAGATGTTGCAAGATATAATGCAAAAATGACTAAACACATTGTTCAATAATCTGTAGTTGTTGGGTGATTCTTGTTGAGATTATACCTGTTTTTTAGTGACAACAGTCATGACAAAGCTCACTCTGGACACAGATCCGTATCTATCTTCAGGTTGCGCACAACACACCTCCAGAACCTGAAACCAAAAAGAGAAAGTATATGAGACAAACTGGTAATTTTCTAGCCCAAAATTCTCACAACGCTGCAATGAATACAAAAAAGTCGACATTCAACAATCCAATCAATTCTCAAAAGAAAGAGCTAAATTAATGAATTATTAGTAAAATATTTGTTTTATGTTTTTATTTTTTAATTGGTAATTAAATGAACAAATGATATCCAGTATGAACAAAGTCTTGCATGTTTGATAAAAATCCTTGTCTAATAATAGATCATTTCTGTTCATCTGGTTAAGGTGGAATTTTCTTATGAAAAAAACAAACAACTTAAAAACCTTCATACACAGAGAAACGTCTTCAAGTGGCAGAAAAGACTCCAATGGATTATTATAATAAATGTAATGTGAATTGTTTTGGTAAAAGTGGCACGATTACAATTTTCACCCATGGGTCAAGGACAGGAAACAAGGTATTTCAGAATAAGTCCTTTCCTTCAAAAGGTTGGATAACAGCAATAATGTAAACAAAATCCTAGGAACCAGGAAGTCGACCCAGAACCAGTTTGACCGGTGAGTAGCAGGTAAGTCAGATTCAGAGATGGATAATGTGGCAGCAGTGTGGAGATAAAGGAACTATTCAGTAACTATTGACTTCGAGGAGAATGGTCGACAGGAAGGAGCCTGATGGATGAATGGATAGATTGATCTAGAAACGTTATGAATCAAAAACTCTCTTTCTCCCTAAGACTCATATCAAGAGGTCATCAATTTAATCAGAATGGAGAATAAAAAACATCTCTTAATTCAGAACAATTCCCAATCAATCAACCTTTCACCATTTATTCTTCTCACAAGGAAGAATATTTATCATTTGTTTTTTAAATGGATTTTAAATCTAATTTTACTTCTTCTGTAAAGCACTTCGGTGAATGCATAATTGTAAATAAAACCTGGTGTGTGGTCCTGCAAATGATAAGAATTGTTATTATTTTTGGGCAGCTACTCCTTCAGGGGTGAAATTCCGAGTCTCTTTTGGACAGTGCTCAGGCCACTCTACTCCTGTCTCAACAGGTCATGGAATGCTCCAGAGTGAGTGTTCAGGTTACTAATAACAAAGACCTGACAAATGCATCCGTCACATTTTCAGGAGATTTCCAGGTAAACACATGTCTGAGCCCTGGTTGTGTTTGTGTGCGTCTATGAAGGGGATTCAGGATGGCAGCCTTCATTCCAGGAAGTTTTACAGCTGACATTTCATGTCTTTCATCATCTGTGGATTCGATAAACAACTCTGACACCACATTTCTTTTTTGTTATTAGCCAGAAAATGACTAGGCAGGTAGTTTTTCATGCGAGTAGGTTGTTTTTGAGAATTGACTGAGCCTGGCTAATACCTAAAAAATCTCATTGTCTAAAATGTATTAATTGTATACTTTCATTTATAGTGGAACCTTTTAGAATTTCATTGGTTTCTGGAGGAATTAGTCAGTGGTGGGCCTTGCCTGTACTGCTTTGGCTTTCAGTAAGGGTATTGCTACCTGTTTGAATCCTATAAAATTGCAGCCCACCAGTGTAATATCGATTAGTACAACTGGAAACACAACAGACGCTTTGATGCTGGGAAATAGTTTAATACCATAGCTACCATGTCACAACAACTGAGGAAGACCACCCCTTCCTTGCCAAACTGCACACAACAATTTGATCACATGGGTTATTAAAGGGTCTATAGAGCCTTATCTACTACATAGATATGTGCCTTTCCCAATCATGTCCTTTCAACTGAAATCATCACAGGTGGCCAGATCTCAATGATAAGCAATAGAAAAGAATGCACTTAATTTACATTTTGAGATTCATGGCAAAAAACATTTGAGGGAAACCTAGCATAAAAATGGTCAAATACCATAAAAATTGTGCAAAAACTGCAACGCTGTTGAATGTTATTCAATAATGAGAGGCTACATGTTCAATATGCATTTTAAATCTTTAATTTTTGTATCTCAATTTATTCTCAAACTTCTAAAAACTGATTAATATTGAACCTTTGAAAAGATGATAATTTCCTTTTTCATTGACTCCAGGTTTCCATGTTTTTTGTGAAACTATTCCAGGCAGAAGTGATGTAATTTCCTTGGTTAAATAACATATTTTCCCTCCAATCTGTGTTTGTCTTGCTTCACAGGATGCCCTCTGTATGGCCATCTGTTGTCTCTGGAGTGATACACACCTCTGGAGTGTTGCATATCTGTCACTTCAAGTCCAACAGAAGTGCTCTTCAATGAAAACACGATTAATAAAATAGACTATTGCTAATGACAAATTATACTTAATGTAAAGGTTGTTTTTAATCTGATGTACACATGTGTAGTCTATACGGCATCACATCCCATAATAGGAAACATAATCAATTTCAACATTTTGCCAAGCAATATTTCCATCTACATTACAACTAGACTATGTAATATTTACATTACAGTTTATTACATTTTTGCATATTATGTATTTCATTACATGACTAGAGGGAAAAAAAATAAATTACGTGATGACGTGTTCAGTGTAATACGTGTCACATGACCAGGACTCCAACAAGAATGCTTTATTTCGGATCCTAAACAATTAATACATTTAAATACAGCTAAACAATCAAGTATGATAAAGTTATTTTATATAAATTGCAGGTTTGAAGACCATATACAGGTGCTCGTAATAAAATTCCAATTCCAATTTGTAAAATTTCTACATCCATTCCACACAAACTGCTCTATTTCAAGTGTTTATTTCCTTTACTTGTGATGATTGACTTCTAAATAAAATTCCTAATCAGAATATTACTTAAGGTAAAAACAAATTGTTTGAAAATATTGGCAACCCAAAAATTTGAAAATGAAAGGTACAAGTACCACACTTCAAGTTGGTTCTCCTTATGCCTGAATTATAGGCACAATGGGGCGTGGTATGGAGTCCATCCGGCACTGCTCAGGAGTTCTGAAAGCCTAGGGTGTTCTGATAATATTTTTCTGCTTTGTTAGGTCTGGCATGTCATATCTTTCTCTTCAGAATACCCCTAGGTAGGTTTTAATTGGGTTCAGGTCAGGCTAGTTTCCTGGCCAAAAAAGAACTGGGATAGAGTGGTCCTTAAACCAGGAACTGGTAACTGAACTGTGTGCAGCTTGATTGGGAAGGTTGCTCAGACATGCATCTCAATTAAAGAGAAATATAGCAGCCTGAAATCCTTTTTGCTAATCGTCTAATGAGCATATATAATGCAGATAAAGCGTTTGAGTGAGGCCAGTTTGAGATCAATTGACAAATTATCTTACATTATCTAATCGTGACGTTAATCGATAAAATGTACTTTTGAATTATATGAATTTGAACATATTGCTGGGTTTGCTCACTGTGTTCCACCTACTAATCAGTATCCAAGTGCTCTGGTTTCAAATAGTCAATTGTGCATTGGTTGGTATTATTCTCAAGATGAGTGCCACTAAGGAGCGCTGTCTGCAACTTCAGCAGCTCTAGTCATACACATTTTCCATTACGTGTCAACAAACGTGTCGTTCAGTAAAGCAGACGAGTGATTTTCTTGACCTAATCAGTGAGTTGGCCAGTTAGAATATAAATCCAGCTCAGTTCAATTCATCTCAGTTACAGAACAAAAAGAACCCAGTTGATGGCCCTCAAAAGCATGTCAAACCACAACATGCAATGGAAAGTGAGAGATCATCAATGCAGTTTATTGCATTGAATGAGCTGCAAATCATAAACGTCTGAAGGATCTGTTTGTAAACAACGAATGCATGTAGTTTCAGAACAGATCTCCTACTAAAGGCCCCTAAAAGGACCTAAAACAAATCAGGTAGAATTAATCAAGCTCACTGAGCACAGGAAATGTAATCCACATGCAACAGCCCATCAGAGTGGAATGAAAGCGATCAGAAGAAAGAAAACCACTGAGGTCTAGATTCATTTCTCGTCCTCAAAAACAACTAGTTCCCAGAGTGAAGCTTTTTCAATCAATTACTTTCATGGGAAGAAGAAACAGCTCTGGTCCTTGTTATGCCTCTTTAGTTCTGCTCATGTGCACAGCTAACAACTGAAGCTTTGTTTCAGTGAGGGCTGCTTTCTGAACGGAGATTATGAAAGCAAAAATACACTTTGCCCAAAACTGTGTCAAACTGATTACATGGAAATTGAGAAAATTCGTTTTTCAGTGGGATTTAAGACACATTTTCTCATTAGAAAGTGCTGTTTATTGGTGAAAAGAGAATTTTTTTTCCAGTGCTATAGACCTTTATAACTCTTTTAAAAGAGTAAACAATGAAACCATTAATAACCATTATTTTAAAATAACTAGAGAGTGCAGACATGTGGCAAATACCCAATTTTCATTAGGATGGGTAATAGGTCGGGACTCAAATTCATTGAGTGGTCACATTAATAACAGCCATAAGGTTTTTTTTTAAATTCCATATTAGGTTAAGTTATGTTAAACATAAACTTTCAGCCATGCAAGCATCTTTTCTATTGACTCCAAGACGAAGTCTAATTTCAGCCTTAAAAGCAAAGCACACCAGGGACAAAACTGTAGACTGTAGTTAAGTTAGCACTTACAAACCTAAAATATCTAAAGAAAAAAATCTCTAAAGCATTGAACTTATTTTCTGTATCAGCTCAAACGTCTTCTATGTGTATGTCTTATGATAAATCCGACCTTGTAACAAACTACTTCTGTTTACTCCTGAACGGTTGCTTTGGATAAAAATGTAAATGACTAGCACAAGCCTGGGATGAGCTACAGGAGGATACCACACACCTTAAAACAGTTTTTGGCATAATTTTTTATAAAATGGAATACATTTTGTTTGGCAATCTCCTTAAAACTCCATGCAAGATCTGGCCTGATGGAGAGTCTCCGTAACAATAATAAAATGCTGAAACAATTAAAATTGTATCAAAACCTTAATAATTTTTTACAATTATTTTAGTTACATCCTTTTCACCAAAAGTATACAATGTTAATTTCTGAATTTCATTTTTGATATAGCCACAGTTGAAATTTATATACATTTTCTAAATATAAAAGTTAGATTATACTCTCTTGTTTGCCTTTTATAAAAGACTTATTTATGAAATTGTGTCTTTAATATCCATGTCCTCTAATGGTCCTCTGTTTGATACCATGCTCTACCCCTGTCTGGTGTGGTACTCTTGTCTGTTCCTGCTCATTCTCTGTTGCATCGCTTTCTCGTGACTACCATCTGCTCACATGACTCTGGTCACATCGACGTGTTGTTTCTTTTCTTCCACTCTAGGAGCATCTTTGTATTTCATGTCAGCTTGCATTATGTTTATTTTCAGCTACTGCTCCTTATTTTGTCAGTCTCACCTGCACCTTGTTAGTTATTTTCCCTTTTTTTAGCCGTTGATTTCCTTTGCTGGATCTATGTTACAACTGTGTTGAATGTTTCACTCGTGATTGTTTTAAGAGCTCTCTAGTTTTTTCTTATCTGTTATGTGTTGTGAGTTCTGCTTCTGTCTAATTCTCATTTGCATATAGGATTTTTCTACTAATAAAGTTTTTTGTCATGTTTTGTCTTGTTTTCCTTAATAAAGGCTTACTTCTATTTCTGCTCTGCTCTAAGTTCTTCATACTTCCTGGTGACAACCCAGCTGTGTCCGGCCGAGCTGACCCCTGTCCTGCTGAACTTTTGGATGGTTGATTCATTTCCATCTGCATCAGAACAGATGACAGATTCCTCTTCCATCAGTTCCAACTACTCAGTTCAGCTAGTGTCCTTTGCACCAGGACACACCCAGAGGGATTCTCCTCTCCTTGACATGGCACATTTGCAATTCATCATCTCCTCTGCACATCATACCTCTGCACAACAACATCTGCACTTGAACTTTGTCATTCGAATGACACACATACACCAACATGTGACAGCTATATATAGAAAGATGTGTGACCTTCCATAAACACAAAAAACACTGCTTTAGAACTTTTATAAACACTGTAACCTGTTCCGAAATGTCATGAGAATATCTACAAAAATAATAATCATCCTCCTAAAGTGAAACATCCATCCAAGAGCAATATGAAAATGGGCCCCCTCACAAACCACATACTAAAACCACAAATTAAATACTTTATGAACAATCAAATTCTGAACTGTGAAAATAAAATGTAAAACAAAAATGCGTTCAAAAATTGCAATAACAAAAATTTATAAAAGCAATAATATCAATATTCTTATTATTATATAAACGAATATAAATGAAAAAAATATATACATATCTTATCTTATATATATTGCATTGAGATACATTTAACTGCATGCATTTAACTGTTCTCGTAAGCTCAGCCATAATTCCTCATGCACAGAAATTCTTTTTTTAATACAGCTATATGCTGTCTATTAACAGCAGAATGACAGCCGTTTGGAGGCACTGGCTCGATAAGACCATCACAAAATAATGTAAAACTCTGTCTGAATCAACTCTCAATGAAAAACTCGTCTCATTGGAAGACACTTGCAACCCAGTCAATCAGAGGCAGAGATGTGCAGTTTTCAGATAACAGCAGCTATATCTCATCTCAATGTTTCCACTCAAATTTCAGCTAAAATAATAACTTTTGCTCGCTTGTTTTGACCCCAAAAGGGAATAAGTGTGTTGAAAAATTAATGAATGAATGTTTTGCATATTACATGGTTGAAATAGTCAAGATTACATTGTTTTTTCATTCATGAAATGCCAAGAGAAATATAAAATAAATGAATATCATTTATGTATTATCATAACAATTCCCTCCATAAATAAGTAAATGTCAGTTGTGATGGTGGGGCGGGGTTTTGGTATGTCTTTCTGAGACCTAGAAAAAGTTTATTGGAAAATTCCAAAACTGTCAGGAAGAAATCTTTTTTCATTTTCTTGTCAAATTTGGTATAATTCCAGGCCACATACATTTACAAACTCTTATCATCAGATGGTGGTAAGTCCCAGTGAAAGATCCTGAAGCACAACGTTTCATGAAAAAAAAAAAAAAATCTTTTCCATCAAGCCCATTGCCAATTCCAAATGTTAAATATTTACCAACAATACTATATTTACTATTCAGGCTAATTGCATTTCCTTGGGGAGCCATTATATTTATGAGATGCCAAACTTATTAAAAACTACTAACTACTGACTCAACTTCTCACTTGACCCAACTGTATGTACCTTTATTGGTCCGCTACATTTGAAAATGCCACTTTAAATCTCTGTTATTTAAATTAATGGTAGATATAAATGCCATACTGTTTCCTAACAAAGTCTATATACAAGCTGCTTCAGATTGAGGCAACTCTTGAGGCAAATTTATGAAAATTTGAGATTGGCCTTTATGAAACAGGTACCTACTTGCCAAATGCTAGTGGGTGTTTTAAAGCTATTGTGCATTCCTTCTATGGACTTTTATTACGGTACCCATGCCTGGTTTAGCTCGTAAACCTGCGTTGGGTGTATCTTATAGCAGGTAAATAGTAATTAATGAATGGAGCTTAGTAATTAAAAAATATAAATATATTTTAAATACAAAGAAGACAACACCAGAAAGCTTCCATATTTCCGATGCAACTATACATGCAACTTAACTGCAAGATTGTCAAAAAGCATTAATCCATCAGTCTGTCAAACCTAACATGCACTTACCATCTTCCATAGGATCCTGTACAGTCACATACATCCCTTCTTTGTTTGCAGTGTTGTCCAGATTCCTCCTAAACTGTCTGGCTCCCTATGTGAGAGGACAAGAACTCACAAAGCTTGGGATTGGAGAGGGACAGGAGGTTACAGGGGCTGTGTCCATTCTCATCCCCACTCCCAAATGCTCTTTACCTCCTCTGTGCCCATCCCCCTTTCCTTCTGTCCCTGAATCTGACACTGTGTTAGGAGTGTACTGCTTTAGCGCTCTCTGAAGGGCTCTGGTTTGCCCAGGGCATAACATTTATACAACAATTCAAACATCTATCGGAATGGTTGGCCCCACCCATTACACACACCTTCGAAAACAAGCTCCACCCACTCCAGAAAAACTATTACCACATACTTTTGTCTATTTAGCTTTTAATCAACAGTATTAAGTAATTAAATAATCTCCTATTTATTAATCATCTTAAAACTGGATTTCTGAATAAAAAAACTGAAGATTAAATCAGGTATTTAAAAAAAACCCTAATTCAATGAAGACCAGCCGTCTGACCATAGATTACTAAAGTCTGGAATGCAGTCCGGATCCAGACCTGTAGCCGGGTTAGTTTGGAGTCCACAACTTTGCTAATGGATGGACCATAAGGATTTTTAGGCTATTTAGTCCTCCTTCTGTAAGGATAGGTTGTTTCTTGAGCTCTCAGCTATTGTTAAATAAATTAGTAGATCATACCATTTATTTTGTACTAGTTTTGAACACATTTGAATGTTGATGTTATGCGAGTGATAACTGGTAAAAATTTACTGTTTTTGCAATTAAATAAAGCACTGAGTTCAACTGCTGTTTTTCAATATTTGATTCCACCAAACAAGAGACCGCTGATCACAAATTTCAAGATTTCTTTCCAGTTTTTAACACAATTTTACTAGTTCCTTCATGTTTTCTCTGCTTGATGCATGGCAAAGAATAACGCATTTTCCTACCTAACACCTTTTATGGTTGATTAAGAAATGAGAAGCTAATGTAATTGGAAGCTAATCTAATTGGACCAGTTGTTGTTAAGTAAGATAATTGCCCCAACAGTAACTATCCGATAACAGAATCATAATAATTTCCTCAAGACCAGCAAACTCTTCTATTTCCTGTTGAGTCTCTAGGTACAGAACGAGCCCTAGTTTGAAAACACTTCTCTGTGTCTAGTAGAGCCTCATGTTTTGGTGCAAGTCCTGGTTAGGGAGTTGTTTCCCAGCCTAGGGGTTGTTTATTTTCCCCCACTGTAATATGGTTAGGTCTATTGCAAGATCCTAAGCCGGAGCCTATCTCCAGTGCACATTGGGCGAGAGGCGGGGGTACACCCTGGACGGGTCGCTAGTTCATCGCAGGGCGCCACTGATATATAGTAATCACCTAGCTGTGCTTAATCATGCCCTTAACTGCCTATTATTAGCTGCTTTCCCTCTTGGCTTCATTGATGTGAAATTCACAAAACCCAAATCCATCACTTTAACCAATTCCTTTTGTTAGAGTAACTATAAGATTGGTAACTATAAGAGAACTTGTCTTCATATCTTTAACTAGCCTCCCAAGATGCTTGTGTACTAAGTTTCGAAATCCATTGCAGCAAAACTGTGAAAGGTTATAATGGTGTAATGGATGTAGAAATTGTAGTATGTTGTACATTTAGGGAATTATTTAAAATAGTTGTTATTCTCATAAATTTCTGGGTGCACGGTGCATAAACCATGAGAGACCTTGTAAGTTTAATTGATCGTTATCATTCCTTCTCTGGTAAACAACACACATGAGAATGTATAGGATTCTTCATTGTAAAATTTAGGCTTGAGACTAAAAAAAAAGATTTATTACAGTGCTGCATAACTTAATGTGAAACTACAAAGAGTCAGAGTCAGTATTACCAAGCAGATGAAAGAGATTGATCAGAGTGCACTAGAATTATTAAGGAAGACCTGCAGACTTCATCTTACCCCCTTCTACTTTTCTCCAACACACATCAAAGAGCTCTGTTGCTATGAATGCAAACCAGACAGAACATGTCCATTACTCATTCTTACATCTTACAGTGATGTGTTTGCATACGGTGGAATGATAATCTCTCATAGTAATATTTGAATATATCAGCCTGTACACATCTAGAACCCGGGGCTGTGGGTGTTTCTCCAGGTCACATGACCAACTTGGTGCAGGGCTGCACACTGATTATTGACACTGACACAGTTGCATGGAAGCCAGAGGTAAAGTTGTTCTTTGGAAAACTTTTCAGTATTTCATGTGTCTGAACGGATGTAGTTCACTACTGAAGTTCTACTAAACACAAGCATTTACACAGAAATTCAAACTTCTACCAAATTCTACCAAAAAAAAAAATTATGGCCATTTCCATGAAACCTTCCAAAATTTCTTGAAAAGTGATTGGATAACAATGCGAGGTCACGTGTGCAAGACTTCCTTACAAACTATATAGTTGATAAAATTGATGAACATTGTAAAAAACCAAGTAAATTCTAATTAAAGTACAGTACAGGGAAAATTAAAAACTCTTTGACAATTTGACAGCTTGACACAATTTACATTTGTTCGCTGCTGGAACATGATGCTCATGAGGCAAATCTTGACCAACAAATGCGTATGATTTTGACTAAACTAAGTGAATATACTGCATTATTAAGTGTTTATAATTTTTGGTTTTCATTTTATAAAAAAAAAAAACAGGAAATTATTTTGTTGCTAGGGGGGTCGATTAGTCAACTAATTGAAAAAACAAGACTTAATTTTGGAAATAATCCTTATTTGCAGCACTAGCTAGGCACATACAAAGGGGTACAGAAGTATCAAAATCTGAGATCTAATCAGTTGACATTCAGATTTACTCCATCAGTTCTTGGTGCAGTGAGATTTGAGTACTGTAGAATATATTTTATGTCTCATGTCACTGCACAGACAGAACAAGAATGAGTAAAAGCACCTAAGTGGGTCATTTTTTTGTCAAGTCAAGAATCTAGGACAAGCTAACAAACTATGGGGACTGAGGAGAGCCCTAATCAACAACTAACCTATAACTGTTTCAATAACTTGGCATAATTATAAATATGGATCTGCAGAATTCTGAAATCTTTAAATCATCATCATATATTTTGTCCAGAGGACACATGACAAGTCCCCCGTACTGTTCCAGCAGGAGCAGTCTGTTCTGAAGCCCCATGTATGGTACAGAACAGCAGGACAAGGTCGTCTGATCTGAGGATGGGGCACACCAGAGATGCAGGTGAATCATTGATGAAGATCTTGTAAAGAGGGGATGTCAAAGTCAAATATGGCAAAGGACCAAAAAAACATATTGCTACAAGCCGTAAGCCAGAATGTTTAAGTGATTATTAAAACACATTGTCTGTGATGGACTGGCAACCTGTCCAGGGTGTACCCCCGCCTCTCACCGAATGTGAGCAGACCCCCGTGACTCCAATAAAGGGAACTAGCTGGTTGGAAAATGAATGAATAAAACATGTTGAAATGATTGAACATAGCCTAGAGAACCAAGACTTAACAAAGTGCATATTATATTAGCCAATCTATTCTGGAACCAGCCACTTGTTCAATTATGATATTGTTTGTAGATTAGATTTGTTGCATTTTGTGAGAAAAAATGCACCATGGAGTGCATTTAAAATATTTTCAAATAAATCTTAAAAAATATAAAAATCTGGATTTTTTTTTATGCTGTATGACAATTTGGAACAGAAAATTTAGATTTCCCTCAAACCACTTCCTGCTAGACAACATATTTTTACTTAAATTCATCCAAATGGAGTTATGGTGTGAAAAAAAAACATATTCACATATTACTTAATTGACTAGCTTGCTAAAGTTGACATTACCACAGATCTTAATTCTAATAAAGCATTGTACAAAGTGTAGTTTGTAATAATAATAAATATGATTATTTTACATATTTGAGGGCTTTTACCAACTCCAACACAAAATGTAAAAATGGGTTGTTTTTTCAAAATATTAAGACTCATTTGGATTGTTGTGGCATGGCAAACAAATACACGCCCTTTGTAATCTTCCACAACGAATATTCTACGAATGTTGAAAAGTCTACCTCAAGTTCAATGTGTATGTAATTTTATGATGCTATTGATTAATCTACAAATCAGTTGATGAATTGATTATAGGAATAATTAATAGTTGCAGCATTAGTGAGTATTATAATGGTGTTAGCATTTTACGAAAGAAACTATTACAAAAAAACTCACCAACAAACAACTTGAACTGATATTTCATTGGATACTTTTTCGTTCTTACTCAGGTTGGTTTATTGCTTTCTTACTTGAGATAATATTTTAACATCTTGGCGTTTTACTTGTAAAAATATTTGGATACCTTTCCTCTCAACAATATTTTTCAGTGTCTGTGTTCAATACTGTACTCAGTTTCTGTCCTTTAGGGTAGAGCAAAAGTACTACATCATCAAAGTTTGGATTTGATTTGAGGAGTTGTGTGCTATATTGTTTTTTTTTTTCTTTCTTTCACGGGAAATCACCATCAAATACTGTTGAAAAGTAAAACTTGGGCAGAGATTCAGGAAAGGCTCGTGTAAGGTTTAACTGGTTTAACTGGCAAATACATAAACGAATGCTGCTAGGACCCATTGCCCTTGAGCAAATATGATTCTGAACTGTCACACACTGCAACCCCAGAGGAGAAAATGCAACCTTCTTTCAAATTCAACCTGAACAAAGTAGAACTGTAACAAAATGTGCCGTAAAAACAGCCGATAATTAAAAGACTGTGTCGTTATGGTGTTCCTCACTAACTTGGGAGCTCTAATAGATCGCATGGAAACCGTGTCTACACTTAATTACTTTAGAAAATCCCACCAGGGCGGACCCACAGGCGGCTAGCAAAAAAAAACAGAGAACCAAAGCCATGTTTGGACATATGGAGTTGAAATATGAGCAGTTTGTTTAAATAAGCAAACGTTCTTCAAGCAAATGAACGTTTGTGCCAAGCACGTGTGGTCTCCGGTGATGCCGCAGTCACGCGCTTCAGGACCGGTTCGCCCGAGCGCGGGTACACCGTAAACAATGCTTTTCTTTCATCACCGTCGGATAACAACGTGCACATACCTCTTAAAACGGAATACGATGCCCTGTGTCTGTGGCGACTGGAGATGAGACATCATGGCATCCTCTCTTCTCTCTCTGAGCTGCGGTCACGTGAATAAAGACTGGGTACACTCCACCACCTTCGAGGCTCTAAACCCCCGCCACATCGGGGCCTTCCGTGGTGCGGGGAGACAGAATAAAGCACCCAAGAAGTATAATTTAAACGGTATTGGTTTGAAATGTATGCTTAATTTTCTACGTCATTCAGGGTTTTTAATTCGTTTAGAGCAAACATTGTACTCATGACAGTTGTAAGCTACCTCACCTGTACATTTTAATTAGATGATCACTCATTTGTTTTCAATGGTAATTGTTTATAATCAGATTAATGCATACATAAACATTCAAATCATTTTTTGCACTCTCAATGCAATATTTTAGAACATCTGAAATTGCATATTTTGTATTTAGTTTTATTTATTTTGTCTCAGAGGATTATGGAATCAGTGTTATTTTTGTTATTTTATAGTACTGGGCAAAAAATAAGTTATTGTTCACTCACTTTGCATTTTGTACATTTTCCGCCAACATTATTTATATTTCTCACATTTTTAAAAACCTGCCTAAAACATTTACACAGTACTGTACATTTAAATGAATCTTTTTGCTGTGACTTGTTGCGGCTTATAATTACAAATTTTGGAAAAATTACAAATCATTATGTATCTATTCCATTGTTTTTCTTACTACTACTACTACATAATTATTCAACATTTCTTAAACAACTAGGGGTGTCACAATATATCATGGACAATATATCGCTATATCAATATAAAATTGTAACCATACAACATGTGGAGTTACTGGAGATATCGTCTAGGAGCTTACTGAAGTGTCCCCCCTTTATATGCTTTCACTTATCCCCTCCTCACTGCCAGTCCTGCTATTTATACACCCTGAATACACGATAATTACCTTCTTGGATCTCCACACTCTCTTGTGTGTCTCTTTTGGGTTTCCACATCACTCCATCTGCCCCTGCTGGATACTCATCTCTGTTATTACCCACTTCTATTACCGCTGCCATCACTGAAGACTTTGGTGGATCTGTGGATCCTGGCTTACGGTTTATTATTTTTTTAACCATGATTCATGATCATATCATGAGCAGAGTGTATCATTTCACCCCTAAAAGCAATTGAAAACCATGAGTTGACTTTCTTCCCTTGCCGGACACTGCTTCAGGAACATGTGGGGGGCATGCTGAGGAACTCGTCTCAACCTGAACACTCCATATCTGCGCTGCTGCCATCAGTCGGGAGATCCAGGATTCCAAGGATCAGAACAATGAAAGAACAGTTTCTGATCACAGAGCCAATTATTTATAATTGTCAAATTCTTGACTTCTTATTTTTAGCATTTTGCATGATTTCTTTCTGCAATGGAAGTGCTGTGTGTAATGACAGTACAGTGTGCCTTAGTCCTCAAAACCATTTTTTTTATTAAGAAATGACACTAGACGGATGCAAATCTATTCCAGAGACGGATAAATGGTGTCCTCTAGTGAAAGTAATGAAAACTTTTACACCTAAAAACTTTCAACACCTCAACAAGTAAATAAAATAATAACTGACATTTACTGACATTAACGTTAGCGTTTTAATATTTTAAATATTCTCTCAATTAAGAGAGAAAAGACAAAATCAAACACGTAAAAGCCAATGTTTTACTGCACGCAGGAATCTACAACGTTGAGGATTTTAACAAAGGCGACACAAACTTTGAGCAAAATATATCCTCTAAATATATACAATGCAAGAGGGGCGAACTGTTTCCACTCATGCTTTGATGGTAGAAAGGGTCTGAACTGGTCTATTTACAGGACATGCTACACAAGACCTCAGCTAGTCCGGAGCATGTGAGGATCACTCAGTAAGAAAAGTACTAGAAAGCCCAAAGACTATTGTTTTGCACTTTCAAACCAGTAATTTGAAAGCTGAGTGCCATCACCTATGAAAAGAAAATATTTGTATGACAATGTCTCTTCCTTCTTTTACCCTGAGAGTCCAGATGATTCAGATAGAGTCTTAGGGTCATTGTTCCATAAAAACACCATCAGCTCCCAAATCTGCTTTGCATCCTTGGCCTACCCATTCTCCACCCACCCCGTTGAAACCGCGGCCCATTGTCATAGTTTTCTGGGATTCTTTCAGGCCCTAGTTCGCGCCAGTGTGGTTCTTCTCCTCTTGGACCCCTTGGAAATCTGTGTCGGATTAATTCCTGCCCTGGAGGTCTCATCCGGGGCATCCTGATTCTTCCCACTGGGGAGTCATTAAACATGGGGTTGGTACCTCTGGAAGGCATCATTCGATGAGGTAGATTCTGAGGTGGAATGCTCATCTGAGGCCTGTTGCTTTGGAACTGAGGTGGGTGTGATGTAGGGAGTCTCATTCTGGGTCTCAGAAGTCTGGGCCGCATTACAGGCAACAGAGGTCCTGGAGGTTCCATGTAATAGTCTGGAGAATCTGGATCTTCGATGGCAGGGTCTTCGTAATCTGTTTCTGATTCCAAAACATGGAAGCATTAGCTACTGACTTCAACAGCAGGATATTGTCGACACACATCTGTTCTTTATTGACTTTTCTTTCAAATTGGTGGATTTTAGTTATAACAACATACTGTTTTTGCAAAATAATGAAGCAAACATTTGAGAAATATGTACCTGTCTCATCTGGTTAGAAGTCAATGAGAAAACACACAAAATGTATACCTGTGCTGGAGAGATGGTGATCCCCTGGAGCCATTGGTGCATTGGGAGGAAATACTGTTCAGAAATCAGAGAGAAATGAATAAGGCTTTCTGCCAGTCGTCTCTTAAGCCTCTTACACAACTGTTTTTTGTTTCAGTTCATTGTTTGGTCACATTTAGCAAATTAACAATTACCTACATTTCTAAAAGTATTCTTTGTTTAGGGTTTGTTTATTTTTTATAGCATAGTTCTGGTACGATGGAAGGTCTTGTACCTGGAGGCATCTGTGGTGGGGTGAATCTTCGAGGGCTGAAAGGTGGTGAGTTGGTGCCGGTAATCAGTGAACGAGGTGGTAAGCTCATGTTTGGAGTTACTTGTCCAGGGATAACATCTTGCCCATTTTGAACCAGCAGATTTGAAGGACCCATTTGAAGGGGAACTGGGTTAGCTTGTCGAATGGGGTGAACTTGGTGAGGTGGTTGTTTGAGCTGAACTGGCGAAGCTAGCTGATTGGAATGGACTGGGTTTTCTGGTTGCATGAGTTGAACCTGCTGACTTGGATGACCTTGGTTATCTGGTTGAATGAGCTGAACCTGCTGACTGGAGTGAACTTGGTTAATTGGTGGATTGAGCTGAACTGCTGGAATCAACTGATTAGGGTGGACTAGGTTATCTGGTTTTGTGAGCCGACCCTGCTGATTGGGGTGAACTGGGTTAGCTGGTTGAATGAGTTGACCCTGCTGACAGTGGTGAAATGGGTTATCTGGTTGAATGACATGAACTGGGTTATCTGGTTGAATGAGTTCACCCTGCTGACTATAATGAAATGGGTTATCTGGTCGAATGACCTGACCTGGCTGACTGAGATGAACTGGGTTGGCTGGTTGAATGAGCTGAACCTGTTGACTGGGGTGAATTGGGATATTTGGTTGAATGAGCTGAACCTGCTGTCTGGGATGAACTGGGTTATCTGGTTGAATGAGCGGAACCTGCTGACTGGGGTGAACTGTTTGACTGAGCTGAACTGGTGGGGGCAACTGATTTGGATGAACTGGGTTAGCTGGTTGAATAAGCTGAACTGGCTGGGCACATGGGTACAGTGGATGAGGCAGCTGAATTGCAGAAGCTTGTTGAAATGGCTGAATTGGTGGAGCCACTTGAACTGGTTGGACTAAATGAAGAGGAGGGCTCTGTAATACAGAGAGAAAATATTACAAATATTTCTACAATTAAAACCCCTGAAGAGAACATTTCAGCTAATGTGATTTTTGCCTTGCACCAATCCAACAGAATTTCTGAGGAAGCTTTCAGAATTTGCATTAAGTCCCAAGAAAATTGAAAATCACTATAATCAATAACTAATACAATCAATAACTTGATTTGAGAAACAGAAAATCTCAAAAACTTTTATTAGAACACAAGAAGGCAAAGAGTGTTTCTGATTACCAAAAAATAATAATAATAACAATGAGTTTCTTTAGTTAATGATCCCTGTTTCATGAAAATTACAAGAATTCCAGAGTTTGCTCATCTGCTATCAAAGCCTACGTTTGTCGAGTAACCCTACAAGGCAAGCTGTCCTTGAGCACTCAGGCCCAGTAGGAACCGAGACACGAAGCCATCCAGAAAGCAACCATATGACAGACTCACCCAAAAAGAGCACAAGAAAGATCTAACCTGTCAAACTACCTTTGTTGAAGCACCGAATAAAACCACTGGTAGCTGAAAAACTACTTCTTGACTGGATGTGCACTGACAATTTGAATCAAGATATAAAACTCCGAAATGATCAGTAATCATGGTGAGATGGTCTGCTAATTTAATATTCAGTACAATGAGTCAAGAGAGCTTATGAATTTTGGACAGATGAAAAACTACCCTAGGCCACCATTATTTCCCAGTACAGCTTTATCCCACTTGGATGTGGCAAATTACACCTCTTTCTAATCTGTTTTGTAGTGGTATCCTTTATCTTGGCTAGGTTGTTATCTTGACTGAGAATGCATGATTCCCTCAATGAACTGTGGCCTCTCAGTGCCATGCAGCTCTATAACAGATGTTGTTTTTGTAGATTCTACCACATATGCTTGACACCATTACCAGCCAACAAGTTTATCTTAGTCTCATCAGACCATAGGACATAATCCAAGAAGTCCTTGCCCATAGCCTCCTTGCTTTCACCAAACTGTTGGAAGCTTTCTTGTACATCATCTTTCGAAGAAGTGTCCTTGTGGGATGACAGCCACAGAGACCTATTTAATGGATGTGTAGCATACAAGCTAAGGACTGACAAACTGAACCACTGTCACTTCTGTTATTTGGTTGTTTTCAGTTGTACCTTTGAATAATATGTGTTTTTATAGCAGTAATTTCATTTATTTTAGGTTTAAATAAATTGTATAAAATGAAATTTAACTGGTCATTGGTCTATAATTGACCTCGGACTATGTGGGCTCGCCCTCTCTTGATTTTGGACATGGCTTAGACTTGCTCAATCTTAAATTGTGAATTAACCTAAACATGTCCTACCTTGGGAATTAAACTGGACTTGCCTTGGACTTTACTTGGGCTTGACTTGGGACTTATATCAGTCTTGCCCTGTTATAAATCTAGACTTACTTCGGCTTTCCCTGTCTTAATATTGTTTGGCTTGCCTGGTCTTAACTTGGGAATTTACTTAGACTCGCCCTGTCTTGACTTGGAACCTAAGTTGGGCTTGCCTTATCTTTATTTAAGACTTTCTGAATTTTCTGGGGAATTATCCCATAAACTCCAGCTCTTTCTTCTTGACTAGAAATTAAGAGATTCTCTCTGGGAGACTGCCCATCATATCAGACAAAGGGGATGTATGGGCTTTTACTAGATAACTACCCATGCTGAAATTTCTGCATCCAGCAATATTTAGCAGGTGGTGGCAAAAGCAACAGATCATAAAGAGTTCTATGGCACGCAACACGTAAGTTCACTTTGTTTGAATGAATGCAAGGGTTCTTTAACGATATGTTGCAAAGCTGAACAAATATTAATTATTTATATTATGTAAAGCATTTATTTACTCAAGGACATGTTGGTATATTATAATTTTACTTCTGTGTGTATTCAAAAAACATTTAGAATCATTTAGGGAACTGTTTCAAACATTTTCTACCCTAACAGTCTTAGGATAGGCTCCAGGAGAGAGACTGGACATGTATTAACAAATAGTATTGATAATGTATGGATAGTGCTTCATAAAAATCATTCTCACCAAAATCACTTCTGGTCCAAATGAACTGTTTTTCTCTGTTGTTGCTCGCTCAGAAGAAATCAAGCAAACCAGTAGTGATATTAATATTACTGTGTATATTATTTATGCCAGCTTTAATAAATAATCACCTGCAGGGACCATCTTCTGGCTGTTATGCAAAGATTCATCAGAATGCAGAATGGTATTAAAATGTTACTTTTCCTTGATTATTACCAAAAGGCACCCTTAATGTTGCGGTTAAAGCTGTGTCGAAGTCTGAATTTGGCAGAAAAGGAGCATCCACAAATGGCTCTCTTGTAAATTCTAAAATAAGTGGGTCATTGTAAACTGTTAGATGATAACATTTGTTAATAGTTACATATGAGAACTAAGCTGTTCTTTCCTTCAATGTACCCCTGTATTACAGAGCATTTTGAATCCAAAACCTCTGGGATAAAAACTTGTCCAAGTGACTCAAAGCAGTTTATTGTATTTGAAATATTTATGGCACATGCCATCAAAGCATCATGGGATAGCTGTCCAAAGCAGGCAGTGCATCTTCACAAACACTGCAGCTGACCTAGGATGCCACCTGCTGGATAGAGCGCTGCTGCAAGCCAGAATGAGATATATTTATATTTACAGCAATATGGTTGTGAGCCTAGACTAACCATGATGCATATGCAGTGGATTATGTAGAGGGGTGCCAAGGGTGGAACAGGTCACACATATAATATGGTTGGGCACCCCAGAATTCTCCACCCCAACCCTCTAATCTAAAAATTGCTGCTGTGCACATTGAAATTATTCTGTAGTGGGAACCAGAGCTTGCTCTAGATCTTCATAGGTCTGGACACGGACTTTCCCCCTCAATTAAATCTGTAAATAAACTGTGTAGTATTTTGGACCTGGACCCCGAACAGGGAAAAATTGCAGATTTGGCAGATCATTTGGGTAAAGTTGGCTGAAGAATCACAGATTTGTGTTTGAATCACAAACTAAAGACAAATCTTAAAATACAAATTACACCTCTTTTTAATCTGTTTCATAGTTGACTAACTGTAATGATAATTTAGTAAAAATATGTCCTCCCCCAGGTTCACTGAAATAAAGTGCTGTATGCACAGCAAACTGAGACAGGGTTGCATAGGGACCGTCTGCAAAGTGCCAAACCTAAATATGTTTTGACAAGAAAATGGTAAATGAATCAAAAAATGCTCTATTGTGAGAAAAATCATAACCTTTGTTAAAAACGTGGAAAATGTTAGCCAGACTGCCCCAAATTAATGTATCTAACTTGAAAAATCTTGTGAAGCCCCAGGAATTAAGTAATTTAACCAGAAAAAAATGACTTGTTTTTTTCAAACCATTATAATGCACCAAATTAAAGCCCTAAACCCTGAAAGTCCAGAAACTTTCAAAGTAACAGTGTTCCAAAACATGGTTGAAATCATGACGTGTGAAGTACTGAAAAACATTCCAGAACATTTTCTCACCCCTCCCCACAGTTGGAACAGTACTCTCATGATGCTCCAGGACCTCCCCACAGACAAATTAAGTACTGGTGGTAACGTATTGAGTCCCTCTTTAATTTTTCCCTCACATAAACATAAACTCATATTTAACAGAATGACAATCTGCTTTTCAATTTCTAGAACTCACTGATCAGTATGCAAAGTGTGCCATTTCAAATCCACTTGTAAAGAGAGAAGCTTACTGGGATTAATCATGACAACTGCACAACAGAAGGCTTAGGAAAATTCTGTATTTTCCAAGTTATTTCGTTCTTGGCCCTTCCCTTTCAGGGCCTAGATTTGTGATGCAGATTGGGTTCTCATCTACAGATCGTGTGTTTCCTGCTTCAGTTACGGGTGTAGTCACATCTAAATTGATGATAATCAAAAATGTATATCAGGTAAATAAATATTTGGCCCCTGGTTGATTTTGAATGTTTGACCACAGACAAAGAATCAGTTCATAAATGTTAATATTGTAATTTAACAGCGAAAGACTGTTGTGCCTAATCCTCTCGCTGAGCCTCACCACGTATGGCACAATGACTGTAAAAAAAAAGTCGTCGCATTTAAATTTGCAATGTGAAATGTACTAATACGAGTACTGTATGTGCTAATAAATGTACTATATGAGCTAAATTGACAAAGGAATATTTGAGGAATATTTTTTAATCAACATTTGTATGTGTGTTGAGTTTTTACAATCATAGAAAACAATGAGGAACTATGTGTTGCAAGTTCTCCTGACTCATGCTAGGGGGTGCTGGTAATCCCACAGATGTCGATCCACCTCGGCTAAAGAAAAATAAAATTTAGCAGCCATTCTCAGTGCTGAAAAGACTGAACACATGCAGTGAAACAGGTCTGTTGCCAATCAAATGTTGAATAAGATCGGTATAGTTATGTTTGTAAATCTGACTGATCATGTCAGAGCCTCACCACATCACTGGATCCGCCTAAAAGATTGCTAGCTTTATAATCATATTAGCTAACACCATATTTACTGATAATACTTACCTTTCGTTTATATTTATATATGCTTAGTAACACCACCAGGTCAACAGGAAGATGGCGTTCAGTGTAAAGCAGTGAGGTTTTTTTTTTGCCAAGGTAAACAGGGATGTTATGTAAAGTTCCTCTTGTCAATGTGAGTGATGTAAACTAGCCTGATTTTCTACATTTATTGAAGCTGAGATATGGTAACTTTTGATATGGTTAACTATGACCATATCATGAGGATTTGTTGGGTGGGAAAATGCTTAAATGGTATTAATAGGTACTACTTTGCTCTTTGAATGATAACGCAGTCATATTACACTTGTCCCGTCTAGCATTATTGGCTTACAGTAAAATCAAGTTACTAATCTGCCTAAAATGAATATTGGTGCCTTATCCGTTTATACTCTCGTAAGTTCTCGGAGACCAGCCTGTAAGCTGCTACTTACTGTTCATATGGTGTGGTTTGCTCAAGTGGGTGGTTGAAATATTTTAGAGATATTTTAGTATCTCTGCACCGCACTGGAACTCTTCAAAAACCCCTCCAATTAAGGGATGAAAAACTCACCTTTTTAAACTTGATTATGAGTGGAAAATGCCTTGGAATATAGAAATATGGTTGCGTGGCAAGATTAAATTGGAGGGCCCATTCGCTCGCTTTTAATTTCAACACATATATCTTTTACACTGGGTTTAATGGTATAGACAATTTGACAGTAGTTACATGCATTATTTTTTCAAGTTTCAATAAGTATAACTGTTGACGTTTGCAGTAAAAGCACTGCTGCTTGTTCATCTCAGACTCATGCCCTGTTCAGAGATGGAGGCAGAGATCATTTTCTCAACCCAATCAGTGAACTTCCAAGTCTTTATGCAAGAACACTTACTCTGGCAAAAACAGGACCAGTAATCCCTGGAAAATACCCCGGAAATCAATTAAATTGAGGCGTGTTTCTTTGCCTTGAAGAAGAATTAAACATTGTGAGCCAAACGTCTGGGCCTAATATTTTTTGCAAAAGTAAAAATTTCATCAAATCATATTTATCTTGTTTACAACACTTGATGTATATCAAGATTTCCCTGTATGGGAGTTTTTGTCAAGTTTGATGACAAAGAGAAGATGAATTCAAGTATGTTCAACATTATCCCATCAGGTTGAATACAAGCGGCTCGACTATTTAAATAGATGTTAAACTTGAACAATCCAGATGAACATTTGGGAATCCCTGATAGAAAAGTACAACATGATTTACAGTGTTTCAGGTTCGTGTATGTTTGATTATTTTTGCAAAACAAAATAAAACAATAAATATATATATATATAAAAAAAGAAATATTTAATATGGGGGGGGGGGGGGTAAAACTGGTTGAGGAAAGCCAAAGTGTGGCTGGGAAGATGGCATAGCAACGAGGCAAGGTTTTAAAGCAAGACTGAGGTTTCAAGATATTTTAGGCACATTTGAAGAAGTGCATGGAAACAATGTTGTGGATCAGTTGAGGATCGTTGATGCAGTGGGTGGCCATCAGCTCAAAACTGGCAGAAACCAGTGGGACCCAGATACACTGATGTACTGCACAGAGAGGTCTGGACAGAAGTGATGGTCATGGAAGCGTTACAGGACTAAAAGCCATTTTTCTGATGTGGGAACTGGGCCAGCGATTCAAGTACACATAAAAACATGGCAACATGGGTGCAAAAGATTGGCAGCAGGTGATACAGGTAATATTTGCCTGAATCCAGTTTTGATTTTTCTTTTGTATACTCTTTGCATACAAAGCTACAGAATTTAGCTATGTAAAGTTTTATCTATGAATGTAAATAAATAATACTTGCTATGTGAATGTACAATTGCTTTCATTACTACAGAAATCTTCAGGGAAACACAAATAATTTGAGTCATTGAGAAAGTTTGCGGCTCATCTGAGACATTTCTTTAAGACTTGACAAAAAGTGCCTTCTTTCGAAAGGGATGTTTAAAAATAAATAATTTTTTTAGCTAGCAAACCGGGCACTGACCTGCCCTAAGAACATCGGCGTCTAGGAGAAAGGAAAGTGAATTTCACCTTACCAAATCTCTGGTTCCTTCGACGTAATCGATCAGAAATCCTGGTTCAAATTATTCCAGACAAATTCCAAAACGGCGGCGACGTTTCAGGAAAAACACAATCCACTGGTACAAATGACCATTGCGAATGTAGACCAGTCTTGGTAATGGCCCATCTCTCCAATGTAGAGCTGTTGTGATGGTCACTTTGACCAGAGTTGACAATGACTCAGTACTGAATCAGACAATCTTAACAATGAAAAATGTTAGCTCACGTTCAATATTGCTGTGTCATGAAACACTGCATTATGAAATCATGAATTCTGCCTCTACCTTTGTGTGTAAACATGGCGGCTGAGGTATAGAGCATTTACCTTTGCAGATCTTAACTTCTAACCTGGTGAGGATGGGATCCAAAATAAATTATTACATTTGAATACTGTTGGAGTATAGATGACTAATCATGTTTAATTTCAATTTAACATTTTCTTATTTTTATTACTATTCTCACGGATCGCAATTGAAATGGTTTTATTATATATGGATTAACCAATGTAAGCTCCCATGTCATCCGTTATTATCAGTGAGCATTTATTTGTGAACTAATGACTGCCTGCATATATAAACTAAATCTGACTGCATGAGCTTTATTAAATTACTATTCATCAATTCTACAGACAAGCCTAAAAAATAATAGTTAAAATATATGCCATCTATGAATGTTTTACACGGTTTGCATTGCTTTTATCATTTCTTTTGTAAATGCGTAATAAAAAACTTGTATTAATACAATTTGAGCAAAAGTGAATTGCGGTAATGATAAAAAAAACTTTTCATGGACCCACCTATTCATTTGTTTGTTTGCTTTCCCCAGCATCTTTTCTTCCATTTAATCTGCTTGTACTTGCATGATTAATAAACCATTTTAACTGGCCATTGATTTCAAATTTGAGTCAAAATCTCTAACAGAAACCAGGTTTCCAGTGGGGTCTACAAACATTCATGTTCTTATGTAGAGAATAATACAGTAAACTATGAATATTATTAAGACACAGCAGATCCTTGATCTTAAAACATTATCAAATTTACAAGGCTTTTTTCCCACAAAACCCCCCATTGATCTAGTGCTAGTGCCCCCTGTGTGTGGCAAGGCTACGCGCCACATCTGTAGTTCGTCCACAGCACTCATAAAGTGAAGCCCAACATCAGTATAGCACTATTTTTTGGCACAAAAATGTTCACTCAAAACAAGCTAATTGTGTAATAGACCTAGGTTTATTAATGTCAGAATTGGAAAAATATATTGCTATTTTGCCAGTTTCTATAACCAAACAGCCAAGTCTAAGATCAGCCATCACACTCTCTATTTGCAGTCCAGGGATATGTAGTGAAAGAGACAGGCCCTTCCTGGGGATAAAAAGCCAATTATTTACTGCAATACCGATATTCGAGTCTAGGTTTAGTAATCATTATAAGTGTCGTTAAAAGTCAGTGTGCAGCTTGCACGATGCCACCTGTGTTCCTGATTTCCATATCTTTTTCAATATGCACCCTGCTTCCACTAGGCTATTGATCCAAAAGATTGTCCAATGTTCTTCAAACCCTGCTCGACTTAAGGCTGAGAATACAAACCAGCTAGCACTCCTAGTAACTTCTTACCACAATCACGGGTGGTTCTGTGTGTCTCTGCATCCTATTCCTGGCCCAACGACTTTCTCTGGGAGCCCCATCTTGCGGAAGGGATGAAAATGGCGGTGCTGGCAGAAAAAGGGCGGTGTGTTGGATTCTGCCTCCTGACACCTTGCGTGAAGTTATTTGTTGTCCTCACTCTATGCGAAAACCACAATCTCATCTATGTTTCTGTGCTTCCTCTAGCACTATTTGACAAAGTTCCGTGGAAAATAAAAGTGTAGCAATAAAAATATCATAATGATATTTTACTAAAAACTAAGACATGGTTTGATGATTTTAGCCCTTGAAAGCGCTTTTGCTATTGATCGGAATAGTTGATACAGCATTGCACTTACAATGCAAGGACTGTAGGTTCAATAACCCGGGAAAGCAAGACTTGAACTGTTCATTAGAAAATGTCACTTTAAATGAAAGCATCTTCCTAATAAAAAAAAAAAGCTTATTTTAATATACATCATTGAGGATTTTCATTGTTTGAACTTCTGTCATTGAAGAGGTGCGTTTTCCTGAATTAAACCCCAATTTCAGTCATGAATTCAAAATGATTGAGCCAAACCATGACCTTTTTACTGACTGGAATGCAACTATATAAAGTTAATTCTTATTCATTACAACCTGCTGGTCGAACACCCAATCAAGCAACTTGTTCTTTCTGCACTTTAACAATAATGTAGTTTTAATTAGATCTGATTTATAATCACTATACCTACTTCTATTAGGGAATGTGGTGAACCAGTAGAGCAGACTCTGTCCTCAGATAGTCGCCTTGATGTAGTTATGTTGCACAACGCTCGACTCTTTTGAATCAAACTGATCAGCTTATCTTCAGGAGCTTGGGTAGCTACGAAAGAGAAGTGTGCAAACTGCAAGCCAGTTCCATCTTGACTCAGTTCTTTGTTCATTGTGCCATTTCACGTTCAAATTCTCCACAGCCAATCTGAGTGCTCATTTTATGTCTGATTGACTACCACAAGCCAGGTCCAGATTCAACATGATGATCTGGTTATTGGGTGGAGGTAAAAAGATTGTGAAAATTTTAATATGTGGCTATGTGTGTCAATGTGCCTGTATTCTGGTGATCATCATAGTCAACCTTAATGTTGTGTACATTTATAATTACAGCCTATTTTATGTCTAATGTGTATATTTTTCCCCTGCTTTACACATCTTGTTTACCAGAGATCACAGTTCTAACTCCTGGTCAAACAAATACCTGTAGTAATCCACAGAAGAGGACACACAAGTGTAATTACACTGTGCAGCAATTTCTTTACATTTAAAGTTTAAAACGTTTTTTAACGTTTTGTTCGGTAGAAAAGCACACGTAATCTGAGCTCATTTAAAATAGATCAGCAGAAAGAGATAATATTTAGTAATAAAGAAAACATGTATAGTGAGAAAATAATGGTTGGTATAGCAAGATCAAAAGAAAATAACTGGCAATATCAATATGTGAAAAATAAGAAAAGAAAACTAATCTTTGTCTATAGAGTCATGATAAAAAGTTTACATGTTGAGATAACAAGGAAATGAAATCATGGTGATAACAAAATAATTTGGGAAAAAAAAAACTTTGAACACGCTTGCTCAGAACTATTGCAGCTATTACATCAGAAAATGTCCTTGTAAGCCACATACTTGTATATTACAAAATTGTGTGGTATTTTTGGGATTATTCCAACAATGCAGCACTACTGGGGGAAAAACATTGATATACATGAAACTCATCTGAGTAAAGTAAACAATGGTACTCACGTGTGATGATATTTAGCATTTTAAATTCACAATTTTTTGACTTTGTTTAAAACAAACCATTCATTAGAGGGAATTCAGTTGAGTTCATTTAAAAAATGTGTCACTGATAATATTTAAAATCTCTTTCTAATAATTTTATATCACTAAGGACTCGTCACGGATGGATGTATTTATAATTCAGCATTTACTGCACCTAAAATGCAGTAAAAATCAGACGCATTATTGCCATTTTACAGCATAGATGTGGTGTTAATAAGAAAAGCGCATCTGCTGATCTTAAAAAAAATCTCTTCACTTAAATTATCTTCAAATTAAATGAATAATTTTGTTTAATTCGTTGTAAACAGCACTGTTTATGTTCATTTCATCACAAAACCAATAAAAAATGTAACAGTGTAAACTTAAATTTCATTACCAACTACTGAAATCATTTAAGAGGTCATTTAAAAGTTATAATATCGTAAAGCTAAGGATGTCATGGTCTAGTTTGATGTTTTAGAGCATGACATATCATCCAGCCTCTAGGGGGCAGCAATAATGTTTGGGCACCAAAAATGAACCATTAAGAGGAAGATGTCTGTTGTACTCTGGAGCTCTTTTCATACATAGTTTTAAAGTTCCTATTGTTTTTTTTTTTTTAGATGAAGCTTCTAGAAGCCATATCCCAGTAGCTCTGTATTGACTTGTATTTCGAAAAATATTAACGTCTTAAAAACCAGTGTCAAAGGGGTATCAGAATATGATGTTTGGTTAATATCATCAATCCCAGCATAGCAGTAACCCCATGTGTCCCCAAGTAAGCAAGGTTACAAAAAAAAAAATAATAATAAAAAATAATAATAATAATAATCAGTGTTTACACCACCTCCAATAACACATTCACAGAATCACGTTGACTACTGAACAGAGATGACCGTGTTGTGGTCAGAACCATCCCTGTACGCCATGCCCATTTAATACTGAAAGAAACTGGACAGTCATGACACTATCTGAGTTTTATTTTGTGTTGTGTGACTCGTCATTTGCTAGAGAAGAACCAATAAACCGTCAATGCAAAGCAAAGAACACAGAAACACTGTTTGCCTTCCATTTGGTAGAGAAGAGGAAATATGACAGAAGAAATTTGTAAAGACACTCAAGACCCTTGAGGAGCCTTGCCTGATACCCCTCGCTTTTTACCTGTGATACCATTGGTTGCGCAGCTCCATCCTCCTCTTTTGCTTCAGATCCTTCCAAATTTGTTATAGTAGCTCTCCACTCTAAAACATCAAAGCACAAATAACTTTAACAAACTTACATCTTTCTTTAAACCACAAATTTGTTAAAAAGGAAACATTACAGTAGATTTTCTGAAGCCACTGAAATGGGCAATCATTGATGAACAGTTTTCCACATTAATGGATGGATTTCACAGCTCAGAGTTTTTGTGAACACCATTGTGAAAGGATTTCTTTTTACTTGAGTGTATATTTTTATAACAGCAGAAAATGCAATTAAACCCTTAATTCAATCATTAAGACCTTCATCATGCCCTGTCACAAATAAAAAGGAGGCATTTACCTGATTTGAGGGTTTCCAGATCAAGCACACCTCCATCTTGAAGGCACTGAATCTCATCAGGGTTCACTTTTTCCCAGGGGATATAAGTGACTCCACGATCCCCATCCCAATATTTCTTCAACTCCGTCTTTATGCCCTTATTCATCGCCCATGCAATCTGATCAGAGACAGCAAGTTAAACGAATACCCAAATATTCAAGTAGGATATATTCACATTAATTTATCCAGTTAGTTTAAGTATCTGAATAGATTTCCTCTGAACTCTAAATGAGTCATTACTCTAAACAAGAATTTTGAAATATTGATCAAGATATACTTTGGTTTCTGTGCCAAGGTGAATAAATGTGTGGTTTGTATAGCTTGCTAAAATCGTGCTAATGCAATCAAGTCATCACTTCTATTGTATTATATTCATGGTGTCAAAATATTTATCAATCACTGCCTCCCTATTGGGATCTTCAAACAAAAAGATTCTTCTACTCACTGTACCTTTATGACTTTCCCACTGACTTTCAAAAAACCTCTGTTGAGTTTGTTCAGAGCTGTGCAAGCATCTTGTCTGTGCACCATGACAACATAAGCACAGCCTCTTGGAGGAATCATCTACACACAAACACAGGACACTTAAACATGCATAAGTGGGCATAAAAGAAATTAAGAGCACAGTTATTGTTCTGAATCTTCAAAAGGCTCATTAAAGGCTAAATGACAATTAAACTAAAGTACAGTAATGAACATTGTGAAAAGAACAAACAATTCTGACCAAAACAATAACCTATTTTGATGCTTATAAAAGACATTGAATAAAAAAAATGGAAGTTACTCCATTTTTGTTTTGATCATAGTAAATGACAAGAATTGAAAACACAATTATTATTACTATTTGTAAACCCTTTTATTGGGTGCGGTCACTTAGATTTTTTTTTGTATAGGAAAAATAATTTTAACATTTAAAAAAGGAAAATATCAGAAAATATGAAAAACATTGTCTGCCCAAAAAAAATCAATTTCAATATAGAACCAAAATAAACTGCATTGAATGAATGTTTCTGATTTCTTCAAACATCACAAAGTCAAAACGTACAGCTTTTTGATCATACAGACCCATTTAGGCCTTCTAAAGAAATCATTGGTTGAAATCGATATTGTTGTACATACATTAATGGACTCGATCTGCCCAAACTCCTCCATCAGCATCATGATGTCCTGCTTGTTTGTCTTTTTGTCCAACTGCCCAATCCACAATGTGGTTGTGCACACTACAAAACAAATGAAAACCTTACAAATTGTCAAAATCATTGGCAAACCCTTTCTTTGTTTTAATTGCAAGACCACTGCAAGTTATTTATTAAAGGCATGGTAGGCAATTTCCCAAAACTAATGTTGGCGGTTGAAATTGGTTGATAGAAGGATTAGCAGCTTTTCTATAGTGTTTTTGCTAGGAGCAAATTGGATAGGCTTTGTTGACTCATCAAAAAGGATCAGTGATAAAAACAAAGGAAATTTGAACACTTGTGAAGCATATCAAATAACTGTGATGAAGATGTGCATGAAGATTTTGGGACAGTTGCAGGCAACACAACATTGAATACATTTTCAGGTTCGGAGACTGGCTAGAGCACCACAACTGAGAGTTTCAACGCTTAATGAGAGAAGGACACTGACAAAAAAGTATCCCCAGCACCCTCCAAATACAGCAAATGGAGTTCAAACCAAATAGATTTATTTTGATCTTATCTGACCAAACAAACTTCTACCAGGTCTTGACAAACTTTACACAATGAAGCCATTTTTTAATGACACAGAACTCCTTTTGAGAAGAGCACAGCAGCCAGGAAGACGGTTGAAGTGACTATTTGTAAGAACTAAGTAATCAGAAAGTGGATGGCCAAAATATAGTGGTTTGTTCAATTTTTTTACTAACTATATTACCTATAAACTGACTGAACATACTGATAATGGGCAACTTCCTGTTAAAATACAAAAATACATTAAATTGTATTTTTTTTACTTTCAGCTTGTTAAATGTTAATCCTGTTTGGTCCACAAACTAAAGCATGCTTTGGTCCACTATGCAACGGAGTTTGACTGAAGAAAATGGAGAAATGGAAATCCGAAAATCAGAAAGGTGCTTTTTCTGCTTATTATACATTAAATAGGTCTTAAAAACTCCTCGTCAAACATGAAAAAGCTTTTTGAGATATTCACATTTAAATGTTATTGATAAAATATGTTTATCTTTTGAAAGAATCTCCATTGTGGGCAGAAGAGACACTTTATGGTAGCAAAAACATTATTACATTTGGTTAAAAAGAGAAGGGGGATTCTCACCACTAAGGGTTTCCTTCTTGTATGATGGGAATCCTCTCTGTCTGCGCTCTCGCTCTTTCTCCCGGTTTCTCCTCTCCTCTGACCGTGAACGCGGAGAATGTCTGGAACGCTCTCTGGAACGGGAACGTGTGCGATGACGCCTCGACCGATCTCGGCGAGAACGAGAATCTGACCGTGATCTCCGAGTGCGTGAAGATGGTTTGCGTGGAGACCTGATGATAGAGTCAACAGCTTTTTGTCACTTAATCACTTAACACCAATAAAGTGCACAACTTTCTAGCATAAAAAACAGGTTTAAAATCACAACAAAATCAACTGTTTTTCATTCATATCAAACATTTTTATCTTGACAACTGCCCCACCACAGAGAAGCATTTCCATGGCTACCTCTTTTCATTTTATAAAGAACCTATATGAAATGTTTACAAAGTTATTGTTTGCACATCACTGACACACAAGACCCCAAGTTTTTCAGGTTTTGGGACAGTTGCAGGCAACACATAATTGAATACATTTGGGGCTCAGGTTTGGAGACTGGCTAGAGCACCATAACTGAGAGCTTCAATGCTTTTAATGAGAGAAGGACATGGTTGTCTAACTCCACAAGACACCCAGCACCATCTATTCCTCCTGAAATATGGTGCGGTTGCCCCGTTCTGACTGAAAAGTATCCCCAGCACCCTCCAAATGCAGCAAGTGGATTTTAAACCAAATAGTTGTATTTTGATCTCATCTCACCAAATAACCTTCTACCTGGTTTTGACAAACTTCAGATGGGCTAAACGTGTGCAGTGACGGACCTTGCAGTCACTGCAGGATTTTATTCCATGTCTGGTGTAGTGTGTTACTGACCATAACTTTTAAGATTGTGGTTTTAACTCTCTTTAGGTCATTGAGCAGCATTTCCTGTGAAGATCTATACTTGATCTCTGCCCTCCAGAAGAGGAGATACTGCATGGAGCTCCAGTCTGAACAAGCGGGTCATAATAATTTCTTCAATGGCTCCAAAAGTTCTCATTGACATGTTTGTTCTTGTTCTGTTGACCTTTTGTGTCATGTTATGACCTACAGTTATGTCACTGATGCCCTTTTTGGACAGTCAAATGCAGAAAATGATTGTGACGTTTTAAGTCTCTCTAAGTTGAGATTTACCTACATTTAATACTAAATACTTAATTTCTCCCCTATACAATGTTTTTTGTTTGTGAACTTGGGAAAGCATCCTTAAACAGATGACTAGTAAACTATTCACATATTTGTTCTCAAGCCATTCTATGAGCCATCAGAGAGATGAGGTGAAACCCCTACTTTTAAGTGAGTACTATTTTTAAAAGCTCCAAAAGCACTTCAAACTCATACATACCTCGATCTAGATCGCCTGCTGTGTTTACGATCCTTCTCATCATGCACTGGCCGTTCAGGCTTAGTTGATTCCTGAAAGCAAAGAAAATGATTAACATACATATAAAATAGAAGGTGGGTAAAAAAAAAGTTAGTAGATGACCTCATAAACCTCATCGGTTTAGTGGAAACTGGAATAATGGTCGAGGAAAAGTTTGAAAAACCATAGTTGGATAATGTGAAAATGAATTCAAAATATATATAGGAATTGGCAAAGGCCAGAGAGTTTTTAGGAGAGAACTTTTTTCACTAGAGTTCAAAAGTTATTAGCAATTTTTGTGTGGCCGTGCCACTTTTCTTTTTTTAATTCCTTTCATCACCTGGTGACAAATGCACATTGAGCTTTGTACAGATATATTTTTGTCTTATAACAAGCACCAATTTTGACTAGAGCACTTGGGAGCACTGAGCAGTAGACCAGTAATTTTTCCTTAAACTGCACTTCTGACAATGTTTTTGGTTCAGGAGTAGCTTGGCGGATGGAATTCTACACTTGTATCCCTTGTTAAAGCAGACGCGTGTTGGTGGTGGTTCTGAATGAACTGATCTCAGTCTACTTCTACTCCACTGGGTACCTGTGCGTTTTTTCCAGCCACAATTTTTACCTTCCACTGAACATTTAGTTCATATACTTCAACACTGAGTTCTATTATCGTCCAGCTCCAAAAATCCTGGATTATCTTCATCTGAGACTGGCCCAAATTGTTGTTCCTCTCCAAACAAAGATCCTCCCCCAACTTTGAAATTATTCAATTTGAAGACATTCTAAAAGTTGATGTCCTCATTATCATTTTCTCAGACTATTATCAATTACATTTGTTACCTTGAACAGACAGATGCCATCCAAAGTCAGTACAAATACGTAAAACACATACAGTACAGCAGGTAATGCAAGGCTGTAAACTTTTAACTTAAGCAAATCATTGTCTGTACCTGCAGCTGCTTCGTTGAACTGGGTTCTTCAATGTGCCCTTCACAGGATTGTTTGTCAACTACCATAGAAGTTTGAACCATGGTTGTAAGATCTTGAGGTGCCACATGAGGCTGTAAAGGCACCTGGTCTTGTAAGGGTGCATGAGATTGAGAGCCATGCACCTGGCCCTGAGTCTATCAAGAAAACCACAGCAATTACAAACATTTTTTAAACGGATTCCACAAACCAGAGCTGTGTAGATCTGAACAAATACCTGGTTCGCAATTTGACTCAAGAGATGAGCTTGCAAGGCCTGTTGTAATTCTGGAGGGAGATTTCTGAAAAGGAATTCAACTTTAAAATAATAATTTAAAAAAATGCAAACATTATTTAATAGATGGAAATTTATGAGACTTGAGTCCCCTACATGGTAATGGGAGCTGCAGGAACAGGAGCAGGAGCAGGTTCAGGTTTTTCCTCCACAGGTTCAGGTTCATCATCATAATCAAATCGATCAAGCAGAGACTGATTTCAGAGACAAAGCGTAAAGCTTTAAATATGGCTTAGATTTCACAAAATACTGTCATTTAATTTGCATGTGAATTAAAAAAAATTAGGCTGAAGCATCACAAAGGTTCACCTTGGCTAATGATGGTTTCTGCTCTTTGGGTGGAGCTGTGGGCTGAGGGAGCCCCATCCCTCCAGTTAACTGCAGCAGTTGCTGTAACTGAGCAAACATCAGACTTAAATTCTTGTGAATTTATATAAAAAAAAAAAAAAAAAAAAAAAAACTTATTTTCTCTTTTTAAAGACAACATGAACACTAAACAACTACACAGCTGAGCAATCTCTGGCAACACTAACTGGGGAATATTTAGTATTTGGCAACTATAGGTGATTACACATGTGCCATACCCAAACAAGAGAGTAGTAATTAGCAATTGTTGTAGCCAGCAAAATGAGCACACCCAATATTATTTATACTGCCATCAATTGATTTATTTCTAGTTATCCACGCTTTATTTTGAAAAAAAAAAAAAAAAAGATTCTGAATCAGATGCATCTGCTAATCGATTATTTCCTCCACCTCTGTTTCTCAGTGGAGGCTCCCTGGCTCTTTTTAAAAATTCAGGACCTGATCTTTCAGTTTTGTCTGTTACCTCTAGGTTCCCTGTCCCCTGAAGGAGCTGGGTAAACGCAGTCAGTGGCATTTGGGTCTGAATGCTCGGAAAGGTTGTTGCAGTGGTAGCAGCTGGTGTAGGCTCTGGATGTTGAGGTTCAACATGAACTGGCACTTCCATTGATTGAAGCGGATATTCTAGAAGGAAATTTTAACAGAGAAGAAAGATTAAAAGTGTTTAAGATTAAAGCGTTCACCATTCACAAGGTTTTAAACTGAGCAAAAATTGTTGTAAATGAGTGATCAAGAGAAATGTTATTATTGTGCTCAATATTATTCAACATGTGAACACTACTCGGCATTTTATGAGGTAATCTCTTGGTAAAAATAACCATACCATGGGGCTGATTTTTTCAAATAACTTGACTCTCTTGTGCACATTGATGTGTTTGAATGAAAATCAATTTTATCTTTAAAGTAATTTGCAAACACTCTCTGTTTCCATAGAATTTGCGCTCGCCCTCTGAGCTTCCATAGAGTGTTTGTGGCTCACCTTCTGCCCCTTTGCGTTTGCCAACCAATGGCAGCAACAGTTTTAACAGAGCGACATAGCATCTTCTCTCTGACAAGGATTACAGATTGGCGTCAATCAACGTCAATTGGCCCCTACAACACATGTGTAGGTTTCCGCAAACTTTTAGATTTACCTGCCCTCAGTAATATTAAAGGCAAGTTTTTAAAACTTACAGGAAATTAATAGATAAAATGTTTGAAAGAGAGTTGACCAAAGGTCATTCGGCAACAATGGCTGAAATAATTTACTGTCAATTATTATTGACAGTGGCATCAAAAGGTCTAACATAAGCGACACGACACTGAAGCACATTGACTGTTATATACAAGTTCATTTCTGGATTCTTTTACCTATGACTGAGACACCATTCTCTAAAACAGGTAGTTCTGGAGCTGTGGCCATGTCTAACAGGGGTTGAATGACTTCCATACCAAACATATCATTCTTCTGCCATAGACACAACACCCGCAGAATCTTCACCTGAGGTTAAACAAATAAAAAAATAAATAAAAAAACGATAAAACCAACATGGAAGACAACACTAAACTGTGCTCTGAAACTGAGCGGTACCTTGTCATCATCTGGACATTGGAAAAGATTCTGAAAGGTTACGTTGAAGTTCCTCAGAAATCTTGGACCAAAGACATCTTTGTCTGTGCCAAACTGATGGCGGGACTGTCGGATTATTGAGTCGACCACATAAAGACCAGCTACCTTTAACTCTGGTTTACACTGATTGAAGAAGAAACATTTAGGCATTAAAACAGCTTTTCTCAAAACAGAATTTCTGTGAAAGGTTAATATTACGCACCCTCTTGATGAACTTCTCCACAATTTGAACAACATGTTTATACAGCTGGAAAAAAAAGAAATAATAATACAAGGGCTAATAAGATTAGGGCTTGAAATTGTGATCATAAAAACATCAAAAATGTTGCCTGTGCTTCCTAAAAATATTTTTGGAATAATCTGTGTAACTGCATACAAATGCTGTGGTGAGACTGGTTTTAACCTCTTAAGCCCTGAGGCCTATTTTCCGAAAATCCTATACTTTTACTTTTTAAGGCATTTCTCAGCTTTTACAAGGTCTAAACTGCAAATCTTGGTATCAAAATGAAGATAGGTTCTTGGGGAGTGGTGTGGATGAGTTAATTTGACAGTCAAGAACACTGGGTAAGAGTAATTGATGTTGGAATGGCCAAAAAATGAACTCCGCCTAAAAAAAACACATGTTTCCTCCAATATCTCCTTATTTTACTTGTAACGAAGCAAATAAACACAATCAATTGTAACAACTACATGTCAAGGACATCTGTAGCAAGTTTGGTGTTCATACTACAAGAAACTAATATTCTGTAAAGGTTTTGATTGAACAAAGTTCAGGCGTAATCCATGTTGGCACAGTTTGGCACAATTTGGCACAATAATTGAAACATGGAAAAAAATCTTGTCCAAAGCTTCAGCTACGTTCATGGTCTTCTTTTCTTGCTTACGGGACATGATTTCAGCAAAAAAACTCCTAAAGAAACGCTGTAAAAGGGGGGTGGAAGCTCATTTACACCATCTTGCTGCGCTTTTGGGAACGTTTCACTCACAAACGCTTTGATGTCGAGCTTCTGCGTGTCCCTACCCCCCGACCATCTGTCCAATCCGGGAGCTCTATATATCGCTGGAAAGCTCTGATTCTATGCAAGCCAATGAGATCAACCATTTTGAGACTGACGGGATCGCTAACGAATCACACGACGCGCAGCGTGGAGAGACCACCTCTTACGCACGGGGAGTCATTCCATATTTGGTGACGTCATGAGCCCACGGAGCAACAGAAAAAATCTAAAATGGCGTTTCCGCGAAGCTATCGACCGGACATAACAACAAACGGACTTTTATCGCTATGGAAATAACTTTTTGTTGAAAAAACAGCAAAGGTAAGACAAGATTTACATGCTTGCTTGGTTTTCGCTGGCGTTTTTTCGTGGAACTTTCGCTCCCTGCTCTGAAATACTTCATGCAATGTAAATGAGTTGCATATCGCTGGATTCAGCTGGTTGTTGGCTTTCATTTAATGTCATGGTTTTGGTGTTTCCGTTTATATTGTGGATACATATCGCACATAAACAAAAACGTGGTCATGAATTATACTCCGGACATGTTGTTGTTTATTTGCATGGCGTTCGAGCTGTGGTTCACGGATATGAAATTGAATTAGATACGTTTTTAGAGGAGTTTCCGCTGAACACAACAGTATTTAATATGTGTGGGTTATTCTCAGGGTTAGTGAGCTATGAGTGAAAATGTAACGCACAAGGGGGCAAGTCCCCGGTACCGGGGACTCTCGGGCTTAAGAGGTTAAATCTCAACAAAACTAAAGATAAATGATAAATGAACAGGGATACCATAACATCCACCTGCATGCCACCCTTTTCTCCACATGTTGCGGCTTAGAGTTCACAGAGGCACCAGCGAGTGGTATTGACAATACAGTTCAACAAATACCCAAATATTGCATTGGACTTAAATATTAACACATTTTCAAATTGTATAATTTGAGACCAAAATAAATATAATAAAATGCAGAAAGACCAAACATCCTCAAAACTACCCAGACCCTGAACATTACCCCAAAACCAAGACAACGGTCAGCTTTATTCCAGTCTTACCCTGATGGCTTTGATTCCTGCCTTGGTTACAGACATCATTTTGGCTCGAGAGATTGGGGGAGACATATCCATCATGGACATCATCTACAAAGGAAAACACAGAGGATTGAAGATAACATTCTCAATCAAAAGCATCTCCTTTTGAGGTTTTCTTAATGTTTTCATGATTTATAGTTTTAAACATGTAGTTAACTTAAAATATGGGCATTACATCTTTACATATAGTTTGTGAACCTGTGATACTTTTTGGTCAGTATCAACGTAAATTGATAATGTTTGTGAGATAAAACTAATCAAGATTAGAAAGAAATAACTCAAATGCGATCACCTCTAGAGCAATAGACTACTTGTACTAAGACTTTCGCGTTCGTACAACAGAGCATTTCACAATGGCTATGTTTTACTGAAAACTTTGGGGTTGCTGATGGGACAAAACCATCTCTGCGTATGGTCACAAGCCAATGTCTGCTAAGGTTGAGATTGGCAGGAAAACAGTGAAAATGTAAAATTCCATTGCACTGTGCAGATGATGAACACTGCAGAACAACAGTGTGCACCATAAGCAGACCTCAGCTTATTTCTCTACTAATGTTTCTAATACCCTGTAAAAATGACCTGATCAGATAATGCTTTGACATCACAGGTTATTAGATCGCACCCATCATCTTCTTTAAATCTCTGGCTTAAAGGGGTCCTGACCTGAGAAATCTACAAATGCTTGAACTTTTAAATATAAGAACTGACTTCAGGCTTGACTATTGTAATACACTGTATTGTGAACCCTCAGTTTGCCAATTGAAACACTGCAATTGGTTCAAAATGCAATAGCGAGGATGTCCGAGATTCTGGGGCAAGAAAATGTCACCTCATTTAGCTGCATTTACACTGCTCAGCAATGTTGTTCAGATTTCATTGTTTGGTTCCTTGTGGTCCTACCTCAATAGCTCTGTGTTTATGTGATGAGGGGTGTGTTTCAATGTTCATAAAAAAAGATTATACTCCAAGTGGGACTGGCCATTTGCAGTGACTGTCCTCATACATTGGGATTTGCAGCAAAGACATACCAATAGCTCCAATAATTGACAGTTTTAAGCCTAAACTGAAGACGATTTGCATCAACTTCTCTGTCTTGCAAAGAAGGGTTCTACCCAGTCCACGATGACATCAGTATGCACCTTCACCAGCTAGATTGCTCAGAAAATAATACAACAGCTCTGAGAATACAACAGTTTTTTTTATATCCTTAAGAAATTTAAAGTTAAAAACCTAAAAGTTTACCAAATGATACATAACATTGTATATAAACTGCTAGAGCCCACTATGGGTTTGATCATGGGTTTTCAATGAAAACTGCAATTTTTCAGGAGAACAGAAACTAGAACAGCTAGAGTGACAAAAAAAGTTTCAGTTAACAGTGCTTTAAACAGACGGGTGCAATTGTAAATGCAAGAAACTTGTGCCATAAATGAAACGTCATCTCAATGCTCCACAGGATTGATATCTTGACACATTCACAATTGAGTAACAAGATGATGTTTTTCTACAAATTCTGCTGAATAAACCGATCACGTCATTTTCAGCATCACATCAACTCTTTTGAAACAAGAGCTGATGGAACAATAAAGTTACAACAAAAAATTAAAGAGTAAACAAAAAAAAGACTTTCCTACAGCCTATGATGAAGTGCCCTGAGTACTTAAGACACGTACCTCCCCAGGTAGTGTTTCAATTAAATAAAAGTAAAGACTGGCTGCACAGCATGGCAAAATTCTTTAGGATGGCTATGAGGATTAAACTGAGATTCTCTAATCAGCTACTAAACAGCTTAAACCTTATTCTGAAAAGAGGGGGCAGCAAGGATTGAGCGAGTACCAGAATAATGGATATAGTAATTTTACAGAAATTTGTTTAAAAAAAGGGCAGTGTCAGATGTAACTCACTTAAATAAACACTTTCTCCATGCCTCAAACCATACTTCCTGCTACAAGACCACATACAAACACTGACCTGTCTCTCTCTCTCTCTCTCTGTGTGCAAAATAAAGCTTGAACTTACAAGACACTGATTATACATACCAATGGCAGAAGGATGTTATAGAGAAAAAAGACTACAACAAAACCTTCCCTTAATGTTAGTTCAAAAACAAACAAAGATCTCCCAGCCTGCTTTGCCCAGTATCTCTAGAAGGCTCATACCACACAACTCTAGCAGAAGCCTCAAAACCAAAGGTCATCAGCTGAAGGTCAATGCCTTGAGAAAGCCAAAGCTTGTGGTTTTGTGTTTGTTGTACAGTAAATTTAGTCAACTATAATTTTGAGAACAGTTGATTAAATAAGCACTTGTACAAAAGATCTAAATATGGAGTCTGGGGTCTATCTGTAAAGGTCTGTTGCTACTAAGTTTGGGCCGATGAACGATGCCCTTGTCCATCTGCAATCCCTTCCCCCACCGAAGCAGCAACCTGCTCGTATAAACACACACTGTTGTAAATGATCTCTTATCAGATGTCACAGGAATGGGGTTCGCTTGAACTTTGTATGTAAAGAGTTTTCTGTATGCCACCTGGACTGGAAAAGGGCATGCACAAAGTTCAAGGTGCATCGAAGAGTTCTGTGTAAGTCTCATCACTTCACAAGCTAAAGAATCCAACATCAATGACTGGAAGTAACAATGTGCTTCAGGAATTTCAGTGCTGAGAAGCCTGTGTACGCGATCAATGCATAATGCACTCTCGTGCACGTTGCATGCATTAATGAACAGTAATTTTAGATCTAGTGTGCTGTGAGCTAGTGTGCATAGTCAGGTGTTACCCGCGCCCTTGATGTAAACAAATCTGCTAACTCACACACACCCCAACCACAACAGGGATGTCATCATCCAGGTGTGCTTTTGTAAATTGGCTCGGTGGAACTGTTGACTTTCTACAAGAATGTGTGGCATATTTCAGTACCACTATTCATGCAACTCCCAAAAATTATTCTCAGAGACCATTGTAAACCAAACTGAGAAGCCTTCTCGAGCAATCCTCCAATTCTACAGTGCTATCTGAAGCACAAACATTCTCAGTCATTGAGTTATGTGTGATAGAAAAAGGAACAGTGGTTTAAGCACACCTGTTGTTATGCAAACCCATTACCTGCAGACCACGCCACTATTCCTTGCGTTTTACGTAACTAAGGTGTGAAAGCACCCTGCTGGTCTCAGTGGTGTTGTGAAACTTTACGACTGGCAAAGTAGTGGCCCATCTCATCTTTTTCAGACAATGTTCATTTTTCATGTAGAATTTTTCTCCTCTATAGACATCTGCCACTGTATTCACCATACAGCTAGCAATCAAGAACTACAGACAAGCTATGAACATGCATTGGTTAAAATGTAGACTACACATTAACGTTACTGCTGTAAATCACTCAATACCAGGGTATTATATCACGTTCGTTGCAGTAACGGTAATAAAATTTCACTTTTGATTTGTAACTGGATAAAGAAAACCGCATTTAAATCAACACTTTCAAAAACATAAACTTAAGGGCTAGTCTAACTTCTCACTTTAACGACACATGCTTGCTATAACAAAACAACCCGCTGGAATGTCAGCGAATAAGCTAAAGTCGACTTTAAACACAAATGGTTCGCAACTGGTTGCAAATAGTTACATTTTCATATTGAATACTAACATTAGATGTCTGAATGAAAATACAAAACCATTTAAGCGAACATCAATAGATAAAAAAAAAACGAAGCGGTTCGACGCGCAAGTTTAGCTAATGCTAAAGCGTCATTCTAACAACATAAAACCCGACATGTTCTTACCTCCCCGTTGAAGACGTTCACTATTTCCATGTCCATGGTTATTATTATCTCGATATATTATCGAATATCACCTTTATCATGAGAACAAACGCATGTAAACAGAATATTAGTGAGCAGGCCGCATGAGACTAAAGGCGGAGGAAGACCACCCCTTCAAAAACTTACACCAAAGAAATGATAGTTCTTGAAAACAGCGCCACGGTAGGACTGGAGCAGTAAATGCACATCTACATAAACTACAATGCTTTTTTTAAATGTACGTGTTTATTAAGAATTTATTACACTTTTTAATTACATTGTGTTGGATCTTTCCAGTCGGGATCTCCACATCTACGAGCAGAAATTCAGAATGATTTGTTTGTATTTTTTGTTGTATAAACAGAGCATATAAAGAACAGAGTAATTGCAAGTACAATTGGTCACAATGTTTTACAAAGAAAGAAAGAAAAAGAAGACACTTAAATAATACAAATGAAAAGTCGTATTATTTTTAAAAATACATTAAAAAAATTATTTAAAAATTTAAGAAAATAATATTTGGATGCTTAATTGCAAAATTTTTCGTGAATTTGATATTTCCCATTCAGGACGATTAGATTAATAATCATATCTTATGATATCATATAATTTTTTACCTTTTTTGCATTAAAACTATCTTGAAACTCAACCGTTATTATAGTTTGAGTATGCTGCTCTCAGTGGTGTTGTGAAACTTTTACGACTGGCAAAGTAGTGGCCCATGTCATCTTTTTCAGTCAATGTTCATTTTCCATGTAGAATTTTTCTCCCATCTGCCACATCTGCCACTGTATTTATCATATAGCTATTGATATTAGTAGTATAATTGAGATTCATGTTTTGAAAAATGGCTTTATTGGTGACATTTGAGCATTAAATCGCAGAGCTGAAAAATGAAAGATGTGCTGCTTAAATCTAGAAAATATTAATCAATCTTGTTCAAGGTACTCTTTAAACAAGAGAAACATCGTATTATACAGTTTAAATAACTTCAGATTGATGGTAAGATTTTCTCAGACTGGATCCAAACTTTTCACTTTGTAACAAGCTTTCATAAAAAGCATGTACAAAGATGTATATGTGGTGAAACATTTGAAACATAAAACATTAGTTTAAATGTTTTAAAAACATTGCCAATTTCACTGACAATTATTCTCCTTGGTAATGAGGCCTTATCTGCTGATTTTTTATTACAAATTCCAGAATGGTCCTTTTACTTTTATTGTATATGTATTTTACAAAAAGAGATTACCTAATGTTACCTGAAACGCCCCAAAATACCCCGAAATATAATAATCCTAATTTATTTGAGGGTGGTGCAGTGAGTACTGTGGCCTTCCAGTCAGAAGGTTGCCGGTTCGAGGCTCACTAAAGACCTTCCTGGTATGTTCTCCCCGGGTACTCCAGTTTCCCCCACAATCGTAAAAACATGCAGTTAGGTTAATTGAATAATCTAAATTCCCCTTTGGTGTAAATGTTGGCTTGCGATGGACTGTCGACCTGTCCAGGGTGTTACCCCGCCTCTCGCCCAGTGTGTGCTGAAGACACTGGCAGACACCAGTGACCCCAAAATAGAGATTAAGCGGGTTGGAAAAATGAATGAATAAGTTCTTTGCTTCACACAGGAACTCTGGTCTACACTCCAATGCGGTAGGTGGCGGTAATGCACCTTAACCCCACAGTCGACACTCAAGACGACGAAGAAAAGACCACAGCTGAAGAAAAGCCGCAGCCATGCCGACTGTCAGCGTGAAGAGGGATTTGCTTTTCGAAGCTTTGGGACAAACATACAGTAAATTAAACCATTCCATAAAGAGTGTATTTTCTTAGATTTCTTAGTTTTAATGAAGTGAGAAATGCACTAGATAATCACGGCAGCTTGTGTATTTTTATCGCAGTTGACTTAATTGCTGAAACATGGCTAAATTCTATAGAATTGATCGTTTAAATTATGTTTTAAAGGCTTAGTGATTATTATCACGTTACAGTAATTCGTATAGGCATACAATATTAATTATGTTGTATGCATGTTCCCCATACCGAAATGAAGCAGCGATTGCATCAGATTAAATATCAACGCTGCTATTTTACCGCAACCCGTAAAATGTCATTATTTTTCAATTGAACTATTCTTAAGATTTGGTTGTAACCGTGTATCGTAACGTTAGGGTTTACGTTCCTGGATATCGGGATATTTTTGATAAATGACAGGTCAAAGCAGACATCAAAGTTGTGTTTGAAACTAAAATATTTTCCTTTTTGTTTTAGCTGATGAAGAGTTTGATGAATTGTGTTTCGAGTTTGGCCTCGAGTTGGACGAAATCGTAAGTGATATTTAACATAAAACATGCCCAAATTGTCTAGATTGTAAAAGATTCGTACGTTTACGACACGTTTACATTTGTTCAGAAGTTTACATGACACGTATTAGAGTTCTTTTTTTGATTCTTCTTCTGTTATATGTAACTATGTAATAAAGAGGAGGGAATATCATCTTCACATAAAATATAACGAATGTCCTCACGTGAAATAAACACGTGTTCATGAAAATGTTTATGAAAATAATTGATAAATATGAATAATAAACAAAGTTTAATGAAATTTAGAAGAACAACACAAACCTGTTTCAGATTGATTGTGTTACTTTTTAAGGTTTATATTTGATTTGAAAATAGGGTATATGCAGCTAAAGATAATTGTAAATGATTTGGAACCAGAGCATTGGGGATGCATGTTCTTGCGGTGCTTGCGTGGGTTTCCTCCGGTTAATGTAATCCGGTTTGGTTAATTGAAAACTGTAAATTTCCCAAATGGGTGAATGGGGGTGTGAATGTGTGCCCTGTGGTGGACTGGTGACCTGGGTGAAGGATTTTGCTTATTTAACTGTATCATGTATTTACATTGAGTGTCTCTGATAGCATCAATAGAATGCTACAGACCCCCACACATTCATCAGTCTTGTGTTGATAGGCTCTAGGAGGTCAGTCACCTTCTTTGATATTATAATTGTGGGGGTTCCTTTAACAACCCTTCTGCATTTAAAAGACACTCAATCTCCAAGGCACGGTTAGGTTAAGATTCGAAGGTTGACCAGGAAAGACCAAAACCTTCACTGTATGATGATCTGCTACACTGAAACCTTCAATAAATCTTCTCCTCAAAAGCTCTCTGGTCAAGCTTACTTATTTTATGTATTAGAGTAATCTAATACATTGGCGAGCCACCCAAAGACGGCTGCGCCAAATACAACAAAATCTAACAATTTGGCGAGCCAGCCAGGAGAGACTGAAACAGGATAACTCATCAACTGAACTGAAAAGAAGAACAACTGACTGGATCTGTGGAATTATAACCTGCATCTTTTTGTGGAAGCATCTTGGACTCTGAGAATCTACAATTGAAGTGCAGCAGAGTAAAACTTTCAAAGGTCTTTGGTGAGTGAAATCTGTCAGCTCTCTTAAAGAATCTAGAAAGACAAAAGTAAGCAGCTTAATGATTAAGTGTAGAGTAGCCAGATATACAGTGAAGTAATGCTTAGTCCTTTCTCTTGATATTTGTAGGAATTGTTGAACACAATTTAGTCCTTATATCATGAGATTGTAGGAGCAGTGTAAACTAAATGCTTAGTCCTTTCTCTTGGTATTTGTAGGAATTGTTGAACACAATTTAGTCCTTATATCATGAGATTGTAGGAGCAGAAGAAATTTCAGGCTTAGTCCTTTCTCTTGATATTTGTAGGAATTGTTGAAAAACAATTTAGTCCTTATATCATGAGATTGTAGGAGCAGAGGAAATTTCAGGCTTAGTCCTTTCTCTTGATATTTGTAGGAATTGTTGAACACAATTTAGTCCTTATATCATGAGATTGTAGGAGCAGTAAACTAAATGCTTAGTCCTTTCTCTTGGTATTTGTAGGAATTGTTGAACACAATTTAGTCCTTATATCATGAGATTGTAGGAGCAGTGTAAACTAAATGCTTAGTCCTTTCTCTTGGTATTTGTAGGAATTGTTGAACACAATTTAGTCCTTATATCATGAGATTGTAGGAGCAGAAGAAATTTCAGGCTTAGTCCTTTCTCTTGGTATTTGTAGGAATGGTTGAACACAATTTAGTCCTTATATCATGAGATTGTAGGAGCAGTGTAAACTAAATGCTTAGTCCTTTCTCTTGGTATTTGTAGGAATTGTTGAACACAATTTAGTCCTTATATCCATGAGATTGTAGGAGCAGAGGAAATTTCAGGCTTAGTCCTTTCTCTTGATATTTGTAGGAATTGTTGAACACAATTTAGTCCTTATATCATGAGATTGTAGGAGCAGAGGAAATTTCAGGCTTAGTCTTTCTTCTGATTTTGAAGAAACATCATTTGTCCAAAGACTGTAAAAGCCACAGAATAGTTTGGGACTGATGTTGCAAGAATTAGGAATTCCTGACTGGGTGCTAATTCAGTAGCCACTCTATATAGGAAACCATATTCTCCAACAGAGTTAGAGAATCGTAACTTTAAGTTTGAGTGCCTTCCAACAGAAAAAAAAAGTAGATTTCTAAAGTTAATCGAAGAACAGCTTTATGAACTAAGTAAGTCTAGCTAGGAAAGTCAGATTAGATTGCTGAGAATTTACATGTGAAGCAACTTTCACACCTTTGAGAGCCCATCTGCTGCACAACAATGGCTAAATCAACACCCAAACCAACTTCAGAAAAGCATGGGACTGACCCTCCAGAAATCAACATCAATGAAATGTTGGACAACCTGTCTGAATATCTTGACAAAAGACTGAATTTGATAATATGCCATGAGGACATTTGCAAAAAGTATGGGATTAAACAATCAGAAGATGGATTATGGGATCTACCAGACATTAAAAGAGTCTATGGGAAGACACTTCGTCTGAGGACAAACACACGGAGAGATGGATTATCCGTACTTTTGGGAAAGCAAATTAGACAACATTTATACAAATGTGAGACTGACAAACTTCGTCGAGAGATCAGTGCAGAGAAAGCAAAAGTACGAGCACTTGCTGAACAACTGCAATGTGAAAAGAAGAGCAATGAAAAACTTTCAAAAGACAATGACAAGCTTTTCAAATTGCTTTCTAAACCAACTGAAACCAAGGATTTTAAAACAGAGAAAGAGTCACTCTATCCTTTTAAGGAACTCAAGAAAATTGAGGATCAGCAACGTTTCCAAGGACAAAGGGACAGCAGCTCATCTGAAAGTCCTCACAGTAGTGAGTCTGAACATGAAACAAATGCTGTGAACAAGGACAACGTAAAGGTTCGACTTGCTCCTGTGGTCATCAAGAGTCGAAGGACAGCAATTGAAGTGGACAATGAGGAAGAATATGAGGAGGCTGGTGAACGACGAACCCGCACTGTCAAAAGAACTGTTAAGAAGTATGTTCCCTGTAAAACATATCAACCAGCAACTCCTGAACAGATCGACAAATGGTCAAAGGATCTGCCAGATGTTTACAAACAACCACGCAAAGTCTGGCAAACTCTCCAGCGTCTACAGAAGATCTACAACCTGCACCCATTAGATGGAGCCATGATCTTGAATGTGAATCTAAGGGACAGTGACCAAAGAGCATTGACTAGAACTGTTGAAAGCAATGTGGGTGAATCTCAAGAAAACATTGAGGATGGATGGAACGCCATTCAAACCTTTCTGTTCAAACTGAAACCTGCAGAAGTGAACTGGACAAAGATTGCTTCATGTGTGCAGAAAACAGAAGAAGCTGTTGGGGAATATGATGAGCGTTTCAGACAAATTTGGCTGGAACATGCTGGTTTAAATGACGATGATGATCTTGAAAAGAACACTAGCATGCCACTGAAAACTGCTTTCGTTAATGGACTGAAAACAGAAATCTCAAAAGCGCTCAAAATCCGATATGATGACTGGGATAGCTCAGGAACAACCTTCAATCAGATTGTTGAGTGGGCAACAAAAATTGAGAGAACACATGAGTTTAAACTCAGAACTTTGTACACACAGTATGGCAGAACCATGAGAACTGATGAAGAAAAAGGAAGTCGCCGGTTTCAACGTACAAAACCACATCGACAAGGAAACTGTAATTATTGCCACAAAGAAGGCCACTGGGTTCGTGACTGCAAATTGAGACTGAGAAATGAAAACAAGGATGACAGTGACTTGGATGAGAGATTTCGACAGCTTCCTGAAGATCGGAAAAAAATTCTTCTGAAAGCTGTGGAGCAGCAGGGAAACTAGTACACCCCTCCCTGCGATGCCTGCTTGCGGCAGTTCATCAAAAAGAGGATGGCCTTTATGTATGTGCAAAAATAAATGACTCTGAGATCTCCTTTTTACTGGACACTGGAGCTGAACTAACTGTCATACCTTCATCACTGGCTGACAAAATGGAGCTTTCACTCAGTCAGGAGCACATCACCGCAAGTGGAGCAGGGAGGGGGAGCATCACCCTAACAAGAACTACTCCTGTTGTTCTATGTTTTGGACCTTACCAAGTGGAAAGAAATGTTTGGGTTGGAAATATCACACAACCTTTATTAGGACTGGACATACTGTTGCAATTAAATTCATCAATTTCCTTTGAAAATGGAAAGGCAAGATGGAATTTGAGAAGAATTGAACAGACTGATTCGCAACAGCGCAGCATCTGGTCAAAGAATAAAGATGACTGTGGACTGTTTCAAATGCACCCACCATCATTCCCTGAGAGAATACAACCAAGCAGCCAAGAATCTATCCAAGGAATACCTTCAGTAGTTCAACGGCTTGAAAAGCATGGTATTCTGGGTGAAAAACTAACTACATCTAACAGTCCAAGTATGCCACTGAGAAAAGCTAATGGTACTTGGAAGCTGACAGCAGATAACAGCGAAGACAGTGTGTGCGCCGCAGAAAGCCATCACACTTCTGAATACAAGGACACTGACACAGAAGGTGGAACATACAAGGATCAGGAACTCAATGACAACTTGAGTCTGCCCATCGAAACAGTCAATACATATTCATCTGAGCCTGTCCGAGATGATCTACCTGTCAGAGACCTGCAAGTCCATCGTACCAACACAGGCTTCAAGAGCCCTGGACCAAAGGACTGTAATTTCAAAGATCTTCCACATTATGACAAAAAAATGCCTCTGTATTACATGGACTGGGAGCCATTTGAACTGCACTCTGGATGTGACCCATTTCAAAGGCCACCAGAAGGTTACATGAACTCTCAAGCTTCTGTAACCCTTCTGAATCCTGGACCTCCATTAACAAAGCTATCAAGAAGAGAAGTTCTTTAGAAGCCTAAAGATCTTCAACAGCAAGCCAACCGTGCAGCCTGTAGGACATGATATAGTGTTAAATAATGTTTTAAGATCAAAAATGATCTCAGGGGGGATTGAAGGATTTTGCTTATTTAACTGTATCATGTATTTACATTGAGTGTCTCTGATAGCCTCAATAGAATGCTACGGACCCCCTAACATTCATCAGTCTTGTGATGATTGGCAATCAATCACCTTGTGTTGATAGGCTCTAGGAGGTCAGTCACCTTCTTTGATATTATAATTGTGGGGGTTCCTTTAACAACCCTTCTGCATTTAAAAGACACTCAATCTCCAAGGCACAGTAGGTTAAGATTCGAAGGTTGACCAGGAAAGACCAAAACCTTCACTGTACGATGATCTGCTACACTGAAACCTTCAATAAATCTTCTCCTCAAAAGATCTCTGGTCAAGCTTACTTATTTTATGTATTAGAGTAATCTAATACATTGGCGAGCCACCCAAAGACTGCTGCGCCAAATACAACAAAATCTAACACCTGTCCAGGATGTACTCCCGCCTCTCACCTGATGTGGACTGGAGATCAGACTCCGCAGACCCCCATGACCCTGAAAAAGGACTTGTGGGTTAGAAGATGATTGAATGAATCATTTTAGCTGCAATAAATCTTTTTTTTATATGATGTGCATATAATTAATAAGCTTCATAGACAATTATTTCAATACTTAATCCATGGCATTTTCTGTCTATGACCAGACCCCATAAAGAATATAAAAAAAAAATCTAAAGAAATGTAAAAATTACTGCTTCTCAGTCATTTATTTATTTTTTGTCAATATCTGTTGTTGATGATGGAAAACATTTGTGGTATTTAACCCATTGCTTTTTCTCCATGTGTCCAGACTTCAGAGAAGGACATAATCAGTCGTGAGCAGGGGGATGATAAGGCCAAAGGGGCGTCAGATGTGGTGTTGTATAAGATTGATGTTCCAGCCAATCGCTATGATCTTCTCTGTCTGGAGGGTCTTGTCAGGGGACTGCAGGTCTTCAAAGAGAAGTAAGGGATAAGTTCACTTTTATCATATTTTCCTTTCTTTCTTTATTTTGCTGTCCGATTTGTGATAACTCGTTGGTGCCCATGGTGTAATGTCGAGGAGCGTCAACGCACGAAACTTTGCAATGAAAATTTGGGTCTATGTATAGAGGCATTTAGAATGTACAAACTTGAATTTAGCTTAAAAATCAAGATCAAAATTAAACACCATACACGCACGTTCTTCGATTGATGAGAATCAACCAAGTTGTAATAGAGGTTTAACCAATGCTGCTTTTGCTGTGTTTTAGGTCCGATGCCCCTCTGTACAAGCGCGTGAGTCCAGCAGATGGAGCGGAGCCTCAGCGGCTAGTCATAACTGAGGAGGTTCATATCATTGAGGAGTAATGATGGGAGGAAGCAGTGGATTTAGGTGGTTTCTATGGTTGAAGTGCTGATGTTTCTATTGTTCATGTAGACTCAGTCTGTGAGGCCTCACGCTGTAGCTGCTGTGCTGCGCAACATTAAATTCACTCAGGAAAGATATGACAGCTTCATTGAGCTGCAGGAAAAACTGCACCAGAACATCTGCAGGTTAGCTTTCTCATTTACTCCAGTATTTTCATGGTATAATCTCATTTTAAAATTAACTTATAAATATAAGTATGTATAAATTATACAGGATGTGAGAACTCAAAAAGGGAGGAAGTATTATTTTATATTTTGAAGCTTTCCAAAATCACGAAAATCTCGGTAGCAAAACATGTCGCTGTTTCTTGTCCCGTTGAGCAGAAGCTATAATGACAAAAATCTAAAAATGTATTTAGTTTGGCTTCTTTAAAGTACTTCTCAAATAGCTTTACATTAAGTACATCCAGCAGTGCCTTAGACAAACTGTTGATCAGTTTTCATCATTTCTATTCCAAACTCTGGCAACCACTATATCCATTCCTAGCCGTTACTGACATCAATTGTCTTATGTATTATGTAAATGGTATTAGGCAAAAATCTGACTTAATTCAAGGCTTTGAATACTCTACTTGTATGTTAGACCCTCCCCAACCAAAGTCAATTATTTTTATGAGATAAACTCAATTTTTTTTAGATATTTAATAAAACAACAAAAACATAAGGTCACAATTTTTTTATTTTATTTTATTTTTTTTTGGGGGGGGGGGGGTGTTAATCAATTTCAGTATTTTGTTTCATCGTCTTTAATCAAAGAAAATGGTCAACTGCTTTTTCGTCCTTTGTTTTTTTTTCCGTTTAATAATTATGAACCTGAATAAAAATGTTGACAATTTACACAATGAAAATGTTTAACTATGCTTTATCTCCACAGAGCTCATATTTCAGCTCATATTGTACATGTAACGCTCAAATGTGCTTCTCTGTATGGTCAGGAAAAGGACACTGGTTGCCATTGGAACTCATGATTTGGACACAATCTCCGGTCCATTCACCTACACAGCCAAAGCACCTAGTGACATCCGTTTCAAACCACTCAGCCAGAGCAAAGAGTTCACGGCTGCTGAGCTCATGACTCACTATAAGGTCAGATCTGATTGGTTCTTCAAGACACATGAGTGCCTTTACTACATTTACATTAGAAGAATGTATAAACTGGATTTTTTAAACTGTACCGGTTATATTTCAGGATTCTATTCCTTTTGCATTTCTGCTATTCTGTAAACAAAAGCTACAGAAAGCTGAAAATATAACTTTTTTTTTTTACAGACGGACAGTCACCTGAGGCATTACCTGCACATCATTGAGAACGAACCTCTCTATCCAGTGATCTATGACAGCAATGGCGTCGTGTTGTCTATGCCTCCAATCATCAATGGTCAGTCATGAGGATGTCCATGTATACGATTATTCAGTCTGCGGATGCGTGCTAACTTCAAAACTTTACCTTTATTTCAGGAGACCACAGCAAAATCTCACTTAACACTAAGAATGTTTTCATTGAGTGCACGGCCACTGATCTTACTAAGGTAAAGTCATTCTGCTTTTCGATTTATATTCTTAAAAAAACAAATATACAATGCAAGCTAAATGTTCTACAATTGTAATTTAGGATTTGTATATTTTTGTTACCAAGTGTTAACAAAACAACAATAAAATGAAAACAGCTGATCCATCTCCAATATCATTCAAAAGTGCTATATGTTTTGTGCCTGGTTTTGGAAAGTGAAACCCATAAAATATGTATAGATTTCCACAGTGTAAAATACTATTTTGTGATTTTATTTTATTTTTTGGCAATAATTTGGCGTCTTGATCTTAAATATTTGGTGTTCTTTAGACTAATACAATTCTAGCCCATAAAGGCTCTCACAGGTGTTCCACAGGGTTCAGTGTTTGGACAACTTCTCACCTTCTTCTGGTCTTTGCCATCTTTCAAATATTTGGGATCCATTTTCCTTTTTAAATCGATGATGAACAACTTCATCTTCAACCTTCCCAGTTGAACTACAACAAACTATAATTCTGCACATTTGTTCCAAATACACTACTGCATAAATCCAATATGACAAGAATCATCTCCATTACCTTCTACAAGAGAGTTTTTCCTTTATTCATTTTTATTAATTTTGACAAATCCAGCGCAAGACTCCTAAAAAAAACTCAGGAAATGTGCAGATTGTATTCTCAAATTTTCTGGAGTGTATGTAAAGGCTTTAAGTCAGGGGTGCTCACACTTTTTCAGCTTGCGAGTTACTTTTTATATGACCAAGTCAAAGTGATCTACCCGCTACAAAAATGTAAAACAACAATCAACAGACAATTCTTTTCATGTTTATTGAGATTTGACAAAACACATAATAATTAATTATTTACATTTTTTGTAATAACGTGAGTTTAATTTGATGACTTGCACTGAATTGAATCATTAGAACAGTTGTGTGTGACCTGAATTTGGTGGTAATAGAGTGATTTTTATGGGAGCAATTGAGCTCTGATCCAAATAATTAAGAATAAAAATGATGCTCTGATAAATATTTAAATTTTTATTGAAACTGAGTCGTGCAGTACAATATACAGGTGAGGAGTGGCGTGTTGCTTGATTTTGGTTGTAATAAAAAAAATTTTGAATGAAGTTATGAAGCATATTCTGGGTAAAACATATTTTGCTGGTAATTTGCAGACGGCCCCTAAGCGATTCCATGTCAGCTGGTTGCTTGAATGTGAAGGGAAACTTGTTTTGATAAAAAACGTTTTGTAGTTTGTCCGCTACATAACACAGATTAAAAATAGGTATTATTTGTTTACTAAGAACATTCTGGTCTCGAGCTATTGAGCAAAGAAAACCGAATCCGTGAATTTGCAGCTAACTTTACTGAACTGTGACGGGATGGATGATCGGCTGATATTGTTTCAATTACACGCCGCGATCGACGTAATGAGCACCCCTGCTTTAAGTGTTTCACTTTCGTTTTGTAATGAAGCTGTTATTTATATATATTTATATATATATATATATATATATATATATATATATATATGTATATACACATATATATATATATGTATATACACATATATATATATATATATATATATATATATATATATATATGTATGTTCTTGTTTTACATATTGAGTGAAAGCATTTTTTTTAGATGTAACTATGTTTTTATTGCATATGAAAATAGCTCTAAACATAATTTCTTTGTCTTGGGGGGAGGGGAGGGGGAAACATGGTATCTGAAACACTGTGGAGATGCAAAGCAGTCAAAGAATTAAATAAATTTTCTTGATCGTACCATCAGCATTTGGAAAATGAGTACATTAAATGTAAAAAGTGTTGAAATGTGTAATCACAAGAGAGATCTTAAACATGTTAACTGTGTTTCAGGCTAAGATCACATTGGACATGATGGTGACGATGTTCAGTGAATATTGCCAGGAGCCGTTCACGTGAGGCTGCAGATCATAACTCCTTATGTTTGTTTCCCCCACTCTGAGCAGTGCTTTGAGCAGTCTATGTCTCTTTATTCAGAGTCGAGGCGGCGGAGGTGGTTTGTCCTGATGGCAGGGTGTGTGTGTATCCTGTACGTATCTATACACTTTTTCTCGCTTCTAATCTATTCTCAGATCAATAGAAGACCCAAGTTTATTCTTAGGAAAATGTATCGCTAGAATTACGTCTATTACGACTCTGACATATTTAATTAATGTGATATCTATATTCTAAAATGAATACACATGAGTTGAGAACTAAATTGGGATACTTTTTTTAAAGGTTTCTATGGTAAATTATTTTTTTTTACCAAAGGTGAGGTTGAAGTTCATAAAAAGTGGTTGTTAGGGTAAACAGTTTGGTTGCTAAGAAGCTGTCCGTAATGTCAAAAAGAATTTAAGTTGCTTCTGTGACTAACATAGACAAACCTCTATTTCTCTGTGATATTTCATCTTGACGATATCTTGGTTGCCTTGACGATATCTTGGTTGCCTTTTCCCATTTATTTTTAATGGCCATCGTAAGTCAATGGTATTTATTTCACTGCTGTTTAGAGCCTAGGGTGCAAATACATTTGCATAGGGGTTGGTATCTTCTTCTAGACTAAAAACCTCCACAAGTGCTGTGAGTTTGAGGTTTCTATGAGGGTCTTGGTCTGACTTACAGTTATACAAAGTTGAATCCCATGTTAAATCAATGGAACTTTTATTTTAACATTTCTCTGTGATTTCCCAGAATTCCTTTTGTGGTACCAGTCTGAAAAGGTGTTGCAACCGGAGTCAAGATTGGTTTGGATGTCTTGGCAAAGTTTAGTGGCTCTAGCTCGAACAGTGTAGGAGGAGTTTAGAATTTTATTGTCCGAAGCATAAGACAATTAGCAATATGCTGTCATTGGTGTTACACATTTATTTTTTACTCAGCCACAACTTTGAATGTACCAAATTCAAGTAAACAAATATTAAAAACACATTTGGCCACAGTGAGTTATTTACATCAGGTGTTGGCCTCACATTTCTTTATACTGTTTCAGTTTAAGGTTGGTCAGCAAAAAAAAAATAAAAAATCACCCATTAGGTGAATTCTTTGTGTAATGGCCAGACATATGCTTAGTGACCCTTAGCTCTGCACGAGGCTTAAGTTATTGTCTTTTCTTGATTTCAGGAGCTGGCATACAGAACAGAGACACTCTCTGGAGAATTCATCAACAAAAAAGTTGGCATCAAGTGAGCACATACGATCAGTCTAAGCTTAATCAATCCTTAGATTTGATGCCATGCGCTGACTTTTCTCTCTCTGCTGCTTTTTAGTGAATCTGCTGAGAGCATTGCTCAGCTGCTGACCCGCATGTGTCTAAGGTCAGAGGTCACTGGCGAGCCCAATCAGATCCAGGTTGAAATCCCACCTACGCGTTCTGATGTCATCCATGCCTGTGACATTATGGAAGATGCAGCCATTGCATACGGCTTTAACAATATTGTCCAGAGCACACCTCAGACGTACACTGTAGCCAATCAGGTTTGCCAAATACAATTAGACAATGATAACAATTCTGACCAATCTGAGAAGGTTGGATTGTGATGTAACCAATCAAATAAATTTTTTATTTCTGTAGTTTCCACTTAATAAACTAACAGAGTTACTGAGACAAGACATTGCAGCTGCTGGCTTCACCGAAGCGCTGACTTTCGCCCTGGTAAGAATAAACTCCATTTGAACATTTTCCTTCCTGAATTTTAAGGATATCGCACATTACATTGGAAACATCTGTAATTAAAAAAAGCCATTGGCCGGAATAAGATCCAGTAGCAGCTCAACAATAATCAACATTAACAATATTTTCAAAACAGATCCTTTTAAATGGGAAAAAATGCAAACACGAATCAAAACAAAAACATGACCATTGGTCAGTTTCGAAAAAAAAAAAAATTCCCATGCCTACTTGGAAAGCAACCGTTTTATAAGATTTTGTGCTTTGTTTGTCTTTGTTAATAGAACCAACAAATTTCTACCAATTTGGATATGCATGTGAAATTACAGAGTAGCTATTTTTGAGAATTCCTTTTCATTCTAAATTCTGTAAACTCTTTTAAACCTAAATTCTTTAAACCTGTAAATAAAGTGAACGTTAAGTGCATGGATCCAAAGAAAAATGTTTTTTTTTCCTTTGCAGTGCTCAAAAGAAGATATTGCAGATAAACTCAGGAAAAACATCAAAAAGACCAAAGCAGTGCACATTGCCAACCCGAAGACTGCAGAGTTTCAGGTTCTGTTTGCAAATTATTTTGTAATAGAGTAAGTTCTACTATTTTTTTTTTACTGAGATTTAAGTAACACTACCTTCTCTGCCATCTAGGTGGCGCGTACCTGTCTTCTCCCTGGTCTGCTGAAGACGATTGCTGCTAATAGAAAGATGCCCCTTCCTCTCAAACTCTTTGAAATTTCTGATGTGGTTCTAAAGGATGAAACTAAAGGTTATTGTATTAAACTGTTTCCTTTTTTTTATTAATAATGAGGTCTACTAATTGGAAAGTTAAGATCTAATCCACACAAGCAAGGTTATTTTAAAAGCAAAGTTTTTGCGCTGTGGTTTTGCCATTAATTCACATGTAAACATAGGGTGACTGAACATAACTGAAATCTCAAGCCAAATATTTTGGAAATGGTTCAACATTAAAATTTAATATTGGAGATTTTGATGCATCCAAAATGTTTTTAAGGCCTGTGATTGGCCAATTGACGAGTCATTGATGGCATTTTTCATCTTAAAAGAGCGAAAACAACAAACAACTTTAATATAATGTTAATATATGTAGTTTGAAATGACCGATTTAGTATGGTTTAGAGCAGGAGTGGGCAAAGTCATTCTTGGTGGGCTATGGCCTTCCTTTGGTTTAGAGCAGGGGTGATAAATAGCTTTTTTGTCATTTGTTTAGCAAAAAAAACCCTCACAGACTGAAGACGATCATCAATTTTATCATCAGGCTCAAGAAACAGATCACAGATAAACTATTAGCTGTGCCCATTTCACATCTTGAAATTTATTTTAGCGTGAGAAATCAGTTTTGTAGTGTTTTGTTTTATATTTTTAGACACTCAAAACTTTAAGCTTCTTAAGTTTTGACACATGTGGTTTAGAGGATCGTATGATGCATACTCTATGACCCCTCCCCCACCAATTCACTTCCAGTCTCATTTACCATCCATGTCTTTGGCACCAAGACATTTGTTTTACTTTGCCCCAACTCACCCTAAAACAACAATTGATTTTCATGCTTATTCATCTCTTTTGTTTCACAGATGTTGGGGCTTGTAACAACAGACGTCTCTGTGCTGTTTTCTATAACAAAAGTCCCGGGTTTGAGGTCATCCATGGCCTTCTAGATCGAATTATGCAGCTGCTGGATATCAAACCCGGCTCTGAGAATGGGTACCACATCCAGGCGGCAGAGGGTGAGCCAGAAGATCTTAACAGCGCTTTCTAATGATTGGATGAATTTAAATTGGTGTAGTGGACTTCATTGGGTGTGAGATCTTGTGTGAATAGAATTTAAAGAATTTTTGTTTTACTTTGTTTTTTTTTTTTTTTTTAAATGTGTTTTCATTTTTTTCAGACTCCACCTTCTTCCCAGGCCGCTGCGCAGAGATCTTTTTAGCTGGTAAAAGTATTGGCCATCTTGGGGTCCTCCATCCTGATGTCATTAGTCAATTTGAGTTGACCATGCCCTGCTCTGCTATTGATCTCAACATTGAACCCTTCCTCTGAGGTTATAACTTAGATGAGGTAATGAGTAGTTATTGCACAGATAACCAGAATTTATCATTGCAGCTCAATTTTTACCAAACGCATGCAACTCCCACCACTTTTATGGCCATTGTCCATTGTAGAAGTTGATGTAATTACATCCAATTCTTCAGTCAACATTGAATGTTTAGTCCTGACAGAAATAAACTCTATTAAAGTGTTTAGTTTGTCTGTACATTTCTAGAAAAATCTACTTTTCATGATTTATTTACAACTTCATTTTCTACATAAATCTTACAATTAAGAAGTATCCATGCTTCAAAATAAAGGTCTCAGTGCATGAAAACAGTGCAGTTGTACCTGGTCTGGATTTGGTCAGTTTCCTTTTCCATTTAGATGAAAAAAGATAACTTACAAGGATTGTTTGTAATTCTGAGAAATAAGTTTACTTTAATCTATCACTGATTGGTTGATATTCTCAAAAACGTTTGTCAGCTGATCGCTTCTGCATACATTAATTAATACAGTTGTATTTGTGGGTGACTGTTGTTTGCAGAGTAATTGAGCATTTAGATGGGCTTTTTGGAAAACTTCAGAACAAATTACTGGATGTTTTTTTGACTGGGACAAGTGAGAAGGTCTTTGGAACAATATTTGCTCACTCCATCAATATCAAATAAAATTCATACAGCCCTCAGTTAAGTAATCTCATTTATATTCAACAGGTCAAAGATGTGAATGGCTGAATCTGTAACATATCAGTTAATAGTCTCTTTTGTTCTGATATGGGTCATGGGCTTCAACCATTAATTAGTTGCTATTATATGAAGCATAAGGACAGTGTATAGTTTTACAAAAGTTGGTGTATATATATTCTCAGGGATAATTTCCCTTTTAGATATTTTAATTTCTTATTTTTGCATCTTTCACCACAAAATAAAACATTTATTTTTGAATTGTGGAATCAAGAACAATTCTAATTTGCATGTCCATTTTCTAGTATTTTAAAATGAGACCATTGAATTTTAATTAAATAACATTTTGTTTGTGCCTTTATTACCTTTGTTTTTATAGTAAGACATGAGAACCACAGAAAAGTTCCCCAGAACGTATTCTAAATTAGAAAACAAAACATAGCTTTTAATTAGTATTACCCGTTCTGCATGTTTAACATGAAAATGTAATTAAAACAATTCTCAAATGCAGCTAATTCAGTGAATGAAAAGATGACGTTAATTCAAATTCCTCAACATTTCAGTTACGTTTTATTGTGATGTATTAATGCCGTTCATCCATAAATTAAACCAAATACTCATTGGTTGGCGTCTAAAACTTTAATAATTTTCTTCTCAACACAAAAGACAAATTAATCTTCTGAAGACATGTGGCTTTACAGCAGTTATGAGCTGAGATTGAATGAAGGTTTATCATACGATTGCTTGCGTCAGCACATCTATGTGATCTTCTCATAGAATAAAAGATATGCTTGACAGCTCTGCACTTTGGCTTCTGTCACCGGATGAACACTGCTATCGCTCACGTGAAACCAGCATCCGCCGCCAGCCTCGGGGTTATCCGCTAGAGTACAACATTTAAAATAAGTTGCTACAATACAACATTGTTAAAATAAAATATCATACTTAAATCTCTTATTAAACTAAGCAGCTGAAATGAATTTGACAGAGGGCCAATCAAATTTATTTACTAATATATACAAATAATTCTAATGAAAATTAGACTTTTTACTCTTAGTAAAAAAAAAAATACCTTCATTAAAACTTGATAAACACAGCCATGTGAATTGAGCATTACTAATCTAACCCAGACTTAACAGAGAATTAGAAAACTGCTATAACAAGCTCATGGTTATATCTTTAAATACCATCAGACATTAAAGAAAACTAGACACGCTTAAAAAAAACATGGATACTCACAATTAAAAGAGGTTCCATGTTCTACAATGCTGTGAGTGGGTGGCTTTGATTTCACATAAGCCACGTAGTGTCCTGAGCGCATGGTCCCACTGTGTTCAACTATACCATAAAGACGATAAAGCACTTGGGTGGTTCCGTCCTTGATGCCCTTGAAGTGAAAATAAACAAATAGCTGAAAGATGGATTCCATGATTCCAACATGAAGAACTCAAAGGCCATTTTGACATTACTCTAAAGTGTTTCATACTCAATAAACATCACAAATCAAAATACTCTGGCCAGTGCATATTTTTGATATATAGAACCTAAGGTTTTTAAATCTATATTAAATCACGTTCATAGCATTTGCATACACATAAATCCTTGCCCATTAATCCAGAATAAAATTATTACTATTAGCCTTCGCTGTTTTGGGAAACAAGAACCAGTAGCACTTCACAGAACGATGTTATAAAATTTTCCATACCACTTATAGATCCATACCAATGTAACCTTGTGTCAGATTTATAGCTAAATGTCAATTTTATGTTTAATCAATCGTAAATGAATTTAAACTTAAATGTAGCCTTCAAATTGCAAATAAAAATCTATTTACTGTGCTAGATGTAGGCTGTGCCCTGCCTTTTTACCTAATGTGAGGTAAAGACATACAAAAGCAGAACCTTAAATGCCTCATTTTGAGTGCCATGTGGATCTAGATAAAGTGAGAAACAAAACAAAGATCGGTATGGGAGATGCTTTTGAAAAATTAAGATGGCTGAAAGTGGGAAGGAATTTTACTAATTTGATCCTTCGCAGGTAAGATACAGCAAAGTCTAATAGATTGAAAGTTTAATGGTCAATTATAACTCATGGAAAAAGCCTAATGTTAATTTTAATAATCCTCTTAAGTTTAAATATTTTCTCTACTTTGATATTAGGGTTTTCTAGAATAGTGTTCTCCCTGTATAATACGGAAGAACTGAAACTTAAATGTTTAAGAAGCATTTAAAAAGAAAGTAAAAATATATTTTTTTCCATAAACATTCTAGGCAGAAATCTCACTCCATACAAACCCTGGGAGCCAGAACTCTTTCTGATTGAATGGAGGGGGTAACTTATTATTTCACAATTATCGGATTTATCCTGTTTTTTTTTTTTGTAATAAACCTAACATTAGTTTATGGACAGATCTTTTCTTTGTGGGCAATCTTTCCCTCATTCATTTTATTCTGATGCACCTGTATGAAAAGAAACAATCTGCTTACCTTGCAGTTTACTGAGCAGAAAGGAGCGATATCCAGGATCTGAGGAAACTGTACATGTCTGTTCACCTTACAAACACTGTAAGAAACCTGCAGGTGCACAAAGACAAAATGCAGATGAGACAGTGAGTGAAATAATAAAGCTGTGTGTTTGTGTGATACCTGCTGGAATCTCTTGAGGTGAAGCGTGAGCACAGCTGGAGGATCTGAGATTAGCATCTGCTTCAGGGCATCTCTGTAAACGGGTTTCTTACATTCTGAATCACAGTACAAAAAGTTTAAGGTCATGTTCAAATATAAACCAACAGGTAGGGAAACTTCAAATAAAATAAAAGCGGGGGTATTGTTCAAAATCTAATCTACTTTATTGAGCTTTATGTTGTGTTATAATGTCAGTCCCTCATTAAAAACGCACCTGAATCATGACTTTGAATCATTTATGCATATTTGAGTAATCCTTGAATCTCCTGTGGTAGAACATTGTGGGGTGCTAAAACACTCAGCCGTTTTACGTAGCTCCGCCTCTGTCCCCCATCTGGTGCTGCACCGCTCCTCCCCCTCCAACTCCGGCAAAGACTCGCGTCTACAGCTGAGGGAGCTACTGTTAGCAACAGCTGGTCTCACTACGCGTCAACGAAGCTCCTCTTCAGAGTGCTTTTCTCTATAGTTCTCCGGATTACAAAATGACTTCTACAAGGAGATGTACGTTTGGATGCCAAGGAGAGAGCCCTCTCTTTACGCTTCCTCAAGGACGGCACGCTTTGTCAAAAATAAAAAGCTTATGTATTCTTTCATAGCAAAACAGTTTCTAAACAAGTAAATATTTTTTTATTTCCTAGTAAAATGCTGCCACAAAATGGTGTAAATTTACAAGAGGATATTTACCACGTCTTGAAAAAGTCTGTACTTGCTCCGGTTCCAACAAAAACTCACTTTCTGGGTCCGACGTAGGATCGTGTGCATAGGCTTGTACAATATCCTCCTTTGCCATTTTACAAAAACGTGATTTTAATGTTTTTACTATGAAAATGTAGCAGGCGCTCGGAAAATGAAAACAAACGGTGGCAGTGCGCATTGAGTATGATGCACTGAAGGGGGCGGGTCGGAAAGAAGGAGGGGGCTCTTAAAGAGACAGGTGAATATCAGGCCGTTATGTGCAGCCAAGATGCCAAGTCAAATTTCTATGAGGTTTTTTTATGACAAATACAGCGATTACAATCCAACTGTAGGTAAAATTGTTACTTGAGTTTGCTATAAAACGACACTATATGCCTGAAAAACATACAATACCCCCCCTTTAATTACAATGCAACTTGTTTTTAATCATACAAGTTAACAATCTTAATCTAAACCCTAGTTCCCATGTATTTCAATGATTCTGACCAAAAGAATAGTTTTTTTCATTCCTGAAATGATTTATCTGAATAAAATGATTGTTAATGTGAATACTGTATTAGTCTGCACTGTACCGTATGAGGCTTTGGCTCCAGCCTGTCGTTTGGTGCAGGTAGCACACATCAGTCTGTTGATCTCGCTCAGATGCTCAACCTCAGTGAATTGATGAAGACAGGACTCGACCGAACACTCTTGCTTACCCGGGACACTCCGGGCAGCCAGGGCTTTAAATGCCAACTCGGGATCTCCATTCACCACCCTGTATTCTGTAAAATCATTAGAGGCTTCCTCTCCGTTCACGACTTCACTCTCTGGAGGGGTTTCCAGTGAAATGCTGTTCAGTTTTTCTACTAGCATTTCATCTTCAGGGCAGTGCTGATGAGCTCCTTCCTCTTCAGTCACATCATCCTGTTTTTCTGCCTCTTCAAGCACACTTTCAATAGTGAGCTCTTCAGATAAAGCCGTGAAACGGTTGTTGACAGAAGGGCTGCGTTCTTCATCATCATCCTCAACGTCATTTGGTGATATTGGAAGAAGTTGGTCAGCGTTTAAATGCTTTAGGGGTTCCCCTGTTTCAGAATCAGCGTTGCCAGGGACCGATTCTATTTGAATAGAATTGTCTGAAGATTCAGTAACGCCATCTACGTTCTGATTGGTCAGAGCCTCCAAAGTTAATTTGCTGCCTAGTTTCTGTTGCCGTCTTTGATTCTGGTGAGTGAAAAATATCCCAAAAGTTTACAAAAATAGTCTGGTAATCTATCATGATAAATTTGGGGAAACATCAAAAGCAAAGTTTATCTACCTATAGATCATTCTTAAAATATCTATTTCGGAATTAACCCTGACAATTATCAGTTAAGATTTTTAGCTCGCTATGAATAAAGTAGCTTACTATGTATTGTTCAGAAAAGGCAACCGTCTAAAAGTAAGTGTTGGGATTTTTAGAAGGAAAAAAAAAACCAAAACAAAATGTAATTAAAATTTATTAATTACAATAATAATAATAATAATAAAAAACATTGTAGCTATGTTCAGTCACAAGAACTTAAAAGTTCCATTCCAATCTTGTTGTATATTATAGTGTATACTATTATTGTAATATTAGTAACAGCAATAATGAAATAGCAGCATTGCTCTGGTTTGATCTGACCCAGGCTGTGTTTTACCTTAGCTTGTTTTTTTGCCTGTTTCTTTGCTTTCTTCTGCTGGTATTTGCTTCCTGCTTCTGTTGGCATGTGTTCATCCCCATTGGTCAGAGTTGGCATGCTGTCCCCATCACCATAGTCACTGATTTTGTTGCAAAACTGCACACTTTTAGTTTGCTGCTTCTTTCTGTAGCCCTGTAATAAAACAAAAAAAGAATTATCTATAAACATGCACCTTTTTACTGAAAGTTGTACGACTTGCGTTGTACGACCACACAATAATTATTCCTTCTCCGTTAAAGTGCTTGTTCCTGCCTGGACTTTGTAACATCTGCTAAACACAAAATAAGCATTCCATTTCTTTTGTTTATAACATAAATTTACACGTTGAACTTTTGATGAACATTTGTACTGGGTCTATTCCTGAAATGTAATGTGTTCCAATTTGTTCAAGCAAAATGTAATAAAAAAGAATATGCTTCACCTCATCAGCAACAGGAAGAGAAAGATCCAGAAAGGTCTCAGTCACCAGAGACACAGTTCTACATTCTTTACACATCACTGTGCTGCTCATTGCGCCCCCAAAAACTTGGTCCACAAAGTTCTTAGATGCTCCACTTTTCTCATACTCTGTTAAAAGCAATAAGATAAAAAGGAGGTTAGCAATTATTCATTAGCATCATTCTGGTGATTCAAAAATCTATTGTACCTTTAATGACTTTCTTCATCTGCTCAGCCTCAACGTTCTTCCCAGAACTTTTCAAAGCCTCTGTTATGCCAGAATGTACTCTCTGAGAAGAAGAAAAAAAAACAAACAAACAAACAAACAAACAGTGAATGTGGGAGCACCAGACAGTTCAGCCACAATTTATCCTCTTTCACTTTCAAAACGTCATGGTTCCAGTTTAAATAATATGGTTCAGGATCTACACTACAATAAGCTGTCGCACACTGCTGGTGGCCCCGAACAGTGTTTAAAGGGTTCATATAATAACAGTTTTAACAGTTATAATAAATATTTGATCCCTCAAACACTGTACTGATAGTAACTTTCTAAATGCAGAAGAACTATGGGCGTTGCAAGGAACAGAATTAAAAAAAAGGAAATACAAAATACAAAAAATACAAAAAAAAGGAATACAGAATTACGCAAATATGCATGAAAGATTCTGAATAAAACTAAAAATGATACGTAATAAATGAAAATAGTTTTAATGTAAGAGCCAGATAATGAATAAAGTTAGATACTGAGATACAAACAGAATCTTGAACAGTCAGAACCAACAGTCTCCAGAATTTAGGCAAAATGACAGCATGATACAGAGTTTTAAAACAGATCATTTTTCTTACTTTGACATCTTCAGCCCTCATGCCATCTAGAAGGTAGCGCAGAAGCTCCTGGCTGTCCTGCTGCTGGAAGCCTCGAAACCGTGGAGCTCTATGAGGCAATCATCACCAGAAATGGTTTACGCTCATAAAGTTGTTGTTCAGTAAATATTATTCTGCTTGCATTTAGGAAAGTGTTCTAAAATTATGCCAAAATAAACAGTGAAAACTTTTGAAAGGGGACAATTCTCCCAGCTGGGCCATATTTCATATTTTTAAACATATAACAATTGTTTTCATAATTTAAAAATCTTTAGAAATCATAAAACCTACTTTATTTGTGGTTGCTATGGCAACTAACTTTATTAAACTTGTGCACTGCATGCTGGGAAATTCTGTTACCCAGCTGATCAAGGAACATTGTGGTATTATGTTTGGTACAGTTGTCAAATTTCTGCAATTTTTTTATACATTTTTCAAAAGTCTGCGTCACAATGATAGGGGACTTGCATGTTTAATACTCATGCTTTTCTGAGTTTGAGAGTTCAATCCAAGGATGCACCAATCAGTTTTTACAGCACTAAGTTCATAGAGCATATACTTAAAAAGCAGGTGTTGATGAGAAGCCACGTGAAATGTTGATTTTATGAAGAGTTGCTATCAGCAGCACCACTTTTGTTTTAACGTTAATCCAGAATGCCCCTTTATAACCAACATCTAAATTAATCAAATTACTGGGTAACTTTCTATTTTTCCTTAATTGTCCATCAACCGCACGGCATAAAAACAAAAGCACGGTTTAAAAATGGACAAAGAATCAAGGGTAGCAGCCTTACTTTTTACACACTTGTGTGAAGAGCTCTTTTGGGGTAACCACACCTTTCTTGGTCTCCTGGATTTCATTCATCAGCTGACACATGGCCAGTGTGAGTGGGCCAGGTCCCTCCAGCTGGATCTGAAGAGGCTCCTGAAACATGTAGAGCAGAGTTTCTTAACCTTTTTGACACTGGGGCCCAATTTTCCCCGTACAACGTGATTCAAGGCCCATTCAAATAACTTGTTAATGTAAATTGATCCATGGATTGATGGATTTGAGTGTGGTTTAAAATGTAAAAAAAAGTCCTCTGATGGATTTGAGTGTGGTTTAAAACTAAAATGAAATAAGGCAAAGAGCCACATGCTAATTTGGCCGAGGCTCTATTGGCACATAACACAACGCCTGACTGACGCCTCACTGCAACCAAGTGCTAGGAAGCGCCATTTAGGTCCCGCGGCCCTCACGGCCCACACATTCAGAACAGATTTTTTTTTCGCAGCCCATTAGTTGGCGCTCGCGAACGGAGATTGGGCCACGGCCCCATGGTTAAGAAACACTGATGTAGAGGACCTCCCATCAAACAAAGCTTAAGATGTACAGGAACACCCGTTGAGATTAGAATCAACACAGTACCAGCTCAGATGGCAGAGCAGGAGCGAAGGTGATGCAACTGTTCTTATCAGAAATCTTCTTCAGCAGCTCTCGCAAATAATGCGTCTGAGATAAATTCTAAAGGGAAGAAAAACTAATCAGAAACATATTGAGGTTGAAAAGTAGAAACCTATAACTGTATTAATGATAATTATATTTACATATTCAATAGGGGTGTAACGGTACGCTAAAATCATATTCGGTTCGGTACAGTGTCTTGGAGAGTTCGGTTCGGTACAAAACAATAAGAACTTACATAATCTTTATTTTGAAAAGCTGCCAATACAAAAAAATTCTTGCATAAAATAAATAAAAGTGACACATTTGGGTGATATTTTAAATAAATTGCACTCTTTATAAAGAAAAACACAGTTTTTTAAATAAAAAATGAAATACTGCAACTAGTTAGGATAGATAGGATAGATTAACCGATCCACATTTTCTGAAGAGAGCATAGATCTGGTTGCTGTGACAATATCTCCAGCAGTAGAAAATGTTAGACGTGTTGCCTGCCCGATCTCCGTGGAACAATGTCGCCATACAACTTTACATTTATCCACTCGTCTATCCCCGTTACGTATTTTAACAGAGAAGCCAAAGTGTTCCCAAACAGGAGAGTGTAGTGAGGTGGGAGGGTCTTCAAGCTCTGGCTTCTCTTTCGCTTTTGATATGATTCCATTTTCTTACTCGCGCTCGTGCTCGTCACTCAATAGCGTCCGTGCAGAAACTCGCCTTGGAACATTGTTCCGCTACGCTTAATATCGCGCTAATAATAAATTTCAATTATTATAAAAATACTGAATACTGAAACGGTACGCAAGTGTAACGAACCGTACAGGCCGTACCGAAATGGTTCAATACATACCGTGAACCGTTACACCCCTAATATTCAATATATAATCCACTTTTTGTTAAATCAAAACTCAAAGTTATACAGAAGAAAGAGAGTAATCAAATATAAAGACTCAACATTTACACTAAGGTAGATGAGAATGTCAAAACTTATGCTTTTTTTTTTATTTTTAATGATCTTTGAAAAGTTTCTGGAAATCTCAGGTATTTGACAAGTATTGCAGTGTAACCATAAACTCTGCTAGAGATGTACCTGTATGACTGCATTGAAGAAACATGTGTTCCCCAGATTACTGAGGCCTCTGACAGTCACAACTCCAGAACTTCCAGTGCTCCCCTGTGGTTTAAGGTGGTCCTCTTTTTTACAGCTGCTCTTCTGGTTCTCCGTCACCTTCTCTCCATCCAGTTTTTGTTCTGAAGGACTCTTCTGTAAATCCCCTTTCTTACTTTCTGTAACAATAAAATGCAATTTTAAAGACAACATGCTAAAAGGCAAATAAATTGTTTATTTTTCATTATTTGCACTTGCTGGTTTTATACATTCACCCATCCATAACGAACAATTACATTATTTTTAGACACGTTTGGCAATACCCTGATTAGACCACATTTTAGAAATCAGTGATATTCCAAAAGCTTCACATACTTTCTCAACTCCAAAAGTTTGAGGGGTTTTTATCAGTCAAAGTTGCTGTAGTCAACACCTACAAACTTATTAGCCTCACGAGACTCTCTGAAGTGAAAAAAACCTAAAAACCTAAATCCAATTAGCTTTTGCAGTAAATAACTCAAGGGTTCACATCGTTTTTCCCCAAAAAAATCATGCTTGTTTGTTTGCTTCCTAATAAAGTAAAAAAAAAATAAATTTCTTAAAAATCATAAAATTCAGTTCACAGTGAAATGTAAAGCTCCCTCCATTATTTTAAGGAGGAAAACTATTGTGCATCAAATGCTCATTTGCCTCAGCGTATAGTGTTCAAATAAATTTAGAATATTATGAGAGTAAAAAAAATATTGTGAAATATACTTCTGCTGGTCGTTTCATCGGGATCCTTCAGGACTAATTTTCGTATGTTTGTGATCAGCTGAGCAAGTTTCCCGGTACTGGAGAACTGAACCTCATCGTCACAGATGTAACACCTGTAGCAGGGCAGACCAGAAGGAAAAAATTGATGATTCATGGCAGATCAGTCAAAAATCACCATTTGACGAACAGACCGTGGATTGCTCCTGATGTACTGAAAAGCACAAGTTTCAGTGTGGCAATTTTAAATATTTAGCACTGAAAGATCTTGACGTGTCCATGCATTTTTACAGTAGTTTTTATTTTCCTTTCTGTTGTGTGGGATATACCCAGTAGTAGTGGTTCAACAAAACAAAACCAACAGGGAAGTGACCAATCCAAACACATTCTCTACCCTCCACACTCATGCAGATAGCTATGAGAGCACAAGTATCTTTTGTTAATGTAATGCATCACAAACAGCCCTTTTACTTTACATATTTCATTATTTAATGCCATGTGAGCTAATATTGCTACGATAACAGCAAAAATGAACAATAGAAATTGAATGAGTTAGTGAGTAACTCACCAGATGCTCCAGGCATCCAGGTTGAGCACTAAACAGTGAGGCTCGGATCGCGGCGTTTCAAAGTGTTTCAAGGCATGCTGCTTCTCTGTTCTACCACAGCCCTGGAAGGGACCACAAAAAAGCATAAATGTGCAGCTCACAGACAAAAATAAAGATTTAGATTAAGTCTCCGGATCAAATGCTGTTTGAGATTATTTGGTAGTGTGGCATTGAATAGAAAGATTTTTTTTTTAAAGAAGTCTTTTATTTTAGTCATTGAGGTCCAATTATATGCATATTTCAATTTTCACATACAAATCTTATTATCTTGCCATTTTCCAAATAGGTCTAAATGCTCTCTGAACGACCAAGTTTTCTTTATCTATGTAAGCCGTCAGTCTAGGAGACCAGGACAACCAGAATATGGTAAATCAATATTATACACAGGTACAACTAACACAGCATTAGTGAATGTGTCAGTAACCTATATATTATAACATACATATAATTTACAGAAAATACTAGGCTGTAATGTGCATTCTTATATTAATCAAAGAAGACACTGACCGATTCCAGCCTTAAATTGTGCTTTGTTTGTAATATGACCCACTGTAAATTGCCTGTGTTCAAGTATTCATCAGTTAAGACAGACAGTCTACCCTACAGGCTGACTTCCTGGATCACAAAAATACCCATGTGAACACATTTTTCAGAGCTGCCTTATAAAAAATGCTTTTTCTATTTTGTTTGAACAGTTATGTGTGCATACATCTTAAAAATAGATTTTTTTTTTTATAAAAAGTTACACTAGCCAGAACCTTTTTGGCATGGGCTCATTCTGCATCAATAATTGGTGTATTTAATTTAGACGCTTTTATTCAAAGTGACACACATTTGAAGGAATGAACACATTATATATATGGTATATGGGAGAGTATAAGTTCCAGTGTCATAAAAGTGAAATCGTCAGATCTGGAGAATGGCAAATGTGTTTAAAAAAAAAAAAAAAAAAAAAAAAACTTATCTTGGAGGACTGAGAATAATTTTAAAAAGTTGGATTTTTCTTCATAATACATTCACAGTACTTCAAAATAAATGTATAAAATGATAGATTATGTAAAAGTATTTATTATAGTATAGATTATGTCACAAATATTTACGGAATTAACTGGAACTCTTCGTAAAGCACATAATCTCTGTGATTGCAAACAGGGGTTATGCCACCAAATTCTCAGTGATGGATCAATTTTTATCACTCATATAGGAGCTAATTGTTTTACTTAAAATATATTTTCTGAAGAAATAAACCTAGCTTTAATTGTTTTAAATGTCATTTCTCTGCCTGTGGGGAAACATTCAAAGGCATCAGTGGGTCAAACGCCTCCCCAGGTGACACTTTTAGAGCAACCAGGAGTAGGTAACTTTAAGTCAGCTTATCACTTACTCTGTGCCCACATTTTAGACACATCCACACAGGGTTCTCTCTGTCTGTTTGATCCTCTAAATCTTCAGTTTCCTTAGGTTTGTCTGCCTCACATTCCTGACAGAAGCTCCGATTCTCACCCAGATTGGCTTTCTTCAGGAGGTTCTGCTCTATGCTTTTTCGGATGTGAAAGCAGGACGTAACTGACAGGAAGAAGCAGAAGAGTCATGAGAGCTGATGATGGAAACCACATGGAAACCACAAGGTTGATGGAACAACAAGGAAAACAACAAGCAATACACCATAAAGGGACAGGTAATCACAAAAAGTACAAATAGAAAACATTTCTGCTAATTAGCAGTACATGTGATTCTCATTTCATCCAGGAACAGTGAATGAGAATGTTCTGGTGATATTTCTGCTTTTATGCAGATTTTTGTGTACACAGTTTTTGAAAGATTTTCAGAATTAGATTGGAGAACGTTTGAAACCAACATGACTTCCTTAGTCATGAAAAAAATACTGAGCATGACAATATCCAACATACAAAGGCAAAACATTGAAAGGTCTTTAAAGTACTACAACTTTAAATTGTCAACTTCTACTTTAAAGTTTTTAAATTAAGGTTTTAACTCCTCTATGATACATATTTTTTTTTAATTCAGAATGAAGTATATTCTCTTTAACTTCCTACGTTTACTCATCAGTATTATTGTAACAAGTATCACTGTAATTTTTACATTTTGCAATAATTAAATGGTTTTCAACACCTGAATGGTCAGAGAAGCTGTCAAACATAACATGTACCTGGTGTCTCATCGCTGCTCTCTGCTCGAGCGCCCCTGTCTTTCACTTTCTTTTTACCCATTTTAGCTTATACACGGGCAAGACCTAGATTTAAGCACAACATTAAATTAACGCGAGACTGAATCACAAAATAATCGAATTAAACCAAATATACACGAACAACTGAAAAAGTTCAGACACAGTTCAATTCGGTTATTACGTGAAAAAGATTGGGTGAGCTTACAATTCAGGAAAATCCTTGAAAAAAAGTTAATTGAAAAAATAATTAAATCAATCAATAAAATATTAAATGAATCGTTGTATTAAAAAAGGTTAACGTTGCATCGTTAATTTAATCTATAAAGCATGTCCCTGCCTGTTGAGCATTTCCGGGTGACGTTCATTATAAACGTTGCGGTTTCTTTCAAAATAAAAGTCTGACCGAAACATTTTATCGTGAATACATATTTATAAAATAAACGTTTCAGTAATAAATATCGAGAGGATATTGTAAATACAAAAAAGTTTCACATTTTATTATTGCATAAACAGAGCATACAAAAAGTAAAACATTACTGAGAGCAGATAACATCATTGTGACTACCAAACTAGTAGCACTGTTGCCTTTCAATTAGAAGGTTACCGGTTCGAGGCTTGCCAGGGATCTTCCTGCTAGAAGTTTGCATGTTAACACTGTGCTTGTGTGGGTAGTACTCCGGTTTCCCCCACAATTTCAAAAACATGTGGTTAGGTTAATTGAATAATATAAATCCCCCTTAATTGTGAATTAGGTATGAATGTCTGAGTGAATGTGTGTATTTTCCTGTGAACCCCTGAAAGGTATTAAGCCTGAAAGAAAATGGATGTATGGATGAATTTTGAATGTCATATCTACTGACTTTTTTGTAACCTTCTCAATTGTTTCAGAAAATAAATTGTAATTCAAAAAGCTGGTATTAAACGTCCAAGATCCTCCGTTGAAACATTAAGCTTTTCACATTTAACTATTAACATTGTTGAGAATTTAGATATTATTGATTTGCCTTAGCGTTCCAGTTTAAACCAGGAATATTACTTTATAAACTTTTGAGAGTCAAAAAAAAAAACTTGGGGGTTTAGTGAAATATTGAAGAATGAGGTGCATGAGAATATCCTGCATTTTGCAGAGTTTCTGGGTCAACATGGATGGAGCTTGAACATTCATAAATTTAAAAAGGTCATTAAGAATCTTCTTACTTCAGGGACAAGCCTCAAATTGCCAGTTGATAAATTGCAGCTTCTTAAGACAACCAACACTTGTCACCTCGGACGTTGCATTATCTTACTGAGTTGATGGATACTGATAATGTATGCATATTGTTGAATTTTTATGGTTTTATATCTGTCTCTCAGCCCCCCACCCCCCATAATCTGATCATTGTTAATTTAGTTATCAAATTAAAGCTAAATTAAAGCTAAAATATCTGAAAACATTTTGGTCAAAAGATGTATTCCAAGCTATTGCAAGCACATCACATAGGAATTATTAGAACCTAGCGACATTTAATAACTTTTGGGCCAGCCAATAGCAACTTTTCTTACTGAGGGGTTGGCAACAGATACGGAGCACGGTGACACGATTCACTCGCCATACAGGCTGCGTTTACATATACCACACCCCATACAGCACTGCCACGTAATCTCACTGAACAACGTGACAACGGCTGCGGAACGGTTAACACAGCAAATACACTTATTAAGGACATTAAAACGAGTGTAGCGGAGCATAGACCGCAGCGGTAAGAGAAAAGTGTACAGGGCGTTGTGCAGCGCTAGTGTTGTGTATCAGAGCCAAGTAGGACGAACCGAGCTATTTGATATATGCACAAAGTTTCGAAGTCTAATGCATGCAACAAGTCGTTGATTTGTTTTATAATTAATTGTTTCATCGTAAGCACTAGGTTTCAAATTTATAACGGACATGTCACTTGTCCGAAAGGGAGAAAGTGTTTCTTAGCGATCAAGTGGCTCTGAACGGTAACTTGCATTGGTTTGGTAAAACATGTGCTTGAAAGGCGAAACTTCAGGCTTTCGTGGACTATTTTTACTCTAGCGCCTTTATCTTGTTAAAAGCTGATGTAAGGAGTTAATTTGTTAAGTTGTCATATCTATGGAACACAATGCAGGATATACATAATAACCTGTTGTTGAGGAATGTTTAGGATGGTTGCACTTTGGAGCTTTAGTTGGTGTAATTAATTTGCTGTATGGAAACCATGCATTATGGGTCATATAGCTTCATATCATAATATTGGCATATTCATATTAACTTAAATTATGTTACGTTTTTACAGTGTAACATCATTTTTCATATTGTGAAAATGTATTTGGCCATTCAACAAGTCTATACACGTTTTTCTACACTTTTCAATCAATGTATCAGGAAGATATGAGAATAATTAAAATGTTAAACATTTTATTTGTGTCCAAAGATAACGGTTGAATTTTTTAAGTGGCTTTTTTAAGTAAAAAAATTGTCACACTTATCTCAAATAAACTCTCTCGTAGGGAATGCAGAATAGATAAAAATCACTCTTAATGACATTGTTAAATATTTTTAATATTAAAATAATATTGTTTATAGGGTTTATGGGCACCTGTTCTCACATGAGTTGATTATAGCGCACATGTGAATGTGTGTCACAACCTTAAGATTCAGGATACAACACTACAACACCCTGTTCCTGTTTGCCTGGGTGGGAACATATGTTCATGGTGGTGGTTGTGACTGTGCTACTGGTTCACTGCAGTCTTTTCTCTTTCAGATTTCAGTTTTGTATTTCTTTGCTCAGTTGCCATGGAAATGGCATAAAGCCTTTTTCACCAAGCCACAAATTTTAAAGCAAGTTTTATTTAGATTTTAGGCCCATAATATAAACAAATACAATATTTTTGTTTTTCTTTTCAAGAAAAGCACTGTTCATATGTGATGTTTAAAAGAAATTAAAGTATATGCTGACAAATCCTTTTATTAGGTAGTCTTCAGTCATTTGGTGACACAAGTTGTGCTGCATTTCAGTGAATCAAAAGATAGCCACTCAATGCATCAGAAAAAAAAAAATTACTGAGGCCATGTCCACAGGTAAATTCTTTTTGAAAACACACCATGTAAAAAAAATGCATCCCCACAGCCATTGTTAAATAAAAATGTTCACATGCACTCAAAAACAGTTAAAATGACTAGACTACAAGACTACCAAACAAGGAGCAGTCAATTCATACCGTTTTTCCAAAATTCAGCTTTGAGTTAGCAAAAACCCTATACTTGCTGTAAACCAAAATAGCAGAGTATACAGCAACACAGTCCTCGCTAGCCCACCATTACACTCACTCTTTGTAAACAAAACACTGTATGTGACTTTGAAATTTGTAATTGAAATTCTAAGTAGAATGAGGGGAGTTGTTAAGGGAAGAGATTGTCCAAGCTGGTGACTAAAAAAAGGTGTACCTAACAAAATGGCTTGTTGGTGTATGACATTGTGAACTCATAAACTAATAAAATTCACATTATTAGGTATTTGTAATCTGTTTAAAGTATTAAATAACAATTTCTAATAAAAATATTAATATTTGAAATAGGTATAATGAAAACATGTGAACTTATATTGAAGTGACTGCAGCTGTCAAACACTTGTTGATTTGCGGTTTTACAGGGGACATCTCTGCCATTTTTGTGACCTGGTTTGTCAAAACACATTAAGCAATGCGACAACTGAAGGGAAAACCCAAGAAGGAGTCATGGAAGGACAAAAAGGAGCGAAAACAGGCCATGCAGGAGGCACGTGAGCAGGTGACGACAATAGTCTTACCGACGATTACCGTGTTAATTCTGCTAATCGTACTCTTCGTCTATGTGGCAACAAGACCTGGAGCCATTGAGTGAAGGGACTTTCTACTCTGCTCCACCTCTGTCTTTCTCACAGCAGGTGAACTGAGCAAAGTATAAATGAACATTTCAACCCAAAATGAAAACAATGATGTCAACCATGTCATGTGGTTTCTAAGCATATCCTAAGAACCTGGTTGAAGATGTTTAGAATCAAAAGTGCATCTCGAATCAATCCGCTGAGTGGAGTTGGCTCTTGACTTTGGGTTATGAAGAAATTGAGGATGAATATTAAGGAGTGGATTTTCATGTTTCAGTGAGTCTCCCTTTAAGAATGACTGTATTTATAGAGGAGTGTTTCCTGTGCCATGTTTGGAGTGTGTTGAAAGAGTCTTCCGACACCAGCATTTGTGTCTGTGGCAGCCTGTGTCATGCTGGCTCAAAATGCATTTTCAGGGATCCAGTTTCAAGCCAAAAAAAAACCTGGAATGCATTGAGCTCGGACTGGTTCATGTTCAGGGACGGATCTGTGGCCATTGTGATCAGTAAAAGAAGCTAAAAAAGTGTTACGCATGTCTGTAGCATGCATTCATATACATGTAAATGACGGGCAAATCCTGTGGATACGTCCTCAAAGAACACAGAAGGCCTTCTTTTTAAACCATTGATGACTTAACTGAATGTTATTCTGAATGTATTATTTGTTCGATTGTTGCCGAAGGCCTCTTAACCAGCAGCTGTCACATGCTTGATATACAATCCTAATGGCAAGTAAGCTTTTATCTATTTTAATGTTTTCCAGCAGGACTTGGAGCTAAATATGTGCCTTAGATCATTATTGATTAATACAGTTCAAGTATTAATAAAGACATGAGTGCTTCAGAAACTAAATCTGTGCTGAGTACTCACATACTGATGTATGCAAAAGTGTCTGTCTCTTCCTTTAGGAGTCAAGGTAACTTCAAAATGTGTGTAGTACAATCAGGGAAAAAGAATATTTGACTGCTGACTTTACACATTTGCCCACAAGATTATTTTGATTAACTTTTTGTGCAAATAACTTGCATGTTTTTCTTTGGGCACTCAATATGTAAAGCCATTATTAGTTAAAACAAAACAAAGTGGAACTGTCATTTTCCTCTAACAATAACCAACATTATTCTTGTCTCGTGATAATTTTTGCTGTCTACATAGTGCTTCACAATGATGACAACACTGGCAGCGGTGGCATGGTAATCATAGGATTTATTATATATTTTACCAGGTCATTTGCATTTCTATAGAATGCAATAGTGTGTGTGGAACCTACAATGAAGGCTATGCTGAAGGCAACACACTTTAGAGTGTAAAAATGCTAGATGGCACACCCTACAAACGTATACATTTTGCAAATATGTGCAAGTCCAGAAGACCCCAAATCTACACTAAGACAGAGTACATGGTAAGCGGTCTCTACATCAAAAAAAATGCTTGGCAGATCCGTAGTGTCCAAGTTCAAAATGCTATAACTACAAAAGTCAACATGAGTATCGGAAGTGACTGATCTGGCTTAACTAAAATGTGGAAGAGTGTGAATTTTGGCCAATGGAACAGGGCTAGTATCGGTACACAATGCAGTCTGCGCATATGAGGTCAGGGGTTAATTTGCAAAAATACGAAAAGGAATAAAAGGGTTTTTCACACATCAGCTCGAAACTTGGTGTAAAGTAGCTTGGCCTCCATCAACCCTAAACATTTGTCACCATGTCAAATAATAAAATATATTTGGTCATTTTCTAGCTTTTGCTATGAAAAGAAGGCTTGGCAAACTGGATCTGTTGAAGCATGCACTGATTCTGCTTTTAATGTCTCAGATTTAAAACACCAGGATGGACACAGACCAGTATGTTCGATTTATAACACTTGTATAGAAGAAAAAGCATGAACTAAGTGGGGCTCATGTGCTAAATGATATGAAAAGTTACAGGATATGGTACAATGAGAAGATTGAGAGAATCGGGGACATCTTTTATCAAAAGGTCATGTGAAGTTATGTGGTGTATTGAAATGTTTTGGTAATAATAAACGTGTATCCCTCACAACAAGAAAAAAAATCACATTTGATTCTGACACACCCGCTACTCACAGATGGGTTAATAAAGTTTATTTTATACATTTACTATCTCACTGCGGTCCCTTTAAGAAACTGCTTCGCCATGACCCCAATGACGTTGAACGAATAGTTATGAGGATTGATGGCGTCCACCATCCGTCTGGAGCTCATTTATTGTGATCCTCAATTAATTTCCAGCTTTTTTATTTAACAAATGCGCAGTTCTTAATGTCATCGCGTTATTGTTCACCACCTGGTTGATCTCTCCTGCATTTCTCGGTAACAACAAAGTGTGCGATGATGGTAGCGTTTGATGCCGCAGAGAGCGAGCCAGAAGCGGCAGAGATTTCAAGGCAGCCTCGGTAAGTTTCCCCTCATTAAACACAAAAAGCAATCGTAA
>SRMA01025482.1:0-45000 GCA_007224835.1 Danionella cerebrum | reverse complement strand
TGAGATGATTGAGAGTGTTCCCAGAGGAGAGAGAGTAGTAGTGGGAGCAGATTTCAATGGGCATGTTGGCGAGGGCAACAGAGGTGATGAGGAGGTGATGGGCAGGTTCGGTGTTAAGGAAAGGAACCTAGAAGGACAGATGGTGGTGGACTTTGCCAAGAGGATGGAAATGGCTGTAGTTAATACTTATTTCCAGAAGAGGGAGGAACATAGAGTTACCTACAAGAGTGGAGGGAGGAGTACGCAGGTAGACTACATCCTTTGTAGACGAGCCAATCTGAGAGAGATCAGAGACTGTAAAGTAGTGGTAGGAGAGAGTGTAGCCAGACAGCATCGGATGGTGATGTGTAGGATGTTTCTGGTGGTCAGGAAGAAGAGGGGAGGAAAGATTGAAAAGAAGACCAGGTGGTGGAAGTTGAAAAAGGAAGAAGATTGTGAAGAATTCAGACAGAAGCTGAGACAGGCTTTAGGTGGTCAGGAAGAGCTTCCAGATGACTGGGAAACTACAGCAGAATTGATCAGGGAGACAGGGAGAACGGTGCTAGGTGTGTCAGCTGAAAGGAGGAAAGAAGATAAGGAAACATGGTGGTGGAATGAGGAAGTACAGGACATCATCCAGAGGAAGAGAAAAAAAAAAAAGAAGTGGGACATTGAAAGGACTGAAGAAAGTAGACAGGACTACAAGGAATCGCAGCGCAAAGTGAAGAGGGAGGTGGCAAAGGCCAAACAGAAAGCATATGATGAGTTGTATGCCAGGTTAGACACAGGGGAAGGCGAGAAGGAATTGTACAGATTAGCGAGACAGAGAGACAGAGATGGGAAGGATGTGCAACAGATAAGGGTGATTAAAGATAGAGATGGAAAGGTGCTAACAAGTGAGGAGAGTGTGCTGAGAAGATGGAAGGAGTATTTTGAGGAGTTGATGAATGAGGAGAATGAAAGGGAAAGAAGGGAGGAAGAGGTGAATACTGTAGAGCAGGAAGTTGAAAAGATTAGAAAGGATGAGGTGAGGAAGGCTCTGGGGGGAATGAAGAGTGGAAAGGCTGTTGGTCCAGATGACATACCAGTGGAGGTGTGGAAGTGTCTAGGAGAGACAGCAGTGGAGTTCCTGTCTAGGCTATTCAACAGGATTTTAGAGAGTGAGAAGATGCCTGAGGAATGGAGGAGAAGTGTCCTAGTACCAATCTTTAAGAACAAGGGTGATGTGCAGAGTTGTAACAACTACAGAGGCATAAAGTTGATGAGCCACACAATGAAACTTTGGGAAAGAGTAGTGGAAGCTAGGCTAAGAAGAGAAGTGGATATTTGTGAACAGCAGTATGGCTTCATGCCCAGGAAGAGCACTACTGATGCAATTTTTGCTCTGAGATTGTTAATGGAGAAGTACAGAGATGGTCAGAAAGAGCTTCACTGCGTCTTTGTGGATTTAGAAAAAGCGTATGACAGGGTGCCAAGAGAAGAGCTATGGTCCTGTATGAGGAGGTCAGGAGTGGCAGAGAAGTACGTCAGAATAGTTCAGGATATGTATGAGAGAAGTAAGACAGCAGTGAGATGTGCTGTAGGTCAGACAAAGGAGTTCAAAGTGGAGGTGGGGCTACATCAAGGATCAGCTTTGAGTCCCTTCTTATTTGCTATGGTGATGGACAGGTTGACAGATGAGGTCAGACAGGAATCTCCGTGGACAATGATGTTTGCAGATGACATTGTGATTTGTAGTGAGAGCAGAGAGCAGGTGGAGGAAAACCTGGAAAGTTGGAGGTCAGCTCTAGAAAGAAGAGGAATGAAAGTCAGTCGCAGTAAGACAGAATACATGTGTTTGAACGAGAGGGAGGGAAATAGAACAGTGAGGTTACAGGGGGCTGAGGTCAAGAAGGTGCAGGAGTTTAGGTATTTGGGGTCAACAGTCCAGTGTGACGGGGAGTGTGGAAAAGAGGTGTAGAGACGAGTGCAGGCAGGCTGGAGTGGGTGGAGAAAAGTGTCAGGGGTGTTGTGTGACAGAAGAGTGTCAGCAAGAATCAAAGGAAAGGTGTACAGAACAGTAGTGAGACCAGCTATGATGTATGGGTTGGAGACTGTGGCAGTAAAGAAGAGACAAGAGGCAGAGCTGGAAGTAGCAGAGATGAGGATGTTGAGGTTCAGTTTAGGAGTGACGAGGATGGACAAGATTAGGAACGAGCACATCAGAGGAACAGCTCAGGTTGGTTGTTTTGGAGACAAAGTCAGAGAGGCCAGATTGAGATGGTTTGGACATGTGCAGAGGAGGGATAGTGGTTATATTGGTAGAAGGATGTTGGAGATGGAGATTTCAGGCAAGAGGTCAAGAGAAGACCAAAGACGAGATATATGGATGTGCTGAAAGAAGACATGAAGGTAGTTGGTGCAAGAGTAGAGGATACTGAGGACAGAGTTAGGTGGAAAAGGATGATTCGCTGTGGCGACCCCTAAACTGGGAACAGCCGAAAGGAAAAGAAGAAGACTTCATTCTCCTGCACAAAGTCCAGACTTAAATCCAATATAGATCTTTTGTTTGCAATGTTTGTGACATTTTAACGTTAGTATGCATCAAGAGAATTTATAAATAGCCTTATGAATAAGATGAACTGCTTAAAATTGTACAAATTAGAAATGTTTGCTTTGACCAGATTGAGGGTGTGTCAAGAATGTAAGGGAAGAGGACCCAGCACACTTTTCAGAAAGACAAAAACTGTCAGTACCCAGGACGTAGATGTTAGCTGAGTGAACAAGTGTCTCTTGAACAGATTCAGTAACCCAGAGTCTCCACTTCAAGCAGGGTGATGGCGCGATGTGAGGCATCAGTGGAACTCCACCCATTATGTGTTGTTCTTTTCTTGGTGAGGAAAGAGAAACCACTGGAAAGGACTGGAAAGCGTGACAGACTTCATTGATTCTGAAAATGTTGACAACTGGCTCGACTAACCAGAGCCACCTCTGCAAGCAAGGTGGAGGAACAGTAGAGGGCACCGGTGGAACTCCACCCATTAAGGGCTATTCATAAATGGGCTGCTGGTAGCAAGGGTCAGAAACAATGATCAATCTCTCAGTTCTGGAGACTGGTTTCTCCAGCATTGACACTGGAAGCAAGGTGTTCCTCTCCACATTAGAGGAAAAGCAGCGACCAACGATAGAACTCCACCCGTTATGGGCTGTTCATTATTTACAGAAATGCTGGATTCATTTATCTTCCAATGCTGCCATAAATATAAAAAGCTGACATTGTTATGACCACCAAACTCACTTGATTTGATCCTCATTGGGAAATCACAGGGGTATTGTCGAGAGGTAGATGAGAGACACCAGACCTGCCCTTGTACATGAACAACCAGACATCACAAGGCTGCGCTGAAGGCTGATTACTTCCATTCCATGCCACAAACAATCACTAACTCATTCAAAATGAGGCTCAGTGAGGTACTGGTATTAAGAAATTATCATAATGTTCAGAAAAAAAGACTTTTCTGTTTGATTATTACAATTGTTCTGCCACCCACTAATCAGTTTGCTAACGCTCGCTGCGTCCGTTTCAAAAGATGGACTGCTGCCTGAGTCGATGATAGTGATTTTACCAAAAATCTTTGTCTACAAATTCTTCCACATCTAGAACACAGGTCACCTCTGCGTCTTTAGTCGCCTTTCGGAGACCGGAATGTTCCCAAAAATGCGTACTTTCATCCTGTGCTCAATCACTGGCCTTTCTGGATCGTTGTTCTCGTAACAAAAGAATCTCAGATAATTCCGGTCCTCAGTTCGCACGACAAAACAGTGGAACATCTGCCGTATTTCTGCAACCACTTCTTGTCTGAACTGCAACAGCACTCCGAGGAGTTTTTTGTTCAAATCTGGGGCTTTGAGAAGAACCTCATTCGATGAAACCCCTCCGTGCTGACAGCTGGAGTTGAACACTACCCTAATCTGCCCAGGTTTCTTGGGGTGGTACACTCCAAAGATGGGTAAGTACCAACACTCCTCCTGAGGAGTGAGTGGAGGTGTGACTTCTGCATGACCTCTCTGCAAGACCTTTTACATAAATTGGAATAAATGGTCCTTTAACTTCTCGTTCTTTGAGGAGGAGCGCTGTTACTTTCGGAAACGTTCTAAAACTAAATCCCTGTTTTTTGTGAGTGTCTTTAAGGCGGCCAGCAAGGCCCGGGCGCGATCTAACCGACATGTGCGCCCGCATGCTCTCCGAGGTCAGCTCCATGCCGAGAAAAAAGAGGACTCTCACCGGAGTGAGGTGGCTCTTTTCCCAGTTGACCTTCAGACCCAATCGGTTTAAGTGCTCGAGCACCTTGCCTCGGTGTCGGATCAACTGGTCCCTGGACGAGGCTATGAGTAGCCATTCGTCGAAGTAGTCCAGGATCCGAATGCCTGCCTTCATTAAGGTGCGCGGGGAGAGTGCAAGACCGAAGAGTAGGACCTTGTACTGGTATGCATGGCCCTCGAAACTGAACCTTAGAAAGGGTCTGTGTCTCGGAACCACTTCTACCTGAAGTACGCGTCCTTCAGGTTGATTATCGCGAACCAATCTCCAGGACGGATGCACGGTAGAATGCAGCGGACCGTCAACAACCGAAACCGAAACTTGGCCAGGTTTCGGTTCAGACGCCTCAGGTCCAAGATTGGTCACAGCCCGCCTGATTTTTGGGGACCAGGAAGTAGCGGCTGTAAAACCCACGTTCCATGTCCAGTGGACATGCGCCCAAGTCGGGGTCTTCATCGGAGACAGATGAAGATGAACCCCCGACCGCAGGGCATGCGGTTCCACTATTCTCAGGTAGTGAATGAATCTGTCTTTGACACAATAGGTCTCCCAAGGGGAGCTGGGTCGGTGACTTGACCCGAAAGACCTCCCGAGTCGCCAACCTCAGGGGCGCTTCTTACTAGAAGCTCTCGTCTGCCTTCGAGAACCCTCCGAGGTTGACTGCGTCTTCCGTTGTGCAGGGGTCTTCCTCAGACCAGAGGTCGAAGGAGCAGACCGTGACGGAGGACGCTCTCTTTGGCGGTGAACAGGCGGAGAGGGGTCCGGCGCAGAAGCAACGGAACGCCGTCGCTTCCGGCGCGGGACCATGAGCTCACTCAGACCCTTCGCCTGTTTCCTGATCATGGAGACCTTTGACGCCTGCTCCAACCAGAGATGGCATTCCTAGACCACGAGTGTGGACATCGTGCGACCAATATTCAGCGCAGCTGATTTAGTAGCACAGAGCGCTAAATCAGTGGCCGAGCGCAAATCCCTTAAGGACTGCTGGTCACCACCCCCTTGGCTCCGGCTGTGCCGCAACCCCGGAGGGTGGCAGCGGTGAGCTGGAGGAAACCGAATGGAGCCCCTTCCGATGCTGCGAGGGAGAGCAGATCGTCAGCAAGATCGCGCAAGGGCCCAGACAACGCCGAAGCCCTATCCGAGTCCCCCGCGGACCAGACGGGGAGCACACTCGGGCTTTGGGGACGATGCGAGGGATCAGCTGACACCGGTCGACCCAAAGCCGCAGGTGAGGTTTGGGACAGTCCCCTCGGAGTCGAAGGCTCACCGAGAGCCGAAGCTCCAGTGTCCTCCTCCTCGAAGAAAGACTGCCTATATCTCAGTGTGTGCGCTGGGAGAGCGTTGCAATGCACACACTCTCGCCGCACAAGAGCAGCGCAGGCGTGTTGGAAGCCCAAACACTCCACGCATTTCTCGTGTCCATCTTTCGTCGAGATAAACCCACCGCAGCCAGGAATACAGCACGTTTTGCTCATCGTGTCGTGAAAAATGGACAGGATGTGAACAAACGGCCAAACACAATACTGGACAGGCTATTGCTGGAAGAGAAAGAGGCTCAGCTTTCGGTGGCATGCTCTCTGGTCTAGCAAAGGACTACACCGTAATGCAGAGGTAAGCAACCTTCAATCTCAAACAGCGTTTAGCGTCAAAGTTTAGAGAGGAGAGTCACACTCAGTCCGCTCCGAAGGAAAATCGCATACTGAAGCGTGCGTTACGCCCGGTCTTATGCCCTGCTGATTGCTAATCAATCACTCACGCCTGCAAATCAATTTGCCCGTTAGATGATTCGGTCCGTTCTCCCATGGTGATCAGCTCCCATTCAGTCTGTCTAATCCCGACTAACGTCTCCGGGACCGACTGAAAGGGAACGAGGCAGATTTTAGAACATGATTTGTTGTTACGTTCTCCCCGGCAAACCTCTGTACATTTGATGGTTACGTTTTTGGCTGAGACTTCTGGCTCGCCGCCGTGCAGTCTTGTTTTCGTCAACGATGATGCCACTTTTTTCATAATGATAATGAGACGGTGACGAGATATAAACTACTCTTTGATGACTAATACATGGCGAGACTTGTGTGAGTTTTCGTTGACGAGACGAGAATGGAATGGAATATTCCCAACAATAATCTTTTTCAATATATAGTGTCATTTTCGACATTACATAATATTGCTTTAAAACTGCTCATTGCTCATTTCAACAACATATTGCTAAATTTATTTTTATCTTTTGTTATTTTTTGTATAGAAACACAAGATTTTCTTTTGGACAACTCTAATCTAATCTAATCTAATCTAATCTAATCTAATCTAATCTAATCTAATCTAATCTAATCTAATCTAATCTAATCTAATCTAATATAATATAATATAATATAATATAATATAATATAATATAATATAATATAATATAATATAATATAATCATAGAGATTTGGCAAGGTAGGGCTCTGTCTTCAGCTGGACAGGAACTACTCTACAATATTACATAGCTGAAAAAAAACAAACCCTATTTACCATTGTAAATGAAATAATCTATAAAATCGACACTAAAAGCCGTATTCAAACAAAACGTTATGAGTTTATGCACAATAGGTTGCACAATAGGTTGAGGTTAATTTCTGTAATCTCAAAAATCTTGTTACTGTACATTTGTAGCTGTTTATAAAGAGAAACTGGATGAAAATTAAAATTTTTCACTGTTCTGAGCATTTTTAACATAAAAATAACAAATATTTGCCAGATTTTGAAAGTTTCTTGTCCTCTGAAAAGAAAAATGGCTGAAAAAATGATAAACACTAATTTCTTGGCTTTTGGTTAATTCAACTGTGATGGACATGGTGTGACCAATGTCTAAACGGCAATCCTTTCCAAAAGACTAATGGTATTTTTAAGCTGTCAGGAGTTGGATGGGAGTGGGAGTAATTTTGAGCGGGAGTGGGATGAGACCAGGAGTCAGTTCTACAGGAGTAGGACAGGACAGGATTTATTTTTTTACTCTGGTCCAGGAATGTTATGGGATGGGATTTTTTCCTCTGGGACTGGGATGGGACAGGAGTGAAATCTACTCCTGTGTCATCCTCTAATTCTATCCTTGTTTGGTCATGCCCATCACCTGGCATGCAGCGCACAACGTGCTCAACACGTCACGCTGTTTTCACTTATCACAGACAATGGACCACAATGGCGGCAGTTTCAACACAGGGGCATGGTGGTCGCAAACGTAGAGACGACATATGGGTGTATTTTAAATTTAACCCAGCAGATAATAAAACAGTGTATTGTGAAAAAAGACGGTGACAAATGTGGCCATAAACTAGGCGAAAAAAATCTGACCAACTTTAAGGCTCACCACAAGGATATTACAAGTGCTGGTAACATATCGTATAGCCTATGTATTTAATTATTGGTGAAAATAGCTGATCTGCAAGCTCACAATGTGTTGAACTTATAGATCGGCTGCTATTTTCACAACTTATGTGTGACACTGGCCAGCAGCAATCTCCAATACTTATTGACCTAAATTAATTTGTTAAAAGACTATACTTCTTTTTTTTTTAACTAAAACTAGACTAAAACCTTTTTGAGTTTTTGTTGACTAAAACTGGACTAAAACTATCACATATACGTAGAAATGACTAAAATTTGACTAAAACCAATAAGCATTTTAGTCCAAAAGACTAAGACTAAACTAAGATGGTTGTCAAAAACAACACTGCCGCTGTGCTCGCGTACACGTGGTTATGTTGTGCTGGGTCTACCTGCTTCTCGAGGATTCCTAAGAGTATGATAAGCCTCACTATTGCATTCGGTACTTACCACTATCTCTTTGCAGTTCCTAGCGACGTGATCAACGGAAGCAACGCATCTGAAACAAATATTGCTCTGCTTTAAGAACAACTTCCTTTCTTCCAAAGGTTTCCCCACGAATCCCCGACATTCCCTGAAAAGAGTGATGCTTTCTGTGCAGAGGGCAGAATTTCATAAGATCAGGTGATTGTTGATATGTCCTGTCACTGTATGAGCTCTTTGAAATTTTGATTTTATGTACAGATATTGTTGGTTTGTTTCCCCTGATGTTGTCGGTTTTGGCATAATCTACTCGTAGATGTAATGAAAAGCTTGGGTCGTTTCTCATTTTTGCTTGTTCAACTACAAACTCTGCCAGCACAGAAAATGGGGGTGAAGAGACACGATGGTTGCGTTTGAAACCTTCAGCCATCCATTTCTCTTGCAGATTGAAAGGCAGCTTTTGCACCACACTTGAGATGCCTCTCGCTGTGTCTAGATACATTAACCCTAGCAACACTTCTTTTGATTTTGCTGCTAGCAGCTCAGCCAATAAGTCACCTAACTCTCTGAGTTTTTTTCCACTCTTTATTGGCTATCTTTGGAAATATTTCTAACTTCCTCAACAGTGCATTCTCAATCACTTCTGGTGCCTCATAACACTCGTCCAATTTGTCCCAAATCATATCGAGCCAGTGTTCTGGATTAATCACGTGAATGGATTTAATACGTTTGGCTTGCTCCCTAGATTCGCGTCCTAACCATTACCAGAAGATCGGTCTCTTCTGTAGGATTAAGATTTAAATCCTTTATAACTGACAGGAATGACATCTTCCATGACCTGTAGTTTTCCGGCTGATCATCGAATTGTAACAACCCTGTTGAAATAATCTCCCTCTTGGTCATGAAGCGCACCAAATCAGACATATTTTGGTCTAACCTGTGAACGGAGGTTGGTGAGACAGGCAGACGAGGCACCTATGGGGCACTATGGGCCTTTGCTGGCGTGCCATAGTGTTGTGGGTCTTGTTTCAACGAAAATCTGGAGTAAAGACTGTCAATGTATTCTGTAGTCCGGTCGATGGGGTCGCAGGGAGGTGAATAACCGACCACATTTGGTGCATACTGGTGTGAGACCCGAAGTCGGCTCGCGTCTGACCGCCATATTCAAGGGCTGCTGAGTCACTACGGGCCACTCTCGCAGTGGAGCGTTCTCCATCTTGATGGGTCCTCCGAGACGATCATTCTGCCATCGTGCGGTGAACTTCTCGGCTTGCTGCGTCGTTGTGGCTTTGTCGGCTTCCATCTGGGCTTTGTGCACCTTTAAATGCAGTTTTCACTCGGCGTCCCTCGCTTTGACTCTCACTTCTTCGGCTTCTGCGCGGGCCTGCGCGGTGGCCGATTTCACTGTGGAACCTTGAATTTGCCCCTTTATTGCAGGAAGTCTCCGTGACATCCATTCACAGCCCGAGTAAAACTGTAAGGGAGTAAATACAGTTGGTAAACATGGACTCCCAATGAATAATGACACTGGAACACGAAAGTAAAAATAAACATACCGACGATGCTCTGCAGACACTCAAACTACAGGAATCTGAAAAATCAACACCACACGTAAAATCTGTCCCATGTGCGTTCAAACACATTCTAGACGTCCCACACTCTAGACGTCACAGGCCCCGCCCCTACAATAGTCCCAAGACACACAACTATATGCAAAAATTAACACGCAACTTGTGTAACTGAACAACAATTATTACAGCAAATTTGAGAACAAACAGTTTTTGTTTTATTTTAACAAATCAAAATTGTTGAGACAAAATTACAATTCAGAAATCCACCCATAATGCAGAAAACCATGTGGACATTTTTAGAAAAAAAAAAACAGGTTAACAAAAATTTTCAAAGCACTTTTTGTTCCATTGTGCTTTCTTGTGCCAGAACTCTGAAAAACACAAGCCATATAACAGGCATTGTACTTTCAAGAGTTATCCCTTCTTTTCACCAATACACAGCACTGATTTGGGGTCTGTAAAATGAAACTGAAAGATAGTTGCACATTTTCTCACATTTTTATTTCATTCACCTTGCAAATGATGTCATCACTCTAATGTTAATTCAAAACAAAAAGCTATCAAAGATAATAGCCGCTGTGTGCGGACTTCTAAGGGTTAAGGCTTGAAATAATTCCCTCTGTAACGAAGCAATGCAATAAATGTGCTGTATTTCTTTGATATAAATTTGTTTTTGATTTACTGATCATTTAAGATGCACCTGCACGTTAAAGTGAGTTTATATGGAGCTTGTACCATTTGTAAATGTATTTCTGAGCACAGATTTATAACACTTTGTGGATGTTTATTTGATTATAGATGTTATACTCATTATTTACTCCTTATGATCTATTGCAGTTTGAAAGAGAAATCATTTTTATTCAAACCATTTCTTTGGAAAGAAAACTTCCATTTTTTTCCTATATAACGGAATATTACATAATATTAAATAATTATTAAATAAATAATTGTTTTAACTTAAAAAAGCTGCTTTATGGAAATAACTCTAAAGTGAGCTGTACGACAGTAAAATATAATATATAAAAAAATAAAGAAAAATCGTGTGCGCTAGATTTTTATTTACAGCCAATTAAACTGGGCGTAGGCCATCACGTGACACACGACGGTTGTTTTAATTTCAGTCGATGTTCTATCTATGACGTCAGGACTCTTTGGATTGTTTATTCCGTTGACGACACTAGTTCAGCACACTATTAAACCAGAGCTCGTGAGCAAATAGCAGCAGTAAATCTCGCTACAAGAAAGATCTCGTGTAGAATAAATCAGCAGAAAGAATGATTGGTAAAATTTCCAACTTACCGTTTGTCTGTAACATGGACGGTGCGTATGAATCCATGACCAGCAGGGATTTTAAAACGCCAGGCGCTGTCCAGAGGCCTAAAGGAGTCCGGTTCTCCCTCCACACGACAAACTTTAAACTTCAGGACAACCACCGTGGAGCCACCGAGAGCACTCATTCCTCTGCCTTTAAGAGCCTGCCGATGTCCCGGGCGCAGATCCTTCGTCCTCGAACCTCCGTCAGGACGAGTTTCAACGGGAAGCTACCTGAACCCACCTACAGGACCACCTACACCCCCCACGAAGTGTCCCCGGTGCTCAGGGTGAAGGAGTCAGCAAAAACAGGTCAGTTCTCGCTAATCACCTTCATTCATTCATTCATTTTCCGACCCGCGTATTCACTTTTGGGGTCATGGGGGTCTGCCGGTGCCCATCTCCAGCGCACATTGGGCGAGAGACGGGGGTACACCCTGGACAGGTCGCCAGTCCATCGCAGGCTAATCACCTATATTTTATTATTGGTCATTTAAATAGAGCAACAGTAACATTTAATGAAACGAACTGAATTTTCTATATTTTCCTAGAAAACGTAATTCTACGCTTCAAATCTCATCACTTTCTGCATGGTATTCCTTAAATAATATATAGCCCTACATTTTGTGCATTCCCCATAATGTTATTAATATTCGTCATTACTCACAATAAGTTTGGGATGTTGTTATATACATGAGTGCTTTTTTAATTTGCTCTGAATTTTAAAGAAATAAGTAGTAAGTTGATATTTTGATATTTTTTATAACAAATGAGAAAAAACATTTTTCATTTTTAATATTTATTACCCCAAAAATGTAGCCAATGGCAAGAGTAGCTCCAGAGAACCAAAATGGACAATGTCAGTATCAGTGTTTTCACCATTTGGTGCAATGACCGCCTCCTCATGAGCCTCACGATGATGTTCTGAGGAGATGCATTCCACTCTTCCACAAGGGCTACACACAACTACACCCACAGTTACGTGGAGGTAGGCTGCGTTCATGCAGTCTCTGCTTCAACTGGTTTCTGGTTTTCAGAAAGTTGGTGGTGTGCTGGTGGAGTTGGAGGATGATGATGATGGAGTCATCAATAACCAACTCAGTTTTGGGTTTAATAAAACTCCTCCACCAAAGCTTCTCCTGGGTACCATGCTGACCTTAGCGTATCGCACTATTGCATTGTTTAGGATCTGAGTCTCTCCCAAAATCCCAAACGTATGATGAGTATCACAGATAATGGTGCTACGACAAAGTATTAGAGGCCATGACCTTTTTTGTTGTTGTTTTATTTTGTTTAATGTGTTTATCTTTTGTAATGTGATTTTCACGATGTCCCTTTTTCTTTTTTCACTTATAAGGTGTTGGATTGAGTCTAAAGCAGGAGAAAAAGAACTTCTTCAACACTGCGACTCAGGAGGCTTTTCAGCGCAGGAGACCTATTCCTTCTTCTCCTCTGGAGTCCATTGAGAAAGTACTGCTCCGGTAACTGGGCGGGGTACAGAGTCAATATCAGCACATATTAATCTCTTTTTTTCTTCCAGAAACATGTTCAGAATTCATCTGTTCTTCTTGGAGATAGAGAGAAGATCATGGACACCCAGACGTCCTATTCCTCTTCTTTTAAGAGGTCAGAGAATATAAACTGAGAAAATGACTCTTAGTTAAGTTTAACTTCCTGCCAATTACTGTGCTCACATCGAGCCTCAAGGTTTCCTTTCTCTCAAAAACAAATATGAAGAATGCTAATAACTATTTTCTAAGAATTGTTATGGGTAAAGATTGAAATCGGGCATTCTATTGAAATCGACAATCACAATAATTCCAGTGTATGCTGGTAAAAAGTGATGAAGCTAACTCTCTCCTCTCTAACAGTCATGGATATGCCAAGGAAAGCCTGTTTCCTAGCATTAAAAAGAATCCGCCCATCAATCTCCGGGAGATGACAAGTGACCAGTGGGTGACATCATCGAAGGAGGCGTTTCGTCCGCGTAAACCTGGTACGTACCAATGACTCTTCCTTAAGTGAGTTTCACGATGCTTTCACTGCTTTCTTTTCATGTTTCATGTGTCAGCATTAAGGGTATAATGATACACACGTCTATCTCAACTATACGATACTCTATATTTCTGGTGTGTATAGTTGCATTAGCGCCGTGTAATTAAGGCTAAAGATTTACTGCTTCCAGCTCCTGCATTAAAAAAACACATAGGTGTGTAAAGGCCTTTAGACAGCGTCCAAATGTACAATTTCTAGAGCTACCAGTCTCACCAGAACAGACCATTCACTGTTCCTGCTCTATTTCTGGAACACTCTTGTGTTTTCAGAAAAGCACATTTGAAAGTTTTTAATTGGATCATACATGACGACAAAATCAGATTCCGACACTGAGTGTAGACACGTCTTTATTAACACTATGATCTGTGATTGTGCTTTTAATGAAACAGAGGCTCCTGTTCTCCTGGAGCGCAGACACCGGAATGCCAGTGATATTTTGGAGGTGGACATCCTGAAGGACAAACAGGAGAAACTGTCCACAACAAACCAGTACTTTTTCCCAGAGGTACTTTTTCCCAGAGCGATCCATGGTTTCCCCAATTGTTTTTTTTTTTTAATATATTTCTTGTGATCATGTTTCAAATTGTTTGTTTTGTAAAACCTAGAAAGTATCTCTCAGTGATAGAGCCTAAAAAATACCTGATTTTAAATGTACAGTGGTACCCCGAGATACGAATGCTTCGAGTTACGAAATGTTCGAGATGTGAAACGTCTCGCAGGAAATTTCTTTTGCTTTGAGATACGAAGAATAACAAACATTTCTGATCTATTTTCCACTTGTTTGTCTTTTGCGTGTGTTTTATTATCATTTATTACATTAACAATGTGTAGATTTAAGGATTGAAGAAACCTTACTTGATTTTTCTCTGGATTTCCATTTTTCATCTATTTATTCTGTTTTTCTGAGAGCCGTTGTATGGATCAGGTGTTTTACATGTAAAACTTGCTTCAAAATACGAATAGTTCGACGAATGAAAGTCACCCTGGAACTCATTAGTTTCCTGTCTTGGGGTACTTTTTTTAAATGATTGATTTTCCTGTGACGCCCCCTCTCTCCCTCAGTAATTATTTTCCGGCGCTTGCAGTATACATTTGTGCAGACGAAACTTAAATAAAAAGTTATTTTTAATTTCAAGACATGCTACATTTTTTCCACTGATCTATTTCATACAAATGACACAATAAGTTTTGTCAGAAGACAGAAGAAGTTTTGACTGAATCCTGTCTTCTTCATCAGGTCCTCCGCCCAGAGTTCCCAGTACATGTGGATGGTGCAAGCGGCAGAAACAAGAGCAGGGTTTATTTCGGAAAGCCTGGAGCTTTCTACAGGACAACCACTCAAGATCACTTTCCTATGAAAGAAGGAGTCTGCGCCAAGCCTATCAGCCACCCTCCCAGCCGTATGCTTCAGGAGCAAGGTATCACTGGTTTACATTCACTCCCATCAACTGTTATCATCATAAAGCCAAGATGATTAGATCATACAGGGGACTGAGAGAGAACAGGACGTTAAATTCTTTAAATTCTGTCTTTATTCACCCTCTGGACATGCAGCAGGCATTTCTCTCTCAGGAATCTTTCCTTCTCCCCTCATCTTACTCCTTTGTTACTAAAAGTCACCAGAAACACCATCAAAAGTCTCTAGATTCGTCGCTGGATTATTTAAAAAGTGACTCGGCGTCACTAGTCTCTAGTAGGCAATAGTAGCGACGTCATCGAGACATTAACATTCTTGCAGGTCGTTATGAGTGTTTTCTGTCGAACTGTTGTCGTGGTTGCTACCACACTGCACAGGGTTATGCCAGTGTTCTCTATTCGTTATGATTGGAGTATAACACACGTCTTCACGGATGAATGTGTTTGTGCTAATAAAGGTTCTTAAATCAGCTCATTGTCAGCGTAGATAATTTCGTAGATCGTACCAGAGTCCTGATCCGGGAGGTGACGTCTGATTTCAATCGAGTCTGAAACATCTGATTAGAACGATTTACAATCACTTGATCAGATCGGGTGACATCCCGACACTTTATACCTTTTTCAAAAACATTCCAATCTTACTTTTGAAGTTAACCTTCATTACATTTAAATCAGGAGGAGTTTAAATTCCCCCTCCCCCCATTCAAATAGTTTTCTTTCCTTTTGTTTATGTAACGTAGTAATTTTTAAACGTTTTCTTCTTTCAGTGCCAGAGCGTATGTTGACATCCACACAAAAAGACTTTGTGTTCCAGAGAGGGGGAAGACACGAGCTGTCTCAGAGTGAGCTACAGCGGGTAAATATTGTAATCTTTATTTCTTCTACTAATGAAGAGTTCTGTTACTGTACTTTGTAAATATGCAAACTATTTGTGAAAGAGGAAATAAGGATTTCAAAACCTTTTCATGTTTGTGTTTGTAAAGATAAATTTGGAAAGAAAGGGTTTGCATGAAAACTATTTGTTTCTGTTTCTAAATGTAATAATTCATAATGAGTCTCTGATAACATAAAAAAATCTTTATTTTTCTCCCAAGAATGCTCTGAATCCATGACCAGTGATTCCACATAATGCAGTAAATTTGTTCCATCACCATAAATACTTGTTCTATAAACCTATTTATTTTAGTACAAAAATGCAACAATTAATGGCATGTAATGGTGATTTTCACTTATTTGGAGTACAGCTTGATGAAAAAGTGGGCTACATTAATTTTGCTGTATTTTTACCGTTCCATTCAAACTCATTCATTAGCTGTGTTTCCACCCAGCTATAAATCTCTGAAAATATCATATTGTTACATCCTGTGTATCGTGACCCTTTAAACATTTTTTTGTGTGAAACTGTGTGTTGGGCTAATTTTGGGATGATGTAGCCAGGCTAGTTCTATTCTGGGATAGATGGCGTCCAGACTGGGGGACAAACCATTAAATAACCTCTTGCTGTTTGTGTTTTAGGTGAGAGACAGTCATATCAGGTTCCAGGAGGCCAAACCTGATTTCAGCACAACTCACAGAGAGATGTTTGTGCCCAAACCATACGTCCAGCTCCCCAAAATCCACTCTTTTGTGCGGAACATCAGCCACATGCCTTTCTGAGCTGAATGTTCCATTCCCTTTGTTTCCTGAGACGTATTCACCTTGTGAAACTGACTGATTTGCCAATGATTCCACTCAACCTGGGTCCGCCATCTTACAAAGGGCAAATTTATTTGTTGCCATAGGTGATTAAAGGGCTCCAGACAAAAAAAAAATCAGCTAAGGGGCTATTGGCTCCTACAGGAGAAAAACAAACAGGCACCAAATATTTTTTTAAGAGCCACATAAAGAAAACATCTTTTCTTCTACTCTCCCATTCTTACAGTTTCAGCATCTTGTGAATCTTCTGGGAAGTGAAGCTCTCTTGGAAACTAAATGTCACTTCAAACTTACGAACGATATACAGTGAAAGAATTTTTCTTCACGCTGATTCTGAGCCACTGTCACTGCCACTGACCACGATTGTCAATATCACTTGGCCACTGACTGTAGTTTGGCCGTCTTCTCTTCTTTTTTGCAGACAGCCAGCGTTTGACACATGGTTCTGGATCAAACTGATCAAGGATCAAATCTTCCAGGGTTGACACATGGAGTGAATTGTGTACTTTAGATTTGATCCTGTTTTGAGCTCAACTTTGTTTTTCAACTGGATGCAGAACATTCTTGGAATCTGTGAAGTGGAGCTCTTTTGTTAGTAGGACTTCCCACAAGCTGCAAAAGGTTTTTCTGAAAACTGTCCTTGTACAAGGGTTTTCAGCAATCTCCATTCTTCCTGTACAGCACCGTCACATCCATTTTCAGCAAGATGTCTTGATACCAGCAGTGTGTCGATTTCTTCTTCTCCAAAAGTGTAGATGTCATCTGGCCAAGGATCACGACAAAACCATGAGAAGCATTGAATGATCTCAGTCACTTTTTTGTGCTGTGTGTTGTCTCTCATTAGATCAAACCTCCTTTCAAGTTCCTTAACTGTAATGTCTACAGTTTCAACAATGAAGTGGTTACGTTCTTCACTGAAACCTGCGAGATCACAACCTTTCACTGGTTTGGAAAGGAAATACCCAAATAGTCAGATGAGGCAGCTTTCTTCTGTTATCTGGTCGGTTTTTCACTTTGAGCTTTGTCCTGCTTCACCACATTCTCATGGTGAGAAACCGAATTTAAGTTTGTGAGACTGAGAAATTCCTCCAGCTTTCCATTTTTCACTGGTTTGTCCAAAGCGCTTGTGCTGGCACACCTACTGGAACCTGCTTTTTTATCAGCAGGTGTATCATTAGTGCTGGTGTTTAACAGAGCTGAGGATTGCTTGAAAAAGTCTTGAAGATATTTTTCATTTTGACATGGTTTCTCTGGAGAAGAAAGATCACTCTCTTCACCCGTTCATATTTTGTAGCTCTCAGTCAGACGTCTACATGCAACATCTGATTTCGTAACGCAAAAAAAAACAAATGATTGGCTACTGGTTACAAAACATTTTAGTCGCAGTCTGGAGCCCTGGATTAGCAAGGTATTTCAACATTATACTCGGAGAGAACCTGGTGTAAGTTTCTCTCCTACTGTTCAACACTGTGAGTTAAAAGTATTGGAAGGTTGCTTACCCCTTGTAGGGGTATAGCATTCCTAGCCCAGATAGCCAAGCCACCATACTGCAGAACCTCCGATCTATAGCGGGCCTGTGCAGTTTGATCCGCAGTTTTGCCATCATTTCATCATTTTTTCACAATGCAATGAGCAAAACTCCACAATAATTCTGGTGCGTGGCATTATCTTATTGAATGACAGACACGAGATCACTGTAAACTGACTTTGGATGCGCATGTGTCTCCAGGTGGCACGTGTGTATTCAACCTCCTATCAGCTCGCCTGGGAGCTTCCCATGGCCTCTCAGTGGGTCATCCAAACAAACCGGCATGTCTGAGTTTGTGCAAGCTCCCCAGGTTCAAAACGTGGTTTACATCCCTGTCTTCAGACAGGAGCCTCATTTCTGGGAGAGGTCACTGCCCTTGATAAAACGCACTCCCATCATCTGCAATGTCTCGCCCAGCAACTTGCTCCTCATGGCCCCTCCCGGTGTGATCAACCGGATTGCCGTTTAGCTGTCCAGGTTCATTTCCACCAAAGGAGAATGGCAACCTCATTGCCTGGTTGTTCAGCGGATTTGGGACTTGTTCAGGGAGGCTCAGGTGACATTTTGCTTCTCGCGACAACTCTCATTGCCAGCTTGCCCAGGAAGAAACTTCTGTACGTGTTCATGCCAGTGAAGCCTTCTAGCACAGGTATTGTGCAAGGGCAGGGAGGACGTACACGAGCTGCTCCCTGTTGAGCCCCTCTGGCCCAACAAAGCTCCGTTGTCCAAACTCTCATCGCTCGTGATAGTCCCTCCTTGGACAATCTCCCTGAGGTGGGACTTCTCACTCATGTGGGGGGTAGGGGTTCTAGCATCTGCAACCGGACCTCTGCCCAAGATGGTGAGGACTTGGACTGAACGTTAGCGCCCTGTACTAGCATGCGCTACGCTGGAAAGTGGGGCCGGTTCTTCGAATGGTGTTTTTTTACTAAGAAGACCTTAGAACATAGATCTTAGCTCAGAAGCTGACCTTGTCCGGGAGGTTTTCGATCAGGGACGGTCCTCTTTGTCCCTTAAGGTCTATTCAGCCACGAATTCTACCTTTCATTTTCTAGTCAAAGGCAAATCAGTCAGACTCCTCCAGGGGGCTGGATTCTTATCGCCTGCTAGGCCCCCCTCAATACCCTCTTGAGACCTCTCTGACGCCCTCTATGACCTATAGATGTCAAACCCTTGCTTTCAGCAGAGCAGCGGTTAGCCCACTGTATTGTTGAAGCAATCCATCTAGCTTGAGGTGAGTGAGACCTCTCTTCAGTTGAGGGCCCACTCCACGCGTGGCATTGCCTTCTCATGGGCTTTGGCTCTGGGCTCTCACTCACTGACATATTTAAAGCTGCGGGCTAGTCAACACCCAACATCAGGTATTACTACCTAGACGTGGCCTCCGTCTCCTCTGCAGTAATGAGTGGTGGCAGTCACCATTAGGAGACAGAGGGGTGTAGACTCGCAGCACTCTTCTTTCTAGGAGAGCATACTCCAACTTCCTCCCCAAAAGTCAGCTCAGCTGGTTCTATCGGAGGGTTCTTGCCTTCGGGCCTGACCTAAAAAACTAAGTTCAGATTCAGGGGTCCCTTCTTTTATGTGCCTCTTTCTGTGTATTCCATTAAACTCACTGGGTCTGGTGGGTCTTCGTATGATCCCTATTCTGTTCCTGCCTTTACCTTAAACGGAGATCGATGGCCTCTGCCCCTACAGCCACAGGATGATGATTCCCACTGGTTTGTGCACACTCCCACAACCAAGGACCTCAAAACGCTTTCCAGTGTTGGCACCATGTTCACATATCAGGAATCGTCTGGGCATAGTGGTAGAAAGAGCACTCATTGAGGTTTTAAGGCCTTAACAGCAGAAGTTTGGTGTTGGATCCAGGTCACTTCCAGGGGAATCATTTCAAATCTGTCGGTTTCTTCACGTGAATATGTCTCTGTTCTCTCCTTCAGGGAACATTTTTAAACGTCTCTCCCTTATTAAATGTTAATAAATGCATTTCAAAACTCTATCGTATGTTATGTTTTGCCTGAAGTATGATGAGTTCTAAAGTTCTATTATTGGATAAATATTGTAGTCATTTAAATGTCTGATGCTATATGTAAGAGTGAAGCATATTTCCCAACTCAAAAGTGAACAGAATAAAATTTCCTACATTTTTTGCATCACAAAAACATTAACACTGTAACTCCCACCTGTTTCCGAAACCACTGACCTGGGGTCATTCGCTGTCATGATCACTCAAGGCAATCCTCAGTATTGATGCCAATCAAAGGTAACTTACATAAACTCCATGTTCTCTCTCATAGTCTGCTTGTGCTAATTTTTGCCCCAGGACCCTTATACAGGAACATTTCATTACATTCTTCTAACACTAAGTGTGTGACCGTGTTTGTGGGAGGGACAACACACATACATGTAGATAAAAGAGAAGAGCACACTGCTAGAAGCCATTCATCAGTGTGTAGAGGCCCTTAGAATTAAATCTTTCACCTGGATTCCAAAAATGGGTGGGCTACTTATTAAGCTACTTCCGGCAACTCCTTCTGATTGGTCAATGGTTTACTTTCATTTTTCTGGCCTTGTTAAAAGTAAATGTCACTCCTTCTTGTACATAAAAGGGTCTTATTGTAGGTAGAACAGATGTTTAGTAACTGTAAACCCTGGAACAGAACATCAAAATTCATTCCTGTGTTCAGATTAAGAAACTAATATTTTAAACAAGGAATTATAACCTAAACTAATTAGCCTAGTTAAGCATTTAAATTGCTCTTTAAGCTGAAGATTAGTACCTTGCAATGTAACTAGTTAAATCACCAGCTCTGCCATCTTGTTTGAAGTTTGAATTATATAGGAAACGATTTTTTAATATTCATAAAGATTTGTTTAGCAAATCGGTTTAAAGTGTGTTATGGTAAAAATATACCTTCTCAATTGATAATAAACACTGGAGACCGTTTGAGAGAGAACACAGCAAATGCGGCTATTTATTATAAAGATGAAGCAGTCTCAACTCATTTCCTACACACGTGATATCAGCATGGAAGAAGAACGCGTATATCTTGCGTGGTTAAAGGTAAGACGAGCACCGGAAGAGAAGAGAGAGCCAGAAGCCCATCCTCATCTCAAGTTACACCCTCAAGGGGCGGTACTCAAGTGTGACGTGTGATTTAAGAGTTTAGGTGCGTTCGACTTCATGCGGCGCTGCGCAGACCGATCAGCGGCTGACTTGAAGTAGTGCATGCCGGTTAAAAATTCTGTCCGACTTGAACCGGCGCTGACGTCACGTGACGTTCACGTGTGGCATCAAAGTAACGCGAGAGCGTTTCGATAACAGCCGGCTTGCTCAGCCAGAGCAGCGTTTTAGGGGCGACTGCGCCAGGATATGATGACGTCACAGCTTCTCATGATTGGCCACATTCACCACATGACGATGATCACGCGTGTTTCGTGCTTCAATCTATACAATTGCATAACAAATCAATTTGCATGCCATTTTGTAAATAGTTTACGATCTTTTGACTGCAGTACATTTTTTCCCTTAATTATTGTTATTGGATTTGTGCATAAGTTTATTATTGTCCTTTTTTCATACAGACCACCTATAGTATTCAGCTGCATATTTGAGTAATATTTTTTTATGGAATAACTAAAATGTCAGTAATTTAATGTAATGTGGTTTTAATGTGGTACATTAAATGTAATCCAGTTCATCTGCGACAAAGTAGGCAAACGTCATGTTTCAGGAAGCAACGAGATTCCCAACGTGTCCGACTTGACGGCTCCGTTTTCAGCTCCTCCCAGGCTACTTTCGGCTAATCTCGACGATCGGTCTGCGCAGCGCTGCATGGGCTCGAACGCACCTTTTCTCAAATTCGATTTGTCTAAATGACCACTAGATGGTAGTATTACACAAGAATACAGGAAATTCCCATCAGAAGTGTGACGAGCTACAGTGAGAAACATTATAAAGAAGCTGAAAGAGACCAAAACATTGGAGAACAAGACGAACAGATTCAGGAAGAGAAATAATTGAAAAACTTTGCCATGTTTTTAAGACTCAAGATAAACTGCCAAGACGTGAAGGAATGGAATTGATGTCTCAACCGTCACTAGAGCCCTCCACAGGAATACACTGAAAACTCACTGCCACTTCTGAAGAAGAGACATCCACGACCAAGAAAGAAATTTGCTAAGGACAACCTAGAGAAATGTGTCCTTTGTCAAATGGAAACAAAACATGGTTTTAGAGAAAGAAGGTCGAGGCCATCAACCCCAAGAGCAGCGCTCCCACAGTGAAACGTGGTGGGGGTGTTTCAGTGTATTTGGTGCTAAGATTCTTGTCGAGGGTGAAATAAACATGAATCAGAATATTTTGAAAGACAACCTGGTTTTTCCGACATTTTCCTTCCAGCATGACAAGAACTTAAAGAAAACCTGATGAAGAAATATCTCAAAATAAACAAAATATACTTCATTCTCCTGCACAAAGTCCAGACTTAAATCCAATATAGATCTTTTGTTTGCAATATTTGTGACATTTTAACGTTAGTATGCATAAAGAGAATTTATAAATAGTCTTATGAATAAGATGAACTGCTTAAAATTGTACAAATTAGAAATGTTTACTTTGACCAGATTGAGGGTGTGTCAAGAATGTAAGGGAAGAGGACCCAGCACACTTTTCAGAAAGACAAAAACTGTCAGTACCCAGGACGTAGATGTTAGCTGAGTGAACAAGTGTCTCTTGAACAGATTCAGTAACCCAGAGTCTCCACTTCAAGCAGGGTGATGGCACGATGTGGGGCATCAGTGGAACTCCACCCATTATGGGCTGTTCATGTGTCAGTGAGATAAGAGAAACCACGGGAAAGGACTCTGCATGACAGTCCTCATTGGTTATGGAGATGTTGATAACTGGCTCGAGTAACCATGTCCATTTTTCAGAGCAAGGTGGAGGAACAGTAAAGGGCACCGGTGGAACTCCACCCATTAAGGGCTATTCATAAATGGGCTGCTGGTAGCAAGGGTCAGAAACAATGATCAATCTCTCAGTTCTGGAGACTGGTCTCTCCAGCATTGACACGGGAAGCAAGGTGTTCCTCTCCACATTAGAGGAAAAGCAGCGACCAACGATAGAGCTCCACCCGTTATGGGCTGTTCATTATTTACAGAAATGCTGGTTTCATTTATCTTCCAATGCTGCCATAAATATAAAAAGCTGACATTGTTATGACCACCAAACTCACTTGATTTGATCCTCATTGGGAAATCACAGGGGTATTGTCGGGAGGCAGATGAGAGACACCAGACCTGCCCTTGTACATGAACAACCAGACATCACAAGGCTGCGCTGAAGGCTGATTACTTCCATTCCATGCCACAAACAATCACTAACTCATCCAAAATGAGGCTCAGTGAGGTACTAGTATAAAGAAATTATCATAATGTTCAGAAAAAAAGACTTTTCTGTTTGAATTATTACAATTGTTCTGCCACCCCCGGAGGAAAGACGTCAGCAGACAGATAACTCGTCCATAAACAGACTGAAGCGTGTCTATAACTTTGACATTCATTCACAGCCCGAGTAAAACTGTAAGGCAGTAAATACAGTTGGTAAACCGTCAAATGACATTGGAACACAAAAGTAAAAATAAACATACTCACGATGCTCTGCAGACACTCAAACTACAGGAATCGTAAAAATCAACACCACATGTAAAATCTGTCCCATGTGCGTTCGAACTGTCGTCCCACACTCTAGACGTCACAGGCCCCGCCTCCACAATAGTCCCAAGAAAACACAACTATATGCAAAAATTAACACACGACCTGTGTAATAGAACACTCCCCGTCTGAAATCAGGTGATTTCACATACACCACCATAACATTATAATTCAGGGATATTTATTAATCTGGAGGAATTAGCACAACTATCTCACAGATAGGCCTGATAAACAGAATCGGTTTGTCCTTGTCCAAGACTCCACTTGGAAACACCTTGGTGATTGCCACTTCTTTCTGTACTGCAGTGTGGAAAGATATTGCTTTCTCCATTTGTCCCAGAAGACCTGAGATAGGTGTTAAACCTGTTTGCACCTGTTTTTGTACAGGTTTACTTTAGAAAACTCCTTTGTTCGGTTCAAAATATAGAACGGTTTGGGTTCACCAGACAGATAACCACGCACAGGTGTTCTTAACTCTGTGTCCTTTATTAAACTGTCCTCCAGCATATCACACCACACACATAGGTTCCTACCCACCGGATATCACCTGATACTACATCCCCCTTTCTGAGCATGAATGACAACCATGATATTCATATGCATATGAACGGAACAGATGCTACTCACATTTTAATATAAGATTGCTCTGGAACCAGGATACTTGTGAACATGCTCCTCCATCTGACTATCTCTGTGCGGTTCAAGGTGCTACTGTTACAGCCAACAATTAAATTTAACATCTTCAAAACAACTTATTGTGAATACTACGAGAGTGGGGTAGACTGCCCAGCTCTCGGCCTGAGTGTGGGGATTATTCTGCCCCATTGTTCACTCAGTTCCTATGAACAAATATAGTCTTTCAGGTACGCTGGAGGTACTCTCTCTCTGACAGGATAGCGTCTCTCGTGCCCTGTCGCCTGCTGGCAGGAAATGTTCCCAGGTTCAGAGGATGTACCCCTCTGTGCCGGTTCTGGCTGCGAGACAGCTGCTTCAGGCGCCCCAACTGTCGGTGCAAGATGAAACCTGCCTTTAGGTGTCTAAACGATGTAGGAACTCGGAGTACTCGCAGTTGACACGACTGTGCCACTCTCCGACATGTCCTTCACCCACACTTGATCACCAGGATGCAGTCGTGAGAGGTCACGCGTCCTGTATCTGTGGTTGAAGTTCTGTCGTTGTTTGTCTCTGTATCGCTGTTCTGTTGCTTTCAGCTTTTCCACATCTGCATGCCTTGGGTTGAGCTGAGATGGAATAACAGGAACCATCGTTCTTATCCTTCTCCCCATGAGAAATTCTGTCAGACTATAACCATTAGCAAGAGGAGCAGAGCGGTAAGCCATGAGTGCAAGGTATGGATCAGTGGATTTCCGGAGAATGCCTTTAACTGTTCGTACAGCCCGCTCAGCCTCCCCGTTGCTCTGTGGGAAGCGAGGACTGGACGTCACATGGCTGAAGCCCCAGTCCTGTGCAAACTTTTGGAATGACTCAGAAGCGAATTGTGGGCCGTTATCTGAGCGCACTGCCACAGGGATACCATGACGAGCAAATATGGATTTAAAATGCACAATCACAGCATCCGATGTTGTAGATGTCAGTTTAGCCACTTCAAAGAATCTGGAGAAGTAGTCTACAACTATCAAATATTGTGTACTGTCAAATTGGAACAAGTCTGCTCCTACCGTGGACCATGGTCTGGATGGAAACGCTGTGGGCATCAACGGCTCTCTGAAATGTATCCGTTCCCGACTGCATGCATCACACGTCTCGATCATTTTTGTCAGCTCTCTGTTAAGGCCTGGCCACCACACTGACTGTTTAGCTCTTTCTCTGCACTTAGTTAATCCCAGATGCCCCTCATGCAGTTTGTGGAGAATATCCTCCCTGAGTGATATCGGGATCACTATTCGGCTGCCATACAGCAGCAGCCCCTTCTGAACTGTGAGGTCTCCCGAGAATGGCAAGTAGTGTAGAAACGCTCTGTCTATAGAAAACTTGTCTGGCCACCCGTCTGTACAGAACTTACTTAGCTGCTGGAGGGTGGTGTCGTTTTGTTGATGTTCCCCTATCTCCCTCAGTCGTGCTTCAGTAGCTGGCAAGCTGGCAATATCAGAGTCCACGTAGAGGTTGATTTCGGCCTCCTGCAGCCCACCTGCTTCACAGCTAACTGGTGTTCTGGACAGCACATAAGCTGTCGCTATGTCCTTACCAGCCACATGAGATATTGTGAAGGAAAATCTCATGAGCCTCATGCGCAGCCGTTGTATGCGTGGTGGCAGCTCATCAAGGCTCTTTGATCCCAGCAGTGGCACTAACGGGTGTGATCAGTCTCAATCTGGAAGCTCTTTCCGACGAGAAACTCCTGGAACCTCTCACATGCCCACGTCGAGGCTAGGGCTTCCTTCTCAATCTGAGCATAGCGTTGCTCTGTGCCGCTCAAAGCTCTCGAAGCATATGCCACAGGTTTCCACGCAGAGTCTCCCTGTGTTTGGAGAAGCACTGCCCCCATTCCATACGAGGAAGAGTCTGCCGAGACCAGTGTGTCTGCATTTGGATCATACAGTGCCAGACCTGGGGGTGTTGTCAAGTCAGTCTTGATGCTCTGAAAAGCTTCCTGCTGCTGCGTGCCCCAGCACCACATGTTGGACTTTTTCAATAAGTCTCTCAGAGGGCGCGTCTTTTCCGCCAGGTGGGGTAGAAATTTCCCCAGATGATTTTTCATCCCCAGAAAACGTCTCACCTCACTCACATTGCAGGGCTCTTTCATAGCTGTTATGGCGGCCACTTTTTCTGGGTCTGGGCTGACTCCCGATGCTTCAATAATCTGACCCAGGAATTTGATTCTGTTTTTGGAAAACTCACATTTGTCATTAAGAGTGACACCCGCATCCTGCAGTCTCGACAGTGCTTTCCTCAGTCTGTCATCGTGCTCACTCTGTGTGGCTCCCCATATGAGCACGTCATCCATTTGACACAGAACCCCCTCCAGGCCTTCCAGGATGCGTGACATGCGTTTCTGGAAGTGTTCTGGTGCTGATGATATTCCAAAGCACAAACGATTGGTGGTCAGCAGTGAAGAGTCTTTGGATAATGGTATCTGCCAAAATCCCGCATTGGCATCCAACTTTGAAAATACTTTGGCTCCAGCAAGCTGTCCCAATGTATGTTCAACGGAGGGCAATGGGTGTTTCTCTCTTAACACTGATTTGTTCAACTCTGTGAGGTCAGTGCATATTCTCACCCGTCCTGTGTTTTTAGGCACCACCACCATGGGCGCACACCACTCTGTCGGGCCCTCCACTTTAGAGATGACTCCTTGCTGCTCCATACGAATCAGCTCCTCCTTGACCTTAGGCAAAAGTGGGAGTGAGATTCGTCTCGGTGTGGAGAGTGAGAAAGGCTGTGCTCCAGGCTTAAGCGCGATATTGTACTCGCCCTCCATCTTCCCAAGTCCACTAAAAAGCTTTGGAAATTCTTTTTTAACAGTCACTTTTGAGTCTAAGCTGATACTCTCCAGCCTGGCAACCAACTGTAATGCCATAGCTGCCTTTCCACTCAGTAGTGGCATACTCAGTCCTTTAACTACATAGATGTTCTCTGTAGTTGTGGAATTGCTGTTGCTCAGAGTCACAGTGAACATGCCTATGACATTTAAACGTTTTCCTCCAGGCCCCTTTAGGATCTTTGAAGGTTTCTCTAGTTTACTGAACTGACCTTGTTTATACAGTTTTTCAGACACTGCTGTCACATCCGCGCCTGTGTCGATTTTGAACACTGTTCTGTGGCCGTCCACATCCACCACAGTCTGCCAAGGTCCAGTTGTCTTCTTGTCTAACAGTGAGCCCAGAAAGGCAGTTCCCTCTTCCTGATCTTCTGTCACTGTAGCCATTTCGCTCCACTTTTTCGTTCTGCAGACTCTAGCATAATGCCCTTTTTTCATGCACTGATTACAAACTGCTTCTCTCGCTGGGCATTGTTCCCAGCTGTGGCCTTTTGAATCACCACATCTTTTGCACTGTTTCAGTCCGTCTTGTTGCACTTTAGTTACTTTTCGTCTGAACAGTGGTTTGTTTACTTTCTGCTGCGCGCCGCCCTTCTGGCGCGCGTGCCCGCCGTCATGTCTGTGCGCGTTAACACCGTCTAGTTGCATCTCTGCTTTAAACTTATTGTTGAGCATTTCTTGTTGCTTCTTAATCTGTTTGTTTTGTCTAGCTCTATTAACAGCTTTCTCTAGCGTTAGCTCAGGATTCATTTGCAGTTGCTCTGATAAGCATTTATCCTTTAAGCCAACAACAAATCTGTCTCTCACCATTTCGTCGTGCAGGACACCATAGCCACAGTACTCCGCCAGGCATTGTAATGCTGTGTGGAAGCTGTCAATCGTCTCTCCCAACTCCTGCTGCCTTTGGTTGAACTTTGCACGTTCGAAAATTATATTCCTGCGAGCCACAAAGTGAACATCCAGCTTCGTTTTCACCACGTTATAGTCAACCGCTTCATCCGGGCTTAAGTGCAGTGAAGTCAGAATATCCTCTGCTTCCTCCCCCATCGAGTATATGAGCGCATTCACCTGGTTTTCTTCAGGTTGTAATTCCAAGCCGGAGGCTATGCGAAATCTGTCAAAGCGTTTTATCCACTTCGGCCAGTCATCCGCCTTAAAGGTGAACTTCTCTGGCGGTGGAACTTGGAACTGACTCATACCGTCCGTCGTTCAGCTGTGGCGCTTTAGCTCGGACAGAAAAAGAACGAAGGAAACTCACGACTCAACTTTCGATTTCTAATCTAGTCGGTCGCTGCAACCCGTTTCTGCCACTTCTGACACCATGTTCGGTTCTAAATATAGAACGGTTTGGGTTCACCAGACAGATAAACATGCACAGGTGTTCTTAACTCTTTGTCCTTTATTAAACTGTCCTCCAGCACATCACACCACACACATAGGTTCCTACCCACCGGATATCACCTGATACTACATCCTTTGCTTCGTGTGACTCCACCCTATATTATTCTGAGTCAGTAGGGTGGATGGTGTCAAAATCCTAGGATCATCTGTATCTGATGAGACTGGAACCAAAGGCCTGGATTTCACAATGGCGGACACCTCACCAGTGTTCCTTGAATTGGGAGAAAGTAATATTGAGTCGAGGATTCTGCGTGTCACTCCAATCATCCGCTCCAACACTCCACCCATGTGAGATGCGTGAGAGGGGTTGAAACCCCATGAACATTTCTGCTCCGCCAAATACCTTGAAATTTGTGCATTCTGTCCAAACGTATCTGTTTCAATGGACCCCTGATAGCAATGAAACGTTGAAGGGCATTTATGAACGACAGTGTTTCCATTGATTCTATTAGCTCTATGTGGATAGCCCTGATGGTGAGACAATTGAACATCACTGCCCATCGATTGCTATTGGCATGACCTCCTCGTGTGCGGCGTGCAGAAATCTCCCATTGGCCAAACACGTCTATGCCAACGAAAGTGAAAGAAAAAAATGTAAAACGACCTCCCACTCTCAGGACACCCTCAGCGTCCACGATTGGGTTCAGCTTATACAGCACGCTAGTTCTGGGAACATTTTGGCCTTGGTGCAGGCATTTGACTTCTGGGGCGAATGTTCGGCGTATCTCGCTTTGACTCTAGCTTCTTCGGGTTCTACGCAGATCTTCGCGGCGGCCGATTTCACTGTGGAACACATCAAATGTTTTGACGATACAGACCGTTCAGACCTTTGATCCGGTTGATTCGATTCCTCCATGGTGGAGCTTGTTCTTCCATGGCTGTAGTTTGTTGCTGGAGTGCGTTGTTTTACTGTTCTCCACCCACTATTGCCTCGGAGACAAGACGTCAACAGACAGATAACTCGTCCAAAAACAGACTGAAGCGTGTCTATAACTTATATAATTTATTGGAGGAAGTCATAACACTCCGTGACATCCATTCACGGCCCGCGTAAAACTGTAAGGAAGTAAATACAGTTGGTAAACCGTCAAATGACATTGGAACACAAAAGTAAAAATAAACATACCGACGATGCTCTGCAGACACTCAAACTACAGGAATTGGAAAAATCTGTCCCATGTGCGTCCCACAATCTAGACGTCACAGGTAGAGGATGACATTTGTTGGGATTTCCCGCGGGTCTCGTGATTCCCGTGGGATTCCTGTGGGATGAGATAAACTTTTTATTAATCTTGTGATCGGAATGGGACAGGAATAAATATCAACGGGAGGGGGCAGGAGCGGGAACACCATTAATAGATTATATTTTTCTGTGTTAAACAATCTGTTAGAAAAATGTTGAACTGTGATTTCATGACTCCATGTTTTTGAGGTAGATACTAAATGTATGATTTATCAAATGCATTTAAAACTGTGTCTGTTCAGTTCTATTAGTTCTCATTCCTTTCAGAGATGTTCTCAGCGTTTACCGTGAGCTGAGACACTGTGAAATTTTGATTAGTCATTTCTTTTATTATTCTCTTTTCCGTTATTGTTCCGTTATAGTCCCTGTAACCACCCCTTGTTTGGGTTAAGACAACTCTTTAATTGTGGGACTTTTTGAGTTTAGTTCTCAGGGTGTGTATGTTTTTGCAGTCGATCTGTCAGAGTGTGTAACAGCACTGTGTTGCATTCTGGTCTTCTGATGCTCTTCTCTCTTTCTCTCTCTCTGTGATGCTTTGCGTCTCCATATGCTTGATCAAAAATAGGAACCAAACTTAGTGTGTCAAATAGGGAATTAAAATTAACATCAATTGGATTCGTGGTGTCGGTGTTCTTCTTTTGGGATGTTTTTCCAACATAATCCAAACGAGATGCGCCTATTTTTTGTGAATCTTTCAGCGTGTCAAATAACAGAAGAACATTTTATTTCCGGGTTGGCAACAGAAGTTGAACCTCATTAACATTAAGCTCTTGGTTCCAACAACATATTGCTTCATTAATTTATTTTTATCTGATGTAATATATTTATATTTATAGAGATTTTTCTGATTAAGGGGAAACCTCCTGTGGCGAGGTTGGTTCTGTCTTCAGCTGGACAGGAACTACTCTACAATATTACACAGCTGAAAAAAAACAAACCCGGACCTTTGTAAATGAAATAATCTGTGAAATCGACACTGAAAGCCGTATTCAAACAAAACGTTATGAGTTGATGCACAATAGGTTTCTGTAATCTCAAAAATCTTGTTGCTGTACTTTTATAGTTGTTTATAAAGAGAAACTTGATGAAAATCCAAATCCTTTTTTTTGGTTATTACTCACTGACAAAAAAATAACAAATATTTGCCAGATTTTGAAAGTTTTGTTTCCTCTGAAAATAAAAATGGCTAAAAAAATGATACAAACACAATTTTCTTGGGGTTCGGTTAACTAAGATGAATAATGTGACCAAATGTCCTGTTTTTACTAAACTGGAATCCATTTCAAAAGACTGCAGGTATTTTTAAGCTGGCAGAAGTTGGAGTGGGAGTGATTTTGAGTAGAAGTGGGATGGGACCAGGAGTCAGTTCTACAGGAGTAGGACAGGATTTATTGTTTTACTCTATTCCAGGATTAGGATGGGACAGGATTTTTTTCTCTGGGAGTGGGATGGGACCAGGAGTCAGTTCTACAGGAGTAGGACAGGACAGGATTTATTTTTTTTACTCTGGTCCAGGATTGGGATGGGACAGGATTTTTAACTCTGGGAGTGGGATGGGAGTGAAAATGCAATCCCGTGTCATGGTCTAGTCACAGGCACCGCCTCCACAATAGTCCCAAGAAAACACAACTACAGAACAACAATTATTACTGCAAAATTGAGAACGAACAGTTTTTGTTTTATTTTAACAAACTTTAACAAACAACACATTATGTTCCATTGTGCTTTTTTGTGTTAGAACTTTGAAAAACAGCCATATAACAGGCATTGTACTTTCAAGAGTTATCACTTCTTTCACCAATAAACGGCACTGATTTGGGGTCTGTAAAATGAAACTAAAAGATATTTGCGCATTTTCTCACATTTTTATTTGATTCACCTTGCAAATTATGTCATAACTCTTGTAATGTTCATTCAAAACAAAAACTATCGAAGCTAATAGCCTTTTTGAAACATGCACATTATATTTGAAATCAAAATTAAAAAATGTGTCGCATCATTTCTACTTACCGGTAATTCAAAACAGCCGCTGTGTGCAGACTTCTAAGGGTTAAGGCATGAAATAATTCCCTCTGAGTGTAACGAAGCAATGCAATAAATGTGCTGTATTTCTTTGATATAAATGTGTTTTTGATTTACTGATTATTTAAGATGCACCTACATGTTTATTTGAGTTTATATGGAGCTTGTACCATTTGTAAATGTATTTCTGAGCACAGATTTATAACACTTTGTGGATGTTTATTTGATTATAGATGTTATACTCATTATCTACTCATTATGATCTATTACAGTTTGTAAGAGAAATCATTTTTATTCAAACCATTTCTTTGGAAAGAAAATTTCCAAATATTTTTTTTCCTATTTAACGAAATATTACATACTATTAAATAATATTAAATAAATATTTGTTTTAACTTAAAAAACTGCTTTATGTAAACAACTCTAATTGGAGGTGTACGAAAGTAAAATGTATTATAAAAAATAAAGAAAAATCGTGTGCGCTATAAACTTTATCTACAGCCAATTAAACTGGGCGTAGGCCATCACGTGACACACGACGGTTGTTTTAATTTGAGTCGATGTTCTATCTATGACGTCAGGACTCTTTGGATTGTTTATTCCGTTGACGACACTAGTTCAGCACACTATTAAACCAGAGCTCGTGAGCAAATAGCAGCAGTAAATCTCGCTACAAGAAAGATCTCGTGTAGAATAAATCAGCAGAAAGAATGATTGGTAAAATTTCCAACTTACCGTTTGTCTGTAACATGGACGGTGCGTATGAATCCATGACCAGCAGGGATTTTAAAACGCCAGGCGCTGTCCAGAGGCCTAAAGGAGTCCGGTTCTCCCTCCACACGACAAACTTTAAACTTCAGGACAACCACCGTGGAGCCACCGAGAGCACTCAGCACTCATTCCTCTGCCTTTAAGAGCCTGCCGATGTCCCGGGCGCAGATCCTTCGTCCTCGAACCTCCGTCAGGACGAGTTTCAACGGGAAGTTACCTGAACCCACCTACAGGACCACCTACACCCCCCACGAAGTGTCCCCGGTGCTCAGGGTGAAGGAGTCAGCAAAAACAGGTCAGTTCTCGCTAATCACCTTCATTCATTCATTCATTTTCCGACCCGCGTATTCACTTTTGGGGTCATGGGGGTCTGCCGGTGCCCATCTCCAGCGCACATTGGGCGAGAGACGGGGGTACACCCTGGACAGGTCGCCAGTCCATCGCAGGCTAATCACCTATATTTTATTATTGGTCATTTAAATAGAGCAACAGTAACATTTAATGAAACGAACTGAATTTTCTATATTTTCCTAGAAAACGTAATTCAAATCTCATCACTTTCTGCATGGTATTCCTTAAATAATATATAGCCCTACATTTTGTGCATTCCCCATAATGTTATTAATATTCGTCATTACTCACAATAAGTTTGGGATGTTGTTATATACATGAGTGCTTTTTTAATTTGCTCTGAATTTTAAAGAAATAAGTAGTAAGTTGATATTTTGATATTTTTTATAACAAATGAGAAAAAACATTTTTCATTTTTAATATTTGTCACCCCAAAAATGTAGCCAATGGCACGGGTAGCTCCAGAGAACCAAAATGGACAATGTCAGTATCAGTGTTTTCACCATTTGGTGCAATGACCGCCTCCTCATGAGCCTCACGATGATGTTCTGAGGAGATGCATTCCACTCTTCCACAAGGGCTACACACAACTACACCCACAGTTACGTGGAGGTAGGCTGCGTTCATGCAGTCTCTGCTTCAACTGGTTTCAGACATGTTCTGTGGGGTTCAGGTCAGGGGACATTGATGTCCAGCCCATTTGAGACACTCCATCTTCCTAAAGTCGAGCTCTGACAGTTCTGATGTGGTGTAGCGTCATCATCCATGAACAGAAAGTTGGTGGTGTGCTGGTGGAGTTGGAGGATGATGATGGAGTCATCAATAACGAAATCAGTTTTGGGTTAAATAAAACTCCTCCACCAAAGCTTCTCCTGGGTACCATGCTGACCTTAGCGTATCGCACTATTGCATTGTTTAGGATCTGAGTCTCTCCCAAAATCCCAAACGTATTATGAGTATCACAGATAATGGTGCTACGACAAAGTATTAGAGGCCATGACCTTTTTTGTTGTTGTTTTATTTTGTTTAATGTGTTTATCTTTTGTAATGTGATTTTCACGATGTCCCTTTTTCTTTTTTCACTTATAAGGTGTTGGATTGAGTCTAAAGCAGGAGAAAAAGAACTTCTTCAACACTGCGACTCAGGAGGCTTTTCAGCGCAGGAGACCTATTCCTTCTTCTCCTCTGGAGTCCATTGAGAAAGTACTGCTCCGGTAACTGGGCGGGGTACAGAGTCAATATCAGCACATATTAATCTCTTTTTTTCTTCCAGAAACATGTTCAGAATTCTTCTGTTCTTCTTGGAGATAGAGAGAAGATCATGGACACCCAGACGTCCTATTCCTCTTCTTTTAAGAGGTCAGAGAATATAAACTGAGAAAATGACTCTTAGTTAAGTTTAACTTCCTGCCAATTACTGTGCTCACATCGAGCCTCAAGGTTTCCTTTCTCTCAAAAACAAATATGAAGAATGCTAATAACTATTTTCTAAGAATTGTTATGGGTAAAGATTGAAATCGGGCATTCTATTGAAATCAATCACAATAATTCCAGTGTATGCTGGTAAAAAGTGATGAAGCTAACTCTCTCCTCTCTAACAGTCATGGATATGCCAAGGAAAGCCTGTTTCCTAGCATTAAAAAGAATCCGCCCATCAATCTCCGGGAGATGACAAGTGACCAGTGGGTGACATCATCGAAGGAGGCGTTTCGTCCGCGTAAACCTGGTACGTACCAATGACTCTTCCTTAAGTGAGTTTCTGATGCTTTCACTGCTTTCTTTTCATGTTTCATGTGTCAGCATTAAGGGTATAATGATACACACGTCTATCTCAACTATACGATACTCTATATTTCTGGTGTGTATAGTTACATTAGCGCCGTGTAATTAAGGCTAAAGATTTACTGCTTCCAGCTCCTGCATAAAAAAACACATAGGTGTGTAAAGGCCTTTAGACAGCGTCCAAATGTACAATTTCTAGAGCTACCAGTCTCACCAGAACAGACCATTCACTGTTCCTGCTCTATTTCTGGAACACTCTTGTGTTTTCAGAAAAGCACATTTGAAAGTTTTTAATTGGATCATACATGACGACAAAATCAGATTCCGACGCTGAGTGTAGACACGTCTTTATTAACACTATGATCTGTGATTGTGCTTTTAATGAAACAGAGGCTCCTGTTCTCCTGGAGCGCAGACACCGGAATGCCAGTGATATTTTGGAGGTGGACATCCTGAAGGACAAACAGGAGAAACTGTCCACAACGAACCAGTACTTTTTCCCAGAGGTACTTTTTCCCAGAGCGATCCATGGTTTCCCCAATTGTTTTTTTTTTTAAATATATTTTGTTGTGATCATGTTTCAAATTGTTTGTTTTGTAAAACCTAGAAAGTTTCTCTCAGTGATAGAGCCTAAAAAATACCTGATTTTTAAATGTACAGTGGTACCCCGAGATACGAATGCTTCGAGTTACGAAATGTTCGAGATGTGAAACGTCTCGCAGGAAATTTCTTTTGCTTTGAGATACGAAGAATAACAAACATTTCTGATCTATTTTCCACTTGTTTGTCTTTTGCGTGTGTTTTATTATTATTTATTACATTATCAATGTGTAGATTTGAGGATTGAAGAAACGTTACTTGATTTTTCTCTGGATTTCCATTTTTCATCTACTTATTCTGTTTTTCTGAGAGCCGTTGTATGGATTAGGTGTTTTACATGTAAAACTTGCTTCAAAATACGAATAGTTCGACGAATGAAAGTCACCCTGGAACTCATTATAGTTTCCTGTCTTGGGGTACTTTTTTAAATTATTGATTTTCCTGTGACGCCCCCTCTCTCCCTCAGTAATTATTTTCCGGCGCTTGCAGTATACATTTGTGCAGACGAAACTTAAATAAAAAGTTATTTTTAATTTCAAGACATGCTACATTTTTTCCACTGATCTATTTCATACAAATGACACAATAAGTTTTGTCAGAAGACAGAAGAAGTTTTGACTGAATCCTATCTTCTTCATCAGGTCCTCCGCCCAGAGTTCCCAGTACATGTGGATGGTGCAAGCGGCAGAAACAAGAGCAGGGTTTATTTCGGAAAGCCTGGAGCTTTCTACAGGACAACCACTCAAGATCACTTTCCTATGAAAGAAGGAGTCTGCGCCAAGCCTATCAGCCACCCTCCCAGCCGTATGCTTCAGGAGCAAGGTATCACTGGTTTACATTCACTCCCATCAACTGTTATCATTATAAAGCCAAGATGATTAGATCATACAGGGGACTGAGAGAGAACAGGACGTTAAATTCTTTAAATTCTGTCTTTATTCACCCTCTGGACATGCAGCAGGCGTTTCTCTCTCAGGAATCTTTCCTTCTCCCCTCATCTTACTCCTTTGTTACTAAAAGTCACCATAAACACCATCAAAAGTCTCTAGATTTGTCGCTAGATTATTTAAAAAGTGACTCGGCGTCACTAGTCTCCAGTAGGCAATAGTAGCGACGTCATCGAGACATTAACATTCTTGCAGGTCGTTATGAGTGTTTTCTGTCGAACTGTTGTCGTGGTTGCTACCACACTGCACAGGGTTATGCCAGTGTTCTCTATTCGTTATGATTGGAGTATAACACACGTCTTCACGGATGAATGTGTTTGTGCTAATAAAGGTTCTTAAATCAGCTCATTGTCAGCGTAGATAATTTCGTAGATCGTACCAGAGTCCTGATCCGGGAGGTGACGTCTGATTTCAATCGAGTCTGAAACATCTGATTAGAACGATTTACAATCACTTGATCAGATCGGGTGACATCCCGACACTTTATACCTTTTTCAAAAACATTTCAATCTTACTTTTGAATTTAACCTTCATTACATTTAAATCAGGAGGAGTTTAAATTCCCCCTCCCCCCATTCAAATAGTTTTTCTTTCCTTTTGTTTATGTAACGTAGTAATTTTTAAACGTTTTCTTCTTTCAGTGCCAGAGCGTATGTTGACATCCACACAAAAAGACTTTGTGTTCCAGAGAGGGGGAAGACACGAGCTGTCTCAGAGTGAGCTACAGCGGGTAAATATTGCAATCTTTATTTCTTCTACTAATGAAGAGTTCTGTTACTGTACTTTGTAAATATGCAAACTATATGTGAAAGAGGAAATAAGGATTTCAAAACCTTTTCATGTTTGTGTTTGTAAAGATAAATTTGGAAAGAAAGGGTTTGCATGAAAACTATTTGTTTCTGTTTCTAAATGTAATAATTCATAATGAGTCTCTGATAACATAAAAAAAATCTTCATTTTTCTCCCAAGAATGCTATGAATCCATGACCAGTGATTCCACATAATGCAGTAAATTTGTTCCATCACCATAAATACTTGTTCTATAAACCTATTTATTTTAGTACAAAAATGCAACAATTAATGACATGTAATGGTGATTTTCACTTATTTGGAGTACAGCTTGATGAAAAAGTGGGCTACATTAATTTTGCTGTATTTTCACCGTTCCATTCAAACTCATTCATTAGCTGTGTTTCCACCCAGCTATAAATCTCTGAAAATATCATATTGTTACATCCTGTGTATCGTGACCTTTTAAACATTTTTTTTTTGTGAAACTGTGTGTTGGGCTAATTTTGGGACGATGTAGCCAGGCTAGTTCTATCCTGGGATAGATGGTGTCCAGACTGGGGGACAAACCATTAAATAACCTCTTGCTGTTTGTGTTTTAGGTGAGAGACAGTCATATCAGGTTCCAGGAGGCCAAACCTGATTTCAGCACAACTCACAGAGAGATGTTTGTGCCCAAACCATACGTCCAGCTCCCCAAAATCCACTCTTTTGTGCGGAACATCAGCCACATGCCTTTCTGAGCTGAATGTTCCGTTCCCTTTGTTTCCTGAGACGTATTCACCTTGTGAAACCGACTGATTTGCCAATGATTCCACTCAACCTGGGTCCGCCATCTTACAAAGGGCAAATTTATTTGTTGCCATAGGTGATTAAAGGGCTCCAGACAAAAAAAAATCAGCTAAGGGGCTATTGGCTCCTACAGGAGAAAAACAAACAGGCACCAAATATTTTTTTAAGAGCCACATAAAGAAAACATCTTTTCTTCTACTCTACCATTCTTACAGTTTCAGCATCTTGTGAATCTTCTGGGAAGTGAAGCTCTCTTGGAAACTAAATGTCACTTCAAACTTACGAACGATATACAGTGAAAGAATTTTTCTTCACGCTGATTCTGAGCCACTGTCACTGCCACTGACCACGATTGTCAATATCACTTGGCCACTGACTGTAGTTTGGCCGTCTTCTCTTCTTTTTTGCAGACAGCCAGCGTTTGACACATGGTTCTGGATCAAACTGATCAAGGATCAAATCTTCCAGGGTTGACACATGGAGTGAATTGTGTACTTTAGATTTGATCCTGTTTTGAGCTCAACTTTGTTTTTCAACTGGATGCAGAACATTCTTGGAATCTGTGAAGTGGAGCTCTTTTGTTAGTAGGACTTCCCACAAGCTGCAAAAGGTTTTTCTGAAAACTGTCCTTGTACAAGGGTTTTCAGCAATCTCCATTCTTCCTGTACAGCACCGTCACATCCATTTTCAGCAAGATGTCTTGATGCCAGCAGTGTGTCGATTTCTTCTTCTCCAAAAGTTTAGATGTCATCTGGCCAAGGATCACGACAAAACCATGAGAAGCATTGAATGATCTCAGTCCCTTTTTTGTGCTGTGTGTTGTCTCTCATTAGATCAAACCTCCTTTCAAGTTCCTTAACTGTAATGTCTACAGTTTCAACAATGAAGTGGTTACGTTCTTCACTGAAACCTGTGAGATCACAACCTTTCACTGGTTTGGAAAGGAAATACCCAAATAGTCAGATGAGGCAGCTTTCTTCTGTTATCTGGTCGGTTTTTCACTTTGAGCTTTGTCCTGCTTCACCACATTCTCATGGTGAGAAACCAAATGTAATTTTGTGAGACTGAGAAATTCCTCCAACTTATTTTCCACTGGTTTGTCCAAAGCGCTTGTGCTGGCACACCTACTGGAACCTGCTTTTTTATTAGCAGGTGTATCATTAGTGCTGGTGTTTGACAGAGCTGAGGATTGCTTGAAAAAGTCTTGAAGATATTTTTCATTTTGACATGGTTTCTCTGGAGCAGAAAGATCACTCTCTTTACCCGTTCATATTTTGGAGCTCTCATTCAGACGTCTACATACTTACATAGGCAACATACTGCAGAACCTCCGATCTATAGCGGGCCTGTGCAGTTTGATCCGCAGTTTTGCCATCATTTCATCATTTTTTTCACAATGCAATGAGCAAAACTCCACAATAATTCTGGTGCGTGGAATTATCGTATTGAATGACAGACACGAGATCACTGTACACTGACTTTGGACGCGCATGTGTCTCCAGGTGGCACGTGTGTATTCGACCTCCTATCAGCTCGCCTGGGAGCTTCCCATGATTTCTCAGTGAGTCATCCAGACAAACCGGTATGATTCAGTTTGTGCAAGCTCCCCAGGTTTAAAACGTGGTTTACATCCCTGTCTTCGGACAGGAGCATCATTTCTGCAAGAGGTCACTGTCCTTGAAAAAAGGACCAGTTGAGCCAGTTCCTCCAGCCAACATTGAACATGGGTGTTACAGCCCATAATTTCTTGTTCCTGGCCTCCTTGACTGGCTTTCATTAACCACGTCTTGAGATCAGTTGATCAAGCATAGGAAGATTGTTCTTGGGCACATCGGCCCTCTGGGTCTTCAGATCAACTGAGAGAAGAACCACTTTGCCCCTGTGCAGGTTGTTTTCTTGCTTAGGATGGAGCCAGACTCCGTGAACATACGGGTGCATCTTTGTAGAGCGTGCTCTGGCTTTGCTGACCACTCTCATAATGACAAGTGGTCAAACTGAATTCCTTTCAAAGGCTCCTGGGCATATAGCAGCTGCAGCCTCAGTGATTCCACTCGGGCTCCTGCATATGCGACCTCTTCAGCTATGGTTTCGTTCTTGGGTTGGGAGTTGTCTTCTTTACTTGAAGGTTTGGAGGTCTGTATTTTTCCTTTGAGTCTTGGGTTCCCCTCAGGAAATTTCAAAGTGGAAGGTTGCGACCACATGGGGTGCTGTGTGTGGATCCCAATGGGAGACTGGGTCCTGGACCGAACACATGCCTGTGGGTACATCAACCATCTCGCGTTAGCTACAGAGATCCTGGTATTGCCATGCTTTGGCTCACTCCTCCGAGGTCATCATGTGCCCGTGAGGATGAACAGCAGGATGTCTTAGATTACATTAACCACCAGGGTGTACACTCCCATCAGCTGCACTGTCTCATTCAGCAACTTGCTCCTCATGGCCTCTCCCGGTGTGATCAACCGGATTGTTGTTAGCCGTCGTGGTTCATTTCCACTAAAAGGAGAATGGCAACCTCATTGCCTGGTTGTCCAGGAAGAAACGCCTGTACGCATTTATGCCAGTGAAGCCTTCTAGCACTGGTATTGTGCAAGGGCAGGGAGGACGGACACGAGCTGCTCCCTATTAAGCCCCTCTGGTCCAACAAAGCTCTGTTGTCCAAACTCTCATCGCTCGTGATAGTCCCTCCTTGGACAATCTCCCTGAGGTGGGACTTCTCACTCATGTGGGGGCGGAGGGGTTCTAGCATCTGCAACCGGACCTTTGCCCTAATTGGTGAGGACTTGGACCAAACGTTAGCGCCCACTACTAGCATGCGCTACGCTAGGAAGTTGGGCTGGTTCTTCTGTGTTTTTCTATGTAGCCATGATTTCTACCTTTCACTTTCTAGTCAAAGGCAAATCGGTCGGACTGCTCCAGGGGGCTAGATTCTTTAGGCCTACTAGGCCCCCCTCAATACCCTCTTGAGAACTCTCCGATGCCTTCTATGACCTACGGATGTCAAACCCTTGCTTTCAGCAGAGCAGCGGTTAGCCCACTGTATTGTTGAAGCTATCCAACTATCTTGAGGTGAGTGAGACCTCTCTTCAGTTGAGGGCCCACTCCACGCGTGGCATTGCCTTCTCATGGGCTTTGGCTCTGGGTTCTCACTCACAGACATATTTAAAGCTGCGGGCTAGTCAACACCCAACATCAGGTATTACTACCTAGACGTGGCCTCCGTCTCCTCTGCAGTAATGAGTGGTGTAGACTCGCAGCACTCTTCCTCCTAGGAGAGCATACTCCAACTTCCTCCTAAAAACTCTGCTCAGCTGGTTCTATCGGAGGGTTTTTGCCTTCGGGCCTGACCTAAAAAACTAAGTTCAGATCAGGGGTCCCTTCTTTTATGTGTCCCTCTCTGCGTATTCCATACAACTCACTGGGTCTGGTGGGTCTTTGTATGATCCCCATTCTGTTCCTGCCTTTACCTTAAACGGAGATCGATGGCCTCTGCCCCTACAGCCACAGGATGATGATTCCCACTGGTTCGTGCACCTCCGCACAACTGAGGACAGCAAAAGACTCCCACAACCGAGGACTGCAAAACTCTTTCCAGTGTTGGCACCATGTTCACATGACAGGAATCTTCTGGACATAGGGGTAGAAAGAGCACTCATTGAGGTTTTAAGGCCTTAGCAGCAGAAGTTTGGTGTTGGATCCAGGTCACTTCCAGGGGAATCATTTCAAATCTGTCGGTTTCTTGACGTGAATATGTCTCTGTTCTCTCCTTCAGGGAACATTTTTAAACGTCTCCCCCTTATTAAATGTTAATAAATGCATTTCAAAACTCTATCGTATGTTATGTTTTGCCTGAAGTATGATGAGTTCTAAAGTTCTATTATTGGATAAATATTGTAGTCATTTAAATGTCTGATGCTATATGTAAGAGTGAAGCATATTTCCCAACTCAAAAGTGAACAGAATACATTTTTTATAATTTTTGCATCACGAAAACATGAACACTGTAACTCCCACCTGTTTCCAAAACCACTGACCTGGGGTCATTCACTGTCATGATCACTCAAGGCAATCCTCAGTATTGATGTCAATCAAAGGTAACTTACATAAACTCCCCAGGAGTTGCCCCAGGACCCTTATACAGGAACATTTCATTACATTCTTCTAACACTAAGTGTGTGACCGTGTTTGTGGGAGGGACAACACACATACATGTAGATAAAGGAGAAGAGCACACTGCTAGAAGCCATTCATCAGTGTGTAGAGGCCCTTAGAATTAAATCTTTCACCTGGATTCCAAAAGCGGGTGGGCTTCGTATTAAGCTACTTCCGGCAACTCCTTCTGATTGGTCAATGGTTTACTATCAATTTTCTGGCCTTGTTAAAAGTAAATGTCACTCCCTCTTGTACATAATAGGGTCTTAATGTAGGTAGAACAGATGTTTAGTAACTAAAAACCCTGGAACAGAACATCCAATTTTTGTCCTGTGTTCAGATTAAGAAACTGATTTTTAAACAAGGAATTATATCTAAACTAATTAACCTAGTTAAGCATTTAAATTGCTCTTTAAGCTGAAGATTAGTACCTTGCAATGTAACTAGTAAAATAATCAGCACTGCCATCTTGGCAAAGACAAAAGGGATTTGTTTGAATTATATAGGGAAAGATTTTTTAATATTCATAAAGATTTATTTATCAAATCGGTGTAAAGTGTGACGAAGTACAGTGAGAAGCATTATAAAGAAGCTGAAAGAGACCAACACATTGGAGAACAAGACGAACAGATGCAGGAAGAGAAATCATTGAAAAACTTTGCCATGTTTTTAAGACTCAAGATAAACTGCCAAGACGTGAAGGAATGGAATTGATGTCTCAACCGTCACTAGAGCCCTCCACAGGAATACACTGAAAACTCACTGCCACTTCTGAAGAAGAGACATCCACGACCAAGAAAGAAATTTTCTAAAGACAACCTAGAAAAATGTGTTTTTTGTCAAATGGAAACAAAACATGGTTTTAGAGAAAGAAGGTCGAGGCCATCAACCCCAAGAGCAGCGCTCCCACAGTGAAACGTGGTGGGGGTGTTTCAGTGTATTTGGTGCTAAGATTCTTGTCGAGGGTGAAATAAACATGAATCAGAATATTTTGAAAGAGAACCTGGTTTCATTCGACATTTTTCCTTCCCGCATGACAAGAACTTAAAGAAAACCTGATGAAGAAATATCTCAAAATAAACAAAGTATACTTCATTCTCCTGCAAATCTAGCCACAGGGGTTGCAAGCCAGTGACTTCTGTGCCGGTCCCAAGCCCGGATAAATAGAGAGGGTTGCGTCAGGAAGGGCATCCGGCGTAAAAAATGCCAAAAACCAAATATGCGAGTCACCAAATCGATTTCCATACCGGATCGGTCGAGGCCCGGGTTAACAACGACCGCCTCCGGTGCTGTTGACTTACAGGGTGCCGGTGGAAATTGGACTATTGTTTGTCGAAGAAGGAGAGGAGGGAGAAGGATTCGTCGACAGAAAGAGAAGAGGAAAGGCAGGAGTATAGATCTGAGAATAGGGACTCTTAACGTTGGTACAATGACAGGGAAGGGTAGGGCGCTGGCGGACATGATGGAGAGAAGGAAGGTAGATATTCTGTGTGTGCAGGAGACCAGGTGGAAGGGTAGCAAAGCGCGTAGTATTGGAGGGGGATACAAACTGTTTTACTATGGTGTGGATAGGAAGAGAAATGGGGTAGGAGTGATCCTGAAGGAGGAGTTTGTGAGGAATGTTTTAGAGGTGAAGAGGGTGTCAGACAGGGTGATCAGTTTGAAGTTAGAAATTGAAGGGGTGATGTTGAATGTAGTGAGTGGTTATGCTCCACAAGTAGGCTGTAAGTTGGAAGAGGAGAGATTCTGGAGTGAGTTGGATGAGGTGATTGAGAGTGTTCCCAGAGGAGAGAGAGTAGTAGTGGGAGCAGATTTCAACGGGCATGTTGGCGAGGGCAACAGAGGTGATGAGGAGGTGATGGGCAGGTTCGGTGTTAAGGAAAGGAACCTAGAAGGACAGATGGTGGTGGACTTTGCAAAGGGGATGGAAATGGCTGTAGTTAATACTTATTTCCAGAAGAGGGAGGAACATAGGGTTACCTACAAGAGTGGAGGGAGGAGTACGCAGGTAGACTACATCCTTTGTAAACGAGCCAATCTGAGAGAGATCAGAGACTGTAAAGTAGTGGTAGGAGAGAGTGTAGCCAGACAGCATCGGATGGTGATGAGTAGGATGTTTCTGGTGGTCAGGAAGAAGAGAAGACGAAAGATTGAAAAGAAGACCAAGTGGTGGAAGTTGAAAAAGGAAGAAGATTGTGAGGAATTTAGACAGAAGCTGAGACAGGCTTTGGGTGGTCAGGAAGAGCTTCCAGATGACTGGGAAACTACAGCAGAATTGATCAGGGAGACAGGGAGAACGGTGCTAGGTGTGTCAGCTGGAAGGAGGACAGAAGATAAGGAAACATGGTGGTGGAATGAGGAAGTACAGGACATCATCCAGAGGAAGAGGCTAGCTAAAAAGAAGTGGGACATTGAAAGGACTGAAGAAAGTAGACAGGACTACAAGGAATCGCAGCGCAGAGTGAAGAGGGAGGTGGCAAAGGCCAAACAGAAAGCATATGATGAGTTGTATGCCAGGTTAGACACGAGGGAAGGCGAGAAGGAATTGTATAGATTAGCGAGACAGAGACAGAGATGGGAAGGATGTGCAACAGATAAGGGTGATTAAAGATAGAGATGGAAAGGTGCTAACAAGTGAGGAGAGTGTGCTGAGAAGATGGAAGGAGTATTTTGAGGAGTTGATGAATGAGGAGAATGAAAGGGAAAGAAGGGAGGAAGATGTGAATATTGTAGAGCAGGAAGTTGAAAAGATTAGAAAGGATGAGGTGAGGAAGGCTCTGGGGAGAATAAAGAGTGGAAAGGCTGTTGGTCCAGATGACATACCAGTGGAGGTGTGGAAGTGTCTAGGAGAGACAGCAGTGGAGTTCCTGTCTAGGTTATTCAACAGGATTTTAGAGAGTGAGAAGATGCCTGAGGAATGGAGAAGTGTCCTAGTGCCAATCTTTAAGAACAAGGGTGATGTGCAGAGTTGTAACAACTACAGAGGTATAAAGTTGATGAGCTACACAATGAAACTTTGGGAAAGAGTAGTGGAAGCTAGGTTAAGAAGAGAAGTGGATATTTGTGAACAGCAGTATGGCTTCATGTCCAGGAAGAGCACTACTGATGCCATTTTTGCTCTGAGATTGTTAATGGAGAAGTACAGAGATGGTCAGAAGGAGCTGCACTGCGTCTTTGTGGATTTAGAAAAAGCGTATGACAGGGTGCCGAGAGAGGAGCCATGGTCCTGTATGAGGATGTCAGGAGTGGCAGAGAAGTTCAGGATATGTATGAGAGGAGTAAGACAGCAGTGAGA